>OY282642.1:98923440-99403440 GCA_958299015.1 Tetanocera ferruginea
AACTTCGGCCAAGTCGAAGATATACCTTACTAGTTTTATATGCATTTGAATTTTGATGAAAAATTTACACATACCAAGTTATTTTCTTGTAGCTCACAGTTAATGCCTTTCGCTATGGGAGGTGGGCGTGTTCATGAACGGATTACTAATTTTTGAACACACCTTAGTTTTGGTATAACATACATACATACAAAATTTTATCTCTCTATGAAAAACAAAATTTTTTTTATTTTATAAACACACGTATGTTCCAAATTTTATCTCTGTACGTTAAACAGGGGCTTATTAATAGCGTTTTCAATTTTTGTAATGTATGGGAGATGGGCGTTTCCGTGAGCAGATGGCACCCATTTTTCGAAGACATCTTTGTATTGATATAAAACACATACACACCAAATTTAATTGTTGTAGGTTAGTTAAGAGCTTATTTATCCAGTTTTTAATTTTTACTTTGTATGGGAGGTAGGCGTGTCCGTGTGCGGATGATGTCCATTTTTCAAAGCCATTTTTTTTATTTGTGAAAACATATGTGTGAAAGGTTATTTCTGTAAGTTAAACAGAGGCTTATTTATAGCGTTTTCAATTTTTGGAATGTATGGGAGATGGGCGTGCCCATGAGCGGATGATGCCCATTTTTCGAAAACATCGTTGTGTTGATATAAAACACATACATACTAAATTTTATTGTTGTAGGCTAATTATGAGCTGAGTTACGCAGTTTTCAATTTTTGCGTTGTATGGGAGGTAGGCGTGCCTTAGGCGGATTCCAAAAATATTCAATAGTGGAGATCCTTGGGTGCATTTGACCATGTGTACCAAGTTTCATCCAATTATCTCAACTCCTTCTTATCCTTTGTGTACGGACAACACACAGACGGACGGACGGACATGGATAGCTCGACTCACGAGGTGACTCCGATCAAGAATGTATATACTTTTCTATACCAGACTCGCTTCGTTCTATGCGTTACAAATGTTTTCAGAAAGTTAATATACCCTGACCTTTCAGGCTTAGGGTATAATAATATCTTAACTTCAGAACAATCATATGCATTGCATTATTTTTGTTTCCATAGCATCACATGATACCACACATTAGGCACATTGCCTAACATTTAAACCTCTCATTTATTATCCACTCTTTCCCACAGGATCAACTGGCCGCTCAAGAAGTTCAGCTGAATGCAAAAAATGCTGCCGCCGACAAACTTATCGTTATTGTCAGCGCCGAAAGTGAAAAGGTAAAAAATGAAAAGTTCATTGCATCCGAAGAGGAGAAACGCGTACGCATCATCGAGGAAGATGTTTCCATAAAGACCAAAATGTGCGAGGAAGATCTGCACAAGGCTAAGCCTGCCTTGGTGGCTGCCCAAGCGGCGCTGAACACATTGAATAAAAATAATCTAACCGAATTGAAATCTTTTGGCTCTCCACCGAAAGCAGTGGTTAATGTGTGCGCCGCTGTCATGGTGCTCTTAGCCAATAATGGCAAAATACCAAGAGATCGCAGCTGGAAGGCCGCCAAGCTAATGATGGTGCGCGTGGATCAGTTTCTGAACGATTTAGTCAACTACAATAAGGATAACATACATCCCAACATTATTGAAGTGCTGCAAGAATATCTTAAGGTGAGCTTAGATTCACATTTATTTTCACAAGCATTTATATGTTTTTTTTTTTTTGTTGTCAACTACAGGATCCCGAATTCAATCCCGATAAAATTGTGCAAAAATCAGTTGCTGCTGCCGGTCTCTGCGCTTGGGTCATAAACTTGCATCGTTATCATCAGGTTTTTCTTATTGTTGGACCCAAACAGAAGGCATTGCAGGACTCACAGGACGAGTTGCTGCAGGCACGTGAACGTTTGCAATTTCTTAAGGGTAAAATAAATGATTTTGAGGCCAAGTTGTCGACCATACAGGCTGAGTTCGAACAAGCAGTTGCCGAGAAGCACAAATGTCAACAGGAGGCAGACAAGACAGCGTTTACCATCGACTTGGCCCATCGTTTGATCAATGGTCTAGCCAATGAGAATGTGCGCTGGAAGGAGTCAGTGCAAAGGTTTGTGCCATTGTATTTGATTTGAGGTTTTTGTTATTTTATATATTTTAAGCACAAATTTAGTCTGTGAATTCAATGAATTCCTTTGGTTGATATTTTTAAGGTTGCCTGGCTATGTGTCCATCAGAGTCCAAAAGAACTTTGCGAATATTTTTAGTAGCGACATTTTTTAATGAGGCTTCTGAATGGCAATTCATTGGAAATTTTTATCAATTGAAAATAATTATATTAGATGAAAGACACAGATCTGAAGTGGGTTGGTATAAAAATAGATCAATTAAATTTTAAATTAATTGATTGTAAACACATGCAACACCAAGAAACCTACAGAGAAAGCAGAGTTAATACTCTTACATGACTGGTCCAGTCACTGCACATATTTAATATATTATTCTAAAACTATCCAACCGTAGCAAATATCTTATTGCAAGTGTGCTAGACTGGCATGCGGAGGACATTGATTCGTATTCTGACTCTGTTTAATTTAAATTTAAATTAACAGAGAGAATTTGCTCAGGCACAAAAGTCCCCAAAGTATCAGACACAATTACAAACACTATATTCGGAAACAATTAAATGAGTGCCCGATTTGGACTTCGTTCGTAAACTATGGCAGGCACAAGATGTTCCAGAACTGGCACTTCTTTCAGTGCAATGGTCGGACATTCACCGACAAGGACACCGGACATTATCTGCTAATTTATTGACACAAAATATGAAATTGTTTCTTGGGTTATATGTATGTATAACATTTGGAGTTTTCTCATTATGATCCATAACTTAAAATTTTGACATAAGTAGGTGATAAGGCAAAGGCGTTGAATAAAGGCATATTTTATCTTGTCATGTTTTAAAATTATTTTATAAAAACTTTTTAACAAAAAAAAAAACCTACTTCAAAATCACTAGAAAGTAAAAAATAATTTTAAATTACTTTTACTATTTATTTCTTGGTCAAATTTGTATTTTTATAATAAATATATTTATTTTTTTATGATAATAAAAGCTTCTAGTCAGCGCTAATCATTGACGTAAAATCATGATTTTTTCGCCATCCCTACTCTATTTGAGACTTTTTTATTTGTAAATATCCTGCTTGGGTGACGCTGTATTAATTTGTAATCTTAATTTTTCTTAAATCTTAATTAAAATGCTTTATGTGTGTTGCAGCTGCACAAAAAATCTGATTATATTAGCGCCGACTTCGAAGCTCTTATTATCATAAAAAAATAAATATATTTATTATAAAAATACAAATTTGACCAAGAAATAAATAGTAAAAGTAATTTAAAATTATTTTTTACTTTCTAGTGATTTTGAAGTAGGTTTTTTTTTTTTGTTAAAAAGTTTTTATTTCTTTCTTTTTAGAGAAAATGATATATATTAAAAAAGTGTATAAATTAATTAAACACCAATTATTTATGCTCATAATATGGAAAATGCTTTTCTGTCGTTTCTTATTCTGGTCTTTGTCAGTATGTTTATCAGTACCTACTCTTGTATTTCTATCACTACCCCAATGACAATATTGACTGAAATATAGTGTGTTTATAATATTGACACGCCTCTTTGTCGAGAATATCACACTCTTTGTCATAGTGTTTTCAATAGTTCTACCCATTCTAACAATGAATTTTACCACCCTTAAGTCAATATGATACAGTTTCTTACACACTGCCACACCCCTTAGTCGAATAACGCCCAATTCTTCGGTAGTTATTAGTTATAATTGTGCCTAAGTCTGTACTTTTTCAGTTAGTAGTGTCAGTATTCGATTTAGTGTTTTCTAATATTGCCACACCCCTTTGTCGAATGACGCCTACTTTATTCACAATAACTTGTTATAAGTGTGCCTACCTCTATACTAAATATCAGTACTCTAGTGTCAATATTATTCGCGATACAGTGTGTTTCATATATTGCCACACCCCTTTATCAAACAAGGTGCACTGTATTGAAATTAATTGTTTTATAACTGTGCCTACCCCTGTAGTTAACTTTAGTACTCTAGTGTCAATATTATTCGAGATACAGAGTTTTTCTAATATTGCCACACCTCTTTGTCGACTAACGCCCACTTAATTGACTGTTATTTTTTAACTACCCTTGCATTTTTTCTGTGAATTTTATTAACTCTAGTACTCTAGTGTCAATATTTACTGAAATACAGTGTTTTTCTTACAGTGACACGCCCCTTTATCGAATACCGCCCACATTACTGACAGTAATTTGTTATATTTGTACCTACCTTTGTACTAAATTTTAGTATCGTAGTGTCAATAGTAATCGAGATACAGTGTTTTTTTTTAATATTGCCACTCCCCTTCTCGATTAACGCCCATTTTTTTTTTTTACAAAAATTTGTAGTAATTTTTCCTACCTTTGTAATAAATTTCTGTACCCTAGTATCAATATTATTCGAGACACAGTAATTCTCTTATATTGCCACACCCCTTTGTCGAATTACGCCCACTTTTGTTATAGTAATTTCCAACAATTGTACCTACCTCTGTACTTAATTTCAGTACTCTAGTGTCAATTTTCTTCGAGATACAGAGTTTTTATAATATTGCCACACCCTTTTTTAGAATTACGCCCACTTACGTGATTTTTATTTTTAATACCTGTGCTTGCCCTTGTAATTTTACTGTGAATTTTATTAGTGTTAATATTTACTGAGATACAGTGTTTTTCTTATAAAGACACGCCCCTTTTCCGAATACCGCCCCCTTTCATAAACGGGCACCTCCGCGTTGATAATCTCTATATGTTGACAAAAAATTACGGCAATCGGGCAAGTACTTTAGGAGTAATCGATGTACATACATTCACAAAAAAAAAAAAAAAAAAAAAAAAAAAAAACAGAGAAACCAACCAACTTGAGAACCTCCTCCTTTTTGAAGTCGGTTAAAAATAAATTATGGTCATAAAGGCTTCAATTACCCATGTGACCTCAGATAATCCCATTCCATGCAGTTGGTCAAAGAATAATACATTTATGACCAAAGGGTAAATGCAATCCATATAAATTCCAATGACCTGCATGTGACCTCAGATAATTCCATTGCATCCAATTGGCCATAGAATCATTCATTTTTTGTTTCATATCCATAAACGTTTCAATGATCCACTTGTGGCCTCATTTATTGCCATTGCATCCAAATGCCATCCGATTGTCATGCATGTTTTTCAAAGGAATCCATGGAATCCATGAAGGTTCCAATGACCCGCCAAAGACCTCAGATAAACCTCTCCTCTCTCCACTCATCATATAATTTTCATACCAAGGGCTATATCTGAAATCCATTCTAAAGGAGTAAACTCCAAACAGTATATTTTAAATAAAATTCGCTGGTCTTGTCGGGTTTTGGACCTATATCAGTCGATAATTAAACGGAAACGCTAGCAAACACGGCTTAACGTAACCTCGAAAACAGTATTTCAATTTCATTAGGTACGTAATTTTGCCAGGTGGCAGTTACAGACGGTGGCATTTCAGCAAAATATATGTACAATCCATGGATCTATGGTATCTATGGATATCAACTGAGTCCTTCCAATGACAACGCCTTGTAAAAGTGACCGCTTAGTTTCATATGTTGGTGGTAGAATTGGGATAGGTCAATATCACTTGGGAACCTATAACTTGATAGATTCTGAACTGGTTCTTTCCTCCGTATGGAATTTTTCTATTTTAAAAACTGGAAACTTTTCTCAAGTAAAGTGAAACATATGAATCTCCATTAAACAGTGCAATTCATAATTTTGTAATTTGGTTTGTTAATGAAAGGACTTTTTTAAACCAGAATTTTTGCATCATTACTTTAGCCTATTAACATTCAAACAAGAGATTTGACCGACTTCAAAAAGGAGGAGATTCTCAAGTCTTTGGTTTCTATGTTTTTTTTTTTTGTTTTTGTAAATGTATATACACCGATTACTCCTGCAGCACTTTCCCGATTACTGTAATTTTTTGTTAACATATAAAGACTATGATCGTGGAGGTGCCTAACTATAAAAGTAGGTGGTATTCGATAAAGGAGTGTGTCAATTTAGAAAAAACACTGTATCTCAGTAAATATTGACACTAGGGTACTGATATTTACAGTCAAAATGCTAGGGTAGGCACAGTTATAAAAAATTACGGTCAATTAAGTGGGCGTCATTCGACAAAGAGGTGTGGCAATATTATAAAAACTCTGTATCTCGAATAATATCGACACTAGAGTACTGACATTTACTACAGCGGTAGGTACAATTATAAAAAATTAATTTCAATAAAGTGGGCGTTGTTGAATAATTGGGTGTGGCAGTATTTGAAACACATTGTAGCTTGAATAATATTGACAGTAGAGTACTGATATTTAGTGCAGAGGTAGGTACAGTTATTACAAATTACGGCCAATTAAGTAGGCATTATTTGACAAATGGGTGTGGCAATATTAGAAAAACACTGTTGCTCGATTACTATTGACACTAGGGTACTGAAAAGAAGTACAGACACAGAAGAAGAAGCACAATTATTACAAATTACTACCGAGGAATTGGGCGTTATTCGACTAAGGAGTGAATATTCCGTTATTCGAATGAGTAAAATTATCGAAAACACTATGACAAAGTGGGCGAAATTCAATAAAGAGGCGTGTAACAATTAGACAAACACTGTTTCTCAGTTAATATTGAAACAAAGGTACTAATATTTGGTAGATGGGCAGGTAGAATCATTTAAAAAGTGGGAGGAATTATAAGGGAATAAGGATGTGGTAATTTAACCCTTTATTCCCGCAGGTGAAAGGCTTGATTTTTATATGCAACCACTAGAAATATACAGCAAAATTATTAAATGTGTGGTTTCACTGCGAAACCATTAGGAATCAAAGGGTTAAGGAAACTATTGTGTATCGGTTCATACTGTTACTAGAGAAATGAAATTTGGTACAGGGCTAAGTTGAATTATTATGAAGTTTTGAAGTTTGATTGTTTGATTGTTTGATTGTTGACACAAGATGCTTCGTTTAATCTGGATTAACTGCAAGACCCATTCGATTAGACTCTTTCTCTAGCCTGAAGAATACTGCACTGTCTTCGCGCGTATTATGTGCACTGATCCTAAGAATATTAAAAAAATGTAACGAATAAGTTTGAAATGTTTGCGTTCAGGAATTTTGTGTACGACAGGTTAGTGATCGTTTTTATACGTTAAAATAACTTATATAAAATAACTTGTGCACGAATACACTCAAGCCATGTATACTTAAATACTTGAAGCTTATGTACAAGTACATGGTAGTCGTGATCGTGAGTGTTACGTGTGTGACGTGCGAACCAAAGTAACCCATATTTACTCCTGACCACGGGCACAAGTTTCTGAATAGAAATACATTTTTCTGTTCGGCCGTCACCTCTCTGTAGATAATGGCAAACCTCAGAGAGTACACTCAGAATAATATCAACTGTAATATTAACAGTTGGTCGCTGTTATTTCAAAACACTGTTCGATTGAATGATTTGCGTTTAAGTAAACAATTTTCTTTGTTGAATGAACATTTCAAAGTGTTTTTGTGATGTTAAAATCATCTGTTGAAATATTTTTGTGCTTTTGTTGAATTATAATTCGTTGAATTAGATAATTATCTATTTATTCTAAGCAATAGTTTTTAAATGTGTTTTGCTATATATATATATTATCGTTGCCAATAGCTCAGTGAAAGTGCACTAGACTGTCATCCGGGGGACGTGGGTTCGAACCCTAGCTGTGTAAGTATCAAAACTTGTAATTTAATGATTGAAATAATAATAATTCTGTTTCATTAATAATTTTTTAAAAAATAACCTTCAAAATAAGTTGCTTGCAAAAAAAAAATTGCAAATTTCATTTTTTATTTAAAAAAAAATGTTTCAAATAAAAAAAAATATTTTCGTTGGTCTTGCCGGATTTGAACCCTGGACACTCGAGTCCTAGAGGCACACGTCAGCACACTCGGCCATACATGAATTTTCAAAGCAATGATAAAATTTCAATAAATAAGTTTTTATACGGGATTCGTGTTCTATAGACCAACAGTCAACCGACTGTTGATTTGAATAATAACTTTTTTGAGAACATAAACTTTACCAGTTCGTAGTCGGCATTAAACATGTTGGTCCAGTTATAGGTCAATTGTGTGGAAACATTAATAACACACAACACAATCGAACATACGAAGATCGATCAAAGTCCCTTCAAGGGCAGAAAAAGTCAATTTGTTTCGTTTATGTACAAGTACACATGATCTGTGAAACCAAAATTCCAGAAGGTTTTCTATGAACGTAATTTTTTAGTATGAAACGAATATATAAATACTTATTCGTCTTTAGTTATTGCCTTCTTCGGAAAATATAGGAACAGGACATCTACTTAACTTCACACTTAACTTGTTATGGGTTCATTTCTTGGCAAGAATATACAGAGCAAACAGTTCTTCTCTGCGAAAAACTTCATATTTTTTCAGATATCAGATACAGCCTGATTAGTATGATTATTATTTAAAAAATAATACAACTTGACGTCAGATTTTCTGAAAAAATACAGCAATCCTTAGAAAATAAAGTAGGTTAAATGTCTGTCAGGCTTAAGAATAACGCTCAAAAATTGACCTTTATTCGAAATATTCAACAATTTTTCTATTTTTGTTGTTGGTAACAAATTTTCACACTTACCACCTGCAACGAGCGTGGCTTGTTTTTCAATGCATGCATTTACTAGCGGAGATGCCTTTGCAGCTTATGTCGAGGTAAGAAAGCAAACAACACTGATTCTTGGAGTTATACCATCTCATTCACACACAGACAAATATCAAACCACATGCACAAATGCAACCCGTGGCGCTACAAATACTTGCAGTTTTTTTTTTTTTAAATTGCTTTTCTTTTTTTTACTATTTTTCTTAACCACTTTCACTTATTGCAACAAAAGCGAAAGCATTACATTTCGAACAAGTGGGGCAAAAAAAAAGAGACCCGTTTAAGCTTAAGGAGCCGCTTAGATTAAAGTCCTTTGCACCTAGCTACAATAAAAGAGCACACGCATAAACTCACACCAACAGCCAGACAAACACACATACACACAGAATGGCACACAAAAAAGTGACTGCTTCATAGATGCCAAAAGAATTTCTAAAAGCAGCAAAGGTAGCGAAAGTCTTGCGGCATTTTCATGCTTGACAACTGCTGGGAAAAACTGTTCTAAATGAAGTGCTTGTTCTTGATGTTGGTACGCTGGTACGGTGAGATGTTGGTGGTGATAAGCTGACTCTTAACTGCGCTGCTGCAGTAAGACAGGCACGCTTCAACAGTTGAGTGGCGAGTTGAATTTATCTTGTAGAAATGCAATTCAATTAAAGAACTCTCAGAACGCATAAAAAAATAAAAGTTTAGAAAAAGAAAATTAAAGGACAAAATAGTTTGAATAAAATTGACAGAGCAAATTTGTTACATTTCCATCGAAGTTCCTTTTCCATTACTTGAAGAACGCATTAATACACGGAGAGAAAAACTGGGCTGAAATCAAGCTCAAAGCGTTCGTAAATAAACTTAGCTCAATAGTGCTCAAAACCATCTCAAAACAAGCTATTCACGAACGCAGTTTATGCCAAAAATTGGGCTTGCAAAATTGTCTAATAAACACGTCAATTTGAGCTTTATAAGTGTCATCTTGGGCTTGATCCAAGGTTGATTTATTTAAGGTTGCGTACATTTTTTGACGCATCCTTATTTTATGTAAACAAAAATATTTTGACGTTTGCAGAGTAGGGTTTTGTGCTGCTCTAGAAAAAAAAAGTATTTTTCAGGGTTTTGTGCAGTTTTCTGTTTTATTGTTTTTACTAAGTCAAGATGTGTTAAAATTTTGATTTCTGTCAAAATTGGAAGTAAAAGTGGTTTTTACGATCACCTTTGTCCAATGCAATGAAAGTTTCGAATATGAAAATATATATTTGGTCTGTCTTTCTTGATTTTCTTAATATATATTTATTTCATTAAACCTTTTTTATGGCATAATACTGAAATCCTTCAATCAAAACTAAAATTATGGGGGTAGATCAAACTCAATGACTTAATTTTATCATGACATCCGAATAAAAAAAGGACCAATAAAAGTACTAAACAAAAATTTTAGTATTCTATTTACCAAATAGTACTACAAAAAACTACCAATTGTATTATATTCAGGCAACCGTGTCAGTTCTTTACTCAAATGACTACGCTCTTTTGCTCTCATTTCAAAATAAGGGTGCCGAAATGAGAAAACGTCAAAAATGTATGCAACCTTATATAAATAAGCCTTGGGCTTGATCATAAAAAATAATTTTTTTGTTGTTGTTGTGTTTACTCATAAAAAAAAAAATGAGCAACTGAACGACATAGTTCACAGTTGGTTTTTGTTGCTGTTAGTATTAAAGTGCAGAACATAAATTAAAAAATTATATATTCCTATCCAAATTGGATCAAATATGTCATTTGGACAAGGAAAATATAATTTTGAATTTGCGTCTGGTCATCCTTTTTTTCGGTGCTTTTGAGCCCATTACATTTTGACATAAAATGTGACATAAATTGGCACATTTCAAAATTTCTTAGACATATGAAAGCACTTTAACTTGTTTTATTCACAATCCATAAATGGCATGCATTGGAACACAAATGAGCATGTTTTTTTTTATAATGAATACCAAATTGTTATAAATTGGGCCCAAGTAAGCATATTAGTTTTTTTGCATAACAATCCAAAAATCACATATATTATGCACAAATAAGCGTGTTAATTTTTTTTTTTCAAACAATCGCATTATGGCTTGATAGCAAGAATATTATGGCTCAGCTCAGAATCACTCCCAAAATAAATTAATATGGGATTGTTTTCAGCTCAAATTTCTCTCCATGTACGTAAGTCAATCATTACGTCTTTAAAAAAAAGTCTTTCTCTAATTCTCGTTAATTCATGTTAAAAAAAATGTCAGCATAAATTGCAACTGCGAATATTTTCTTTCTACATTTTCATAAAATAATAATTTCTTCCCAGAAAAGAGCAAATTTTCTACGTTGAAAAACAAAAAATTTAATAATATTTGCTAACATTTAGGGGCAAATAAAGTTGCCTTTGACATGACAACAACATGAATTCAATCGTTAAATTATTTAAATAGCTACTCAGAGTGTACTTTTTCCAAATTTAATATCAGCTCAAACGCTAAGCGGCAACCCAGAACAACCCGCAGCACAGCACAAAAATCAAAAGTTATCAACTTGATAAAACAAAAAAAAACATTATAGCTTAAAGCAACAACAATCAGCAAAAACCACAACACCAGCAGCCAGTGGCGTAGATATCCATTTGAAATGGATGGGAATGAAATTTTTTTTTTTGCACAAACTTTCAATGATTAACTTATTTAATATTTTTTATAATTAAAGTATGAAATAATTTTTGTGATAAACTAAATAAAAGGCAAAATTTTAAAATCTATCGGTCTTATTCACAAAAAAATCTGAAAATAGATTTAAAATGTTCTATAGTTAAAAAAGGTACTTAGAATTAAAATTCTTTTTAAACTTTTATTATTCATAAAAATTTTGTCTCATTGGAAGTGGGAACAGTGTCAAAAATGGTTTGTGAATTTTATAAAATCAATCATTTTTTTATTTATATGCCACAATTTTATTAATATTTTGACATTCAAACATTTTGACATTCAAAAAATGTTTGCTCTGAAAAAATTGTCACTTTATATTATTATTTTCAGTATTTTTGTGCCATGTGTTCATATTTTTTTATTTAATTAATTTGAACTATTTTTGTCAATATTTGTGCTCTGATCATGATCTAATTACTCCAAGGTAGTATTGACGTTTCTGTTGGATACGAACTTCTGTCAAAAAATATAACAAGAAAGAGAGCGCTCAGAATCTGTCATAGCATACAATTAATTTTCACTGGTCGCATTCAGCATAGCCATCAGTTGGCAACTGTTAAATCTTGATGCACATAAATCTGTGAGTTGTGCATTAAATGCATTTAAAAATAGAAAATTTTTAATTTTTCGCAAAAATTTCTATTCGTATTCAATACAAAGCTTGATATTTCATAAACTTTTGTCATTATTGAACATTTATGAACAATGTTCTGCTTATGAAGGCTTTATAAGAGCCTCATCATTTTTTATGAATACAGCCGAATAAGTGTATGAATAAAAATAAGTGTACATTTTTTTGTCATCAAACTAACTGCAAAAACGGGTTGACCGACTTCAGCAGATGTACATTCTAGATGGTCTGTAGATGGTTTATGTGAAGTATGTATGAAATCGACCCAGTGGTTCCGGAGATATGGCATTTTAAAATTTTCCCATATCTTTCTATATAAAATTCTTCTGTACATAGCTTTGTCACTGAACTCCTCCAAAACGGCTGAACCGGTTTCGATGAAATTTGGTGTGTGTGCGGCTAGATCTGTGAATAGTTTTAGTGTAAAGTTGGAGTCGGCAGGTGAAGCTGTCGTTGCTGTGGCAGTGTTTAAAAGGCATTCGAGAGTAAAACTCAGAAACTAATTGAGGAATTGTTACGATTCTTTCACTACACCATAAGTTTTTGTGCAAACAAATTTACAAAAATAGAAAATTAATATAAATAAATTTTATCGGCTGTTTTAATTAAAATTTAAGAGCCTCTTATAAAGCCTTTACAAGAAAAATATCATAAACAATATTCATAAAAGTCCAAAAACGACAAAAACCTCTTACAAAGGCTTCTTAAATGAGAAACCTTCAATAAACCCCTAATAAAGCATTTTAAAATGTTTACTCTCACATTTGAGCATAAATATTGTCAAAAATACTTCAAATTATTTAAAAAAATATGAAAACATTTCAAAATAATCTAAAAAAGTGACAATTTTTCAGAGCAGAACAAAGATTAAAATTTTTTTGACTGTTTGCATGTCAAAATATTGATAAAATTGTGAAAAGCACTGTTCTCACTTCAAATTGAGAGTGTTTCTATTTTAACAAATGAGCTGAGGCAACAATTTTATGAACAACAAAATTTTTAAAAAGCATTTCTTCTCTAAAAAGCTTTTTAACTATTGAATATTTCAAGATACTTTTATGAATAAGACCATATGATTTTGCTTGGACACAACAGCATTTTAAGTTTTTAATCATACAATTGTATGCTATAAAATGTTCACACAGTATTGTGCAAAACCTCGTGCCTTCAAAGAAACTCGTGCCTTCCATTTGAATTTTTTTTAATGTCCAGAATTGTATATAAAAAAGTTTTTCTTTTACAGCTTATAAAGCTATTCTAACAAATATAAACGAAAAACATGATTCCTTAAATAACGGTTTATATATAAACAAAAAATCAAATATTGTCCTGAGTAGGACTGCGCAAAACCTAAGCAACTTTCATAAAAACTTTGAAAAACATTATTATGTCATAATGTCAAATTATGTTCTTAATCTTTAATTTTTAGAATTTTTTGCGATGTAGAAATTTTATAAGCTTATAAGTTTTTTAAGAGTCAATGTTTACAAGCGAGTTTTGATTACCTTGGCGAAATTTCATTAACGGCTACTTCTCTCACTATATGTCACGTTTTGTTGATCTTGAAACATTTACTAAAGAAAAACGTACTCCTCACTTTAATGTACCATTTCATTTTCAAAAACAATCTCTTTCAATGTAACTTTCCTTTTAACACATTTTTTGTGGCTCAAGCCAGGACCAAAGTAAGACAAGAAAGTTTCAGTCAATCCTTCACCCCTGCATTTCTTACAGACTTATCCCAAACACTAATTTTAGCTAATGATTTAGCTGATTTAGCTTATTTTACCTATTCTACTATGTAAAAGTGTTAAACAATATTTAGTATTCCTCGCTGCAAAAGCCATTTTTCTCAAGTTTGTTAATCAATTGCATTGCATGCAAGTATAATTTTACCTTATTACAACCCCGAACACCCACACCCTTACCCTTATATGTATTTAACAAACTCCATGACTCCATGAAACTCCATTGATTTCTCGAAAGAAAAATTATTTGGTGATATAAATTTGATTTGACCATCCTTTACGACCAACCTAATGTTAAATGGGTTGTAATTTAAATTATAATATGTCCATAACCCAGAGGTTCCACGTTCACATCCCGGTCTAGCCATGGTCCTAGAGAGATGGTGACCGATCTAAAAATTTTGTATTGAAAAAAACTTTGCCGCGAGTGAGAATTCATCTCGCGTTCCGGGCATGCAAGCCACACACTTAACACGCATGCCACGTTCACAACGTCATTTCTAATAAACTGAAATTAAAAATTCAACCATAAATGGATGTTTATGGAATGAGATTACTTACTAACTCGAATTGACTGAGGTAAAGGCATTATTACACTTCCCTCAGATGCAAATTCGAATGTTGATATAGCGTTCTGTCACACATACAACATTCACACTTGTTTTCCATGATTCTACTTTCTCTCCTACTTATTTATATCCCATTTGCGAACCAAGGCAGACTTGACTGAATAGTTTTAACACCTGAAAACCTTGGTTCAAAGCTAAAACAAAAAGATTAAATTTTCTTAATATAGTTGCTAGTCTTTTTTAACCCTCGAGGACTATCGCCTGGGTGGAATCCACCCATAAGACTGAATTTCTTGGAGAAGTATATAATTTCTCATGAAAATCATCACTAAATTATAATATAATCCTCATTTGAATGTTTATTGACGTTTAGAAACATTATTTACTCGTTTAAACTAAGGTGATAGTTACATAAATCCAGTTTATTAAAGGGCTTGGGCAGACCTCTATAGTAAAGGCGTTTCAAAATTGTGGGTGTTTTTCTCCCACGATAGTAATCAGTAATGAAATATTTTATGTGATTGCTAATACAAAATCAAAAGAAATTACTAATATTTGCAAAAGTCACACCCACCCTCTCTGTACGTACTGTCATGAAGCAACTTTGCCAGATAGAACTCAATCTATGATGATATGTTTACTAGCTATAATGAGTAACTGAAATTTGTAAGTATTAAGCTCACTTTTGAACAAAAATTTTACTTTGTGCCAAAAAAAATCAATAAAGTGGTAAGTGCCCTTTTGACAAAAGTAGGTTTACTGCATTTTCCAAATTATCAATATAATATCTACCTTGTCTAAATTTCTTGAAAATGCATAACCAATGGATGCTGCTCAGTATACAGTTGAAATTAGTGTTTTGTATTGACATTTAAAAACAAAATCGACGTTTCTGAACATTCGAAATTTTTCACTTATCACTTTTGTGCGCTTAACCATCGATATATGTATTTTCAGCTTTCCAAATCAGTTAACCAAAGGCCCATGGCGTGAAAACCAAAAAAAATTACAACTGATTTTGCAGAATGCATTTTTTATTCTTTTCTCTAATTGCTATGTTCCTAAGTTAACCATTATATAAAAAAAATAAAATGAACTACAAATAAAATATTGTTGTTTTTCAGTAGTTGGGTATTCACTTTTAAAAACAAATTGATTTTTTTATAGTTTCATTTGACAGATGAGAAACGCAGATACTAACTGAGTATGGGTGGATTACACCCAACGATAGTACTGACTTAATTTAAATAGACGATAGTACCTCGAGGGTTAAACATGTTCATGCTTCTGATATGCAAGTCACTGTAAATCAGTGCAAACAAATTATCGAAATGGGGTATCTATCCCCTAAATTTTCTACCTATTTACGCCGCTGCCAGCAGCAGCATCAAGCACCTGCATATGAAACTTTGTACGTATAGATATTTGCATCGCATATCTAGCAAATTTTTGAGAGAGCTGAAATACTGCGTGTGTATGTGTACGCGAGTGTGTGAAGGTATGTTTGTGCTTTTACCCAATAGGCCAGCATGTCAGCAACTTGTCTATGTAACAAAAAGTCAGCACTTACTTTGTAATGCACAACGGAACTGCTGGCGCCAGAATTTCATTGAAGATCTTTTAACCTAATTTCAAGGGAGGTTAAAAATTGTATCTCTTCCTATGCTTTAACTTATGACGACATCTTTTATCTCCTATGTCAACTTTTTTTAGCTCTCCGAATATCTCTTTGAGGCAGGTACCGAAAACAATGGTACAAGCAGCACACCCAAAGGAGAATTTTTGAAGCACATTAAATAGTCTTATTCTGATTATTGACAATTTGAAATTTATTGACAAGGTAATTCTAAGTGCTTTTCTTCGTACATGGAGTCGGAAAGTCTAAAATTTTTTAATTAATTTTTGGTTGTTGACAATTATTGTCAAATAATAAGCTTTAAACTCTATTTCAGAATGAGAAATTTTAGTGCTTGTCAATAAATTTACAATTGTCAATCACCACAATAAGGCTCTAAAAAGTCTTTCGGCGCACTTTTTTCCCGTTGGGTATTTGAGTTTATATGCATTTGTGCTCTTTGCTTTTGCATTCGCTTTTCTTATTTATCCATTTGTTTGTTGGCTTTGCTAACTGCTTGCTTTCATAACGCGCCCGCAGCTAATGAGGACAAAATAAAATAACAAAAAGTCACAGCTATAATTTCAGTTTAACAGGTCCTAATATTCCGTGAATCATTAAGATAAAACTCAAACAATTCCATAGTTGGCATCTTTTAAAAGATGCAAAAGTGTGTGTAAAGAACATCAAACTACCCGCCAGTTTTTATAGCAACTTGGTAGTTAGAATTGTCAATTCGGTAACTGTTAATCAGTTAAATGACTCATAATATTCGACTATACATTGGAAGTGACGAAATAATGAAAGGACTTTGACCGAGCTCCTTGTGCACCAATTGCGTTGTGTATCTTATTAAATATTTGTACACAATTGACCGACACTTTCTGTGTCGAATGGTGATTCGAACCCGGGTCATCCGGGGAAAAATTTAACAATTTCGTTTTGAAAGGTGGTTTCAAAAGTGGTTTCGAAAGTGGGTGGGTAGTTTAATTTTTACATGAACATTTTTGAATAAGTTCATGACTGTAAAATTAGTGCCTCTTTTGTTGATAATCAATAAAAACATGAACTTGCTCGCACTACCAAACAATGTTTGGAGATATTTAAGCAAAATTCGACAGATTTTTTGCATAAAATAGTGGCCATAGATAACACCTGGAGCCACCAACAATCGGTCGGAAAGGTTGGAAAGGTCGGAAAGGTGTTTTCTGGGATTGAAGTGACATTTTGTTCATTGGCTATTTGAGAAAAGGACAAACAATCCACAGCGACTATAAAATATGGACCCATTATGGACCAACGTATTAAGTTTTCTTCCTGTAGCTCAAATATCAACCTCTTTGGGGAGGTGGGCGTGCTCGTGAACGCACATTTTTTGTTAACATTTTAGTTTTAATATAAAATACACACAAATCATATTTATATGTATATGAGAACGTTCATAACAAAACGCAATAATTACACTTTATAAGTTTTTTGATCTATGTAGCCATTGTTATTTAACATGCCAAGGGTCAATATTTTTACCGTTATTCAATACCAAATTCAAATGTCAATATTCGAATGATGGTTCAGATCAAAATGCAACAATTCCAATATATATCCTACTGGCTTTAATTACATTTCGTCGTTTATTCAAAAAAGTGTTATGGTGTAATTATTACGTTTTGTTATGGACCTCCTCATATGATTCCATGTGATTGTATGAATCCATTCCATGTTCCATGTGAACATATGTACCAAGTTTCATGCAATTATCTCAAGTCTTTCCTATCCTGTGTCGACGGACAACACACAAACGGACGGACGGACAGATGAACGCGGCGAAATCGACTCAGGAGGTGACGCTGATCAAAAAAATATATATTTGTCTATACCGGACTCGTTTATTTCTAGGAGTAACAAACCCTTACACAAAGTTAATATATCCTGACCTGTACAGGCTTAAGGCATAATTAATAGAGGTCTAATGTAGGTACCCCTGACGACTGACCAATTTCAAACATTTTTGAAATTTTGCTTATATATCATTCACTTCCATTCAAAATTCCGTTTTCATAGCAGTACTCCTTTTTTTTTTGTATGGGATGTGTGCACTGTACCCTAGTTATACTGAGAAAAGCGTTTGCTTTCATCAACCAATGAATTGTGAAATGTCGTACTTGCTTATGACGAAATAAATATTTGTTTACATACTAAAAATAAGTTATATATTCGAGTCTTCTACTTCAGACAAATTTTCATTTGGTTATAGTTACCACACCACTATCTCAAGCGGACAAAAAAATGCGTTGTGAAATGGTTATTATAACCAGACCATGTTTAGACTGACGACTCGTTATGTTTGAAACATTCCAAGGTGACGGGTGTTACATTTACACTCTTTTAAATAACAATATTTAAGCATATATAAAAGTCCATCATAATTAGTGGCTTCATTGGTTATCTTATAAACAACGTCTATACATGTATGTACGAGCGTATTATGAGTACTCATTAAGAACCTTACGTCACTCTGAATGTTTGTGAAATTCAGCCAAAGCAGTAATGAAAAAAAAAAGTATAATTGCTGGCAACTAATAGGTACTGTTTGTCAATTAAAACTGCAATAAACAAAATTAGAAATACGCTTCAAAAAATGTTTTATTAGTAATTTAATGCGTGACGGGTGTTACTTACATTATAACGTGTTTTACGAGCAAAAAATATCTATATTTAAGGTGTCGAGCTGCATTATTAAAAGAAAAATTTCTTAATGAATCATATTCTTACTGTTTATTCAACAAGTACTTTCTATGATATTTAAAAAAAAATCGATGAGGTATCACTTCCTTTTTTATAGTGAACCGCATATACTGCTCTTATAAAGTAGAAGTGTTCTAAGTTCTAAGAAAACTTTTGTATTGAAAGTTTATCCCACAACATATTTGTATGTACAACGAATACATTTTGTTGGAAAAGCTCTCAAATTTTAAAGTATTGACAGAATATTTCCAAGAAAACTATTCAATAATATTTCTGTTTCCGTACGCACTTCAAGTAAAGTTCGGGTAAAGTTCAAGTAATAGAGAGTATTTGATTATCTGTCAAAATGAGAAAATTTGTCAAAAAGTACGGAAACGGTTTCAAGGAAGTTTCAAGCACAACTGCTGTTTCTTGAAAATTATCATATTTAATTGCTTTGTTTGTGTATTTAAAACACTTTCGTAAGCGTTAATTTTTTTTGTTATTTAAACTTTGTTTATTAATTTGATAATCAATTGAATACATATTTTTCACAATACAATGCAACAATTTAATTTCATCACTTTGACAATCAGCTGTTTGCAGCTCGAGATTCGTGCTCGAAAAAATTTTTCAAGTAAAGTACGAGTAATAGAGAGTGACAAAAAGTGACATTTTACTTGTTCTTTTTCTCTCTCGTGCTGGAAAAATGTGTAAAAGAAACGCTTTCGTTTTACTTCAACTTACTTGAAGTGAGTACCTACGGAAATAGACCTAATATGTGAAAATGCAAAATTTGAGTTTGACATGCTTTATTAAAGAAAATATTCTACAAAGTGTGTTTTATTTTTGTGCACAACCTCAAAAGATAAAGTTAAAGCAGAGTTACAAAACTACTAAATTGCTACTGATTTAAAGTTTATTTTAAAATGTTTTCAAGTTGCCAATAACTCGTCTTATGTATTTATAAAAGATAAATGGTATTTTTGCTCTTTATAAACTATAAAAAACAAAAAACTAAAACTAATAAACTTTATCTGATAGAAAGAAGTGATTGTAAGCCAGACGTGTTTTGCATAGACGTTTTATTAATACTGCAAGAAATTCGTGCATACACAAACAAACTAACTTACCGTATACATACACACACACAAAGTCATAGAAAAACAACAAAATAATATCATTTTCTGTCAATGCTGACTTTGCCATAAATCGAACCAAGAACGAAAATGCAATAGAATTCTATAAATGTCCGTCAGTCAGTCAACTTGTCTATATTTCTACCTTTTAACATCTTTTAAATTCATTGATAGCTTTTCGCACTGGCCAGCTGAATTTTGTATTTACTAAGATATGCTGAGCAGATGAATTATGAAGGTTGCACTCGTTACAGTAAAACTATTCAATGGAAAAATCAACTTAACAAGATAAAACGGAAGACCAAAGACTAGCAAGAAAACGATGTGTCAGGTTGGGAATAAAGTAAGAGAACACACGGATAAAATCTGGTTATGGTTTTATTGCATAACTTTTGCAATAATATTGGTTCAATTTATCGTTCTGTAGTTAAAGTTACGATAGTAACTGTTTCTTTTAAAATGACTATTACGAACCACATGTGTTGTGAAAAATTATAAAAGTATTATCAAGTGTGGATTTCTTTATTGTAACTTTTAAACATGGATATTTCATACTCATTTTTATATTGTTATTGATATTTATGTTCATATGAAGGTTCATACAGATTTCATACAGATCCATATCCATATCCATATCCATATCCATATCCATATCCATATCCATATCCATATCCATATCCATATCCATATCCATATCCATATCCATATCCATATCCATATCCATATCCATATCCATATCCATATCCATTACATATCCATATCTATATCCATATCCATATCCATATCCATATCCATATCCATATCCATATCCATATCCATATCCATATCCATATCCATATCCATATCCATATCCATATCCATATCCATATCCATATCCATATCCATATCCATATCCATATCCATATCCATATCCATTTCCATTTCCATTTCCATATCCATATCCATATCCATATCCATATCCATATCCATATCCATATCCATATCCATATCCATATCCATACCATATCCATATCCATATCCATATCCATATCCATTCCCATACCATATCCATATCCATATCCATATCCATATTCACATCTATATCCATATACAAATCTATATCCATATCCATATCCATATTCATATCCATAAACATATTCATATCCATATCCATATCCATTCCCATACCATATCCATATCCATATCCATATCCAAATGCATATGCATATCCATATCCATATTCATATACAAATCCATATCCATATCCATATTCATATCCATTCCCATACCATATCCATATCCATATCCATTACCATATCCATATCCATATCCATATCCATATCCATATCCATATCCATATCCATATCCATATCCATATCCATATCCATATCCATATCCATATCCATATCCATATCCATATCCATATCCATATCCATATCCATATCCATATCCATATCCATATCGATATCCATATCCATATCCATATCCATATCCATATCCACATCCATATCCATATCCATATCCATATCCATATCCATATCCATATCCATATACATATCCATATCCATATCCATATCCATATCCATATCCATATCCATATCCATATCCATATCCATATCCATATCCATATCCATATCCATATCCATATCCATATCCATATCCATATCCATATCCATATCCATATCCATATCCATATCCATATCCATATCCATATCCATATCCATATCCATATCCATATCCATATCCATATCCATATCCATATCCACATCCATATCCATATCCATATCCATATCCATATCCATATCCATATCCATATCCATATCCATATCCATATCCATATCCATATCCATATCCATATCCATATCCATATCCATATCCATATCCATATCCATATCCATATCCATATCCATTTCCATTTCCATATCCATATCCATATCCATATCCATATCCATATCCATACCATATCCATATCCATATCCATATCCATATCCATATCCATATCCATATATCCATATCCATATCCATATCCATATATATATCCATATCCATATCCATATCCATATCCATATCCATATCCATATCCATATCCATATCCATATCCATATCTATATCCATATACATATCCATATCCATATCCATTAGAGTGGGTCGGCCTCCATACAAAAAAAAAAAGTTTGAAAAACCCACCCCCTATTTTAAAGTTGACCTCGAGAAGATTCCGAATACAAAAAAATTTTTTTTTTTGGACCACCGGAAAAACAGCCAAAATGGTATTTTTTGCATAACTTAAGCATTACATGTCAGATCTTAAAAATTATATGTCGTTGAAAAGGGCTTTACGAGCACTACAATATCTTCTTAGAACATTTTTGTTTTTAAGGTCATATTCAACTAGTAAGCCCCATTAGCCCGATTTATCCCCCTAAAATTTCTTTTTTTTTCCCATTTAATTAAACTCCTTCAAATTTGTTTAATTTGTGTTGAAAATATTATTTATTAAGTTTAAAAACAAAGAAGTTATAATAGTTCAAATATTTGATAAAATCCTTTTTTTTATAAAAAATTTACTTTTACTTTAGTCAACGAACAAGCACATAATATAAACAAAATTGTAAAAGAAACTTAATAAATAATTTTTTGAACACAAATAACACAAATTTGAAGGAATTTAATCTTATGAGAAAAAAAAAAAAAAAATTTAGCGGGGGCTAATGGGGCTTACTAGTTGAATATTACCTCAAAAATAAAAATGTTGTAAGAAGACATTGTAGTGCTTGTAAAGCCCTTTTCAAGGACATGTAATTTTTTAAGATCTGACATGTAATGCTTAAGTTATGCAAAAAAGACCATTTTGGCTGTTTTTCCGGCGGTCCAAAAAAAAAATTTTTTTTGTTTTCTGAGTCCTCTCGAGGTCAACTTTAAAATAGGGGGTGGTTTTTTCAAACTTTTTTTTTCGACCCACTCTAATATCCATATCCATATCCATATTTTTTTTTTTTTTTTTCATGCAATAACAAAAGAGTTTAGCTACTACAGCTTTTTCGCACTTTCTCAGCATTAACTCATTTGAAGCCACAGTCCAAAGCATCAAAAAGTTTTAATGATAAAGATTCCAGTGGCTTAAAACAAAGTTAATGTGGAAAAAATTTACCCACCAAAGTTTGGGTTGGGCTCAGGGACAACACAAGACGTAACTACTAACCATGCACACATAGATCTAATTACAGAATAATTCATATCCATATCCATATCCATATGCATATCCATATCCATATTCATATCCATATCCATATCCATATCCATATCCATATCCATATCTATATCCATATCCATATCCATATCCATATCCATATCCATATCCATATCCATACCCGTATCTATAATTATCAAGATAAAGTTTTCTACCTTAATTCTACAAAAACTTAAAAAACCCCTTCATAAGGAAATATTGAGTTCACTTTTACAACTTCATAGCATATTTTATGGTACGAATATCTGTTCAAAACGTATATTTCTTGTTCAATAGCGAGGTTGGAACCTAGGAGCTCTATTTGAGATTGTGATCCTTGATTTGAAATACAAATTTAAATATAATTGTATTGATGTATAATTGAAAGTTTCGATTTGAATCAGATTTCAAATAAATACTGTCACAAAAATTCAAAAGTGTTTATTCGGTTAGACTCCAAAACATGGTAGAATTACAGGATCTTGAGTAATATCAAAACCCGCCGACCCTCACTTTTGATATTGATATTAAAAGAATTATATCTGTAGATTTTAATGTTATTTTGATTTATTTTCAATATCCATTTAATAAGAAGTTACAAAACACTTATCTCGAGCGTTGTTCTCATGCTCGGAAAATTGTTTTTTGATACGAAACTGAATGTTTTATTTTTCTGTTTTCGGATTCTTTGTATAAAATTCCTCATTTTATTCACGTAAAATAGTTTTCATAGTAATTCTTTTCGATAATAAGTTTACTCGAGTTTTTTTTTGTTCATAACATCACACCTGAGCTTCTCTGCTACTTGAAATAAATTTCTACTTTATATGTATAACATCTAATTAATTTCGAGAATAGCACTTCAATGTGTTGCACATCCTTATCTGATCTTTTCTGAGCCAATTTAATGACCACTCATGAAAAACGCCTGCACCTGATACTCACTTGGCACATCAACGTCAGCCAAGAACAAGCAAAACAGCAACAACAAATAATAACAATACATACCACTTAAAGAACTTCAACAAGTTGTAAGCAAACAAGATAAAATGGGGGGAAAAAACTCACTTTATGTGCTCGTATCAATTACTCAGGGATAACTACAATTACCTGGAAGCAACAACGGAAAAAAAATAAAAATAACAGTGTGCACTACAACACCAAGATATGCTTTTCAACAAAGGATTTTAAGCAATTTACGTAAAAAAAATTAATCATAATAAATACACAGCTCTTTACGAAGCCAAAGAAGAGCGCGTATTAGTTTAACGATGGCAAAAAGAATATTTATTTATAAAGCCTGTTGTTGCAAGCAAAAGAAATGCTTATGCATCCTTGTTATTATGCAGCTCCTGTCTACAACTACTAGCTACATTCATTCACTCGGGTTGCTCTTTATTTTCATCATTATTTTTTCAATTTCCCGCCGCTTCATGCACATCAATTTCTTAGCTCAACTCTTCTGCTTGATTTCTTTTTGCAGCTTACAGGCAAAGATAGGTACTCTGCCAGGCGATATCCTGCTAATTTCCTCCTTCTTGTCGTATGTCGGTTGCTTTACAAGACGCTATCGACAGGAGCTGCAACAGAAGATGTGGATGCCAAACTTTCGCAAAATTGAGGTGATGAACAATTTCTGATGCTGTTGGTGATGAGCGAAGAGTATAACATTTTTTATTTTTCTTAACCTTAGCCATTTATACCGCACACCGAGGGCGCAGATCCTTTGACACTTTTCTCGGACGATGCTCAAATAGCTTTGTGGAATAATGAGGGCCTGCCAATGGATCGCATGTCGACTGAGAACGCTACTATCTTGGCATATTCAACGCGTTGGCCGCTTATGATTGATCCGCAGTTGTAAGTTCGCTGTGGATAAAGCTAAAACATATGTGCTGCAATGTAGTTCATTTGTGCTATCATGCGCTGCATTGATCATGTTCTAATTACATAATTTTTATGAGAATATTGCTTTAACAATAAAAATTTTTTGAAAATGTTTGACATGTGCTGCAATGTGCTCTATATGTGCTATTATGTGCCGCATTGGAAAAAACATTTTTTCTTATTGTAAGATTTTTATGATAAAATTGCTTGACCGTTAAATTTTTTCAAATATTCATGAACTGTGCTGTATTGTGCTCAGGTTGTGCTGTAATGTGTCATAAAGAACTTTTAAAAATATGCAAAATTACTACTTATGAGTGAGCATTTGAAAAAGTTAAAATTTTCATCAATATCTTGTTGGCACATTATAGCACAATCCGCGCACCGCGTAGCACAATTTTTGAATTTCCAAAAAAAAAATATTAGCTAGCTTCATTAAGAATCCAACTCCTGATAGCACACATCAGACACATCCCAGCACATATGTTTCTGAATTATGAATACAAAATTACAGAGTTACCAACAATGTCAGTTATGAATTTGTCGCTTTAGTTGAACACTAGTCTTAACCAGTCTAGTCTTAACCAACACTTTCTTTCCACCCTAGACAAGGCATCAAATGGATTAAGAATCATTGTGGTGACTCACTCGTCATCATACGCCTCACTCAACGCGCCTACCTGGAGGTATTAGAAAAATCCATATCCCACGGCGACACCGTTCTTATCGAACAGATTGAGGAAACCATGGACACTGTACTAGAGCCTCTACTTAGCCGCGCACTCATCAAAAAAGGTCGCTACATTCGCATTGGCGACAAGGAAATCGACTTTAATCCCAACTTTCGCTTGATGCTGCACACCAAGCTGGCCAATCCACACTACAAGCCGGAAATGCAGGCCCAAACCACTCTCATTAACTTTACGGTCACTCCAGATGGTCTTGAAGAGCAGCTGCTCGCCGAGGTGGTTAAAATTGAGCGTCCTGATTTGGAGAGCATGAAAACGGAGGTCACAACACAGCAGAATAAATTTAAAATTGCTCTAAAGCAGCTCGAAGATGAGCTGCTGGCTCGTTTAGCATCGGCGGGCGAGAATGTGCTGGACGATCATGCCTTGGTTATCAATTTAGAGACCACCAAATGCACTGTAGATGACATCGAGTTGAAGGTCAACGAGGCACGAGCTACCACCCAACAAATAGATGAGACACGCAATATTTATCGCGCTGCCGCCAAACGTTCGGCAATTCTGTATTTTGTGCTCACGGATCTGAGCAAGATCAATCCGATCTACAAGTTCTCTTTGAAGTCTTTTATGGGCGTGTTCAAGCAGGCCATTACAGTGGCGCCCTACGATCGTCGTTTGGAGACTCGTGTTGCTCACCTCGTCAACTCCATAACGCTGCAAACGTTTTTGTACACTCTGCGCGGCTTATTCGAGGCCGACAAGCTGACCTTTACCTCGCACATGATCTTGCGCATCATGACGACAGCACAACAGATATCCAAAGATGAAATTGATTTTCTGCTGCGTTTTCCGCACGATCCGAACACGCTGTCGCCGATTGATTTTGTAGGTCGCAGTGCTTGGGGCGGTATTAAGTCGCTGGCTTTGATGGATCACTTCTATGGCATCGACAAGGACATGGAGAACTATTCGAAGCGTTGGCGCAAGTTTCTGAGCAATGATGCACCTGAGCGTGAGCAATTTCCAGGCGAGTGGAAGCATCGCTCACCGCTGCAAAAGCTGTGCATTGTTCGAGCGTTGCGTCCTGATCGCATGACGTATGCAATGCGGTAAGTAGGAACAAGAACTTTTCAGGTGCGTATAATAAGCTGCACTCTTTTGAATCTATCATTTCATTATAATAATTTATAATTTTATTCATTATATTCTTGTTAAAATCGGCAAGTGCTAATATTTTGATCGAGTTCTAAAACCTTTTTTTAACCACTTTATAGCACAACTCTAGCACATTCTAGCACAATTTCCGAATTTCAGAAAAAATAATTAATAGCGAAGTAAGCTTAACATAAGAAATCATAAACTTAAGTGTGATAGCATGCATTTTTTTTATTCTTAACTGTCTCTTCTTCTACGCCAGCCTCTTTGTCGAGCAAACTTTGGGTCATCAGTACGCCGACGTACAACTGCTGCCCTTTGCCGACGTCTTCAAAGAGATCACCGCCTCCACGCCGGTTTTCTTCATACTGTCGCCCGGTGTCGATCCGCTACGTGATGTCGAACGTTTGGGCGCCCAACTTGGTTTCAACGAAGCGGCCGGCACGGTGCGCAACATTTCGCTGGGACAGGGTCAAGAGGACATTGCCGAAACAGCTATTACTGAGGCCCTCACTTCGGGTGCACAATGGGTGATACTACAGAATATACACCTCGTTGTTAACTGGCTGCCCACTTTGGAGAAGCTCATTGAACGCATTGTAGGCGATGGTGAGGCGTCGACCGAGGCGCCTTCCAACTTTCGTCTCTTCATTAGCGCTGAACCGGCACCCGATCCTCAATATCATGTTATACCGCAAGGCATACTCGAGTCCTCCATTAAGATTGTTAATGAACCGCCCACGGGCATGGCGGCAAATCTACACAAAGCCTGGGACAATTTCAACCAAGATACTCTAGAGACTTGCACCCAGGAAGCCGAATTCAAGTCTATACTATTTGCACTCTGTTACTTTCATGCAGTGGCTGGTGAGCGTCGAAAGTTTGGACCGCAGGGCTGGAATAAATCGTATCCATTCAATATTGGCGATCTTAGCATCAGCGCCAATGTGCTGCATAACTATCTAGAGGGCAGCAATCGCATTCCATGGGAAGATTTGCGTTATCTCTTCGGTGAGATTATGTATGGTGGCCACATCACCGACGACTGGGATCGCCGACTGTGTCAGACTTACTTGGAGGTGCTGCTGCAGCAAGAGCTGGTCGATGGAGACTTCGAGCTATGTCCAGGTTTTGCCGCGCCACCTAATCTCGATTTTCAGGGCTATCACGACTACATATCTGAAATGTTGCCAGCGGAGTCTCCTGTGCTATATGGTCTGCATCCGAATGCAGAAATTGGTTTTCTAACTAGCGCCTCTGAGAATTTACTGCGTACAATATTTGAATTACAGCCGCGCGAGTCCGAACTGAGCACAAACTGTGGCGCTCCGCGCGAAGAACTTGTCAAAATTATGATAGATGATTTTCTGGATAAATTGCAGAATGAGTTCAATTTGCAAGCACTTCTTAACCGTGTCGAGCGCAAAACACCTTTTGTGGTGGTGGCCTTGCAGGAATGTGAGCGCATGAATGCGCTCATACGCGAGATCAAGCGTTCGCTGCGCGAACTTATGCTGGGCCTAAAGGGTGAATTAACTATAACACAGGAAATGGAGCGTCTAGATCATGCCATATTCTATGATCACATTCCAGATGCTTGGGCGCGTTTGGCCTATCCTAGTCTGTTGGGCCTACAGGGTTGGTTTGCCGATCTATTGCACCGCATTAAGGAGTTGAAGGGTTGGCTCAACGATTTCAAGCTGCCGTGTACCATTTGGTTGGGCGGTCTTTTTAATCCGCAAAGTTTTCTTACGGCCATCATGCAGGAGAGCGCACGAAAGCACGATCTGCCTCTGGATCGCATGTGCCTGAGCTGTGATGTCACCAAAAAAGTCAAGGATGATGTGACGTAAGTAATAGAGTATTATGTCGAACATTTCTTATATTTCCGCATGCACTTTATTTTCTAGTATTAAAACATTGTACGGCAGTTTCATAATTTTTCCAAAAAGCAGACTTCTATCAACGGATTCTGGTTGTAAAGACAGAGAAATGTACTCCAGATTTAGAGTATCCTGACTTAGTTAGCTTACAATTTATATGTTTATGTCTTATATAGGCTCCGCAACGCCAAACCCCACATTAACAGAGTCGACATGTCGATTTTTTTGCAACCCATTGAATAGCCAGGTCCAGAGATAGCAAGTTATGTACCACACGTAGAGCACCACCAAGCGTGGTGGTTTTTCTTTCACTTCTCTGTAGGTTTGTTAATATAGTTCTTTTATGGATTACACTAGAGTCCTTTTAAGCGCTGCATATGTCCAAAGACTTCCGCTGGCCCGCTCTCTTACTCAAAGTTCAGCGGTATTTTCAATATATATTATGTATAGTGCCTATCTAACCTTCTGTTTGATATGGAACATTCACGTAATTTTATGATCTAGGAGGACTAAAAGAAAAGACTAAAATTTTGAACAATATCTTATATTTAATAAAGAGTTCACGACGAAGCGCCGTAGTAGAGCCATTGTATACAACTACTTGAGACTGGAATAAACACATTCATAATGAATACTAATCATTGTATTCAGTACATTTTAACTTTTCAGCCTTTATTACGTATCCAAGTTGAAAAATGGCATCATAAGATGCAGTTTCAAGAGCTCATGAGAAACAGTTGGTTTATATCTAACATGACGGGATGAACACAGGGACAAAGGTTAACCTTGTCAATTCCACGCTGATAATACTGATAGCAGTTTTCCAGTGACGCTATTGGTAACATACATTCTTAGACTGCTCTGAAAGGTATTCGTCAGAATCTGTGAGTGGCTCTAGTCCCGGTCATTGCGTAAGGTGCAATGTTTGTGACACTGCACTGGTAAGCCGATAGACCTGTACCCTGTATGTTGAAGGGCCTAGCTGTTTATTTTTTTTAGAAGTAGGACCAGTCGTTGCTTCTTCTAATCTTTTGGAAAAGTTCCCTCCTTGAGACACTTATGGTTCATGGTCACAAAGACCTCTGGCTTGGCTTAAAATGCTTTTTTGGAATCACATCCAGAACAGGGGCCTTGTCGTCGCTTATTTTCTATGTAACTCTGAGAATTTCTTCCTTGTTACTGCTGTTAGCTCTGCTGCTGGGTTATGGCTACTTTCAGAATGTAGGATGAGGTAACCTCGTTACTTACACTCTGCGCATAGCCATTCGATATTCTGACAACCAAAGGTCGTCGTTTGCACTGTCTATTAGTTCGACTTAAAATGTCACGACTACAAAATGAACATGACTCATTCCGAGAGGCTCTTCGGTCACTAGCTTGTTTGTATGAAGTTTTATGAGATTTCGCTCATTCGTTTGAGAGACGCTACTTTCATCTTTGTAAAAGAATTTGATAAACAGTAATATCGTGTTATGAGCAAACATTGTTTTTATATAATGAAAGACTTTTGAACAATCATTGCAATTTTTGAAATTAATATGTTGGCAGAGTCCCATCATCCGGTGTTGAGTAGCACACAAATAACAGTTGGCCGCAATCAAAGAAAACTCTGTCATGGACAAGCTAAAAACCACAAGAGATACTACTATGGCACTACAATGACGTGTGATAATCCCATGCCCATGCATGAGAGCACGTGAAAGGGGACACTTTTGCGAAAAGGCACGCGTTATATGAAGCCGACAAAGCGGCATTCAAAAGTTGCTACTGAATTTTGACTACTGGATATCCAGTTAAATATGAGACTACACACGGAACACTAATGCACATAACTGTATGTGTGTAAATTACTTCCACTCACAAGCTCCTCCACTCACAAGGGATGCTCCTCGTGTCAGCTTCGCTTCGGAACTAATAACCAGACTTGTAAAAAGCTATACTCTCAAGACATAGACAAATTCCTTCGCAAGAGCTTTAGCAAAGCAAGCAACACAAGCTCGCTCATAAAATGCGAAGCTTGCCTACACAAGTACTTTCCAAGTATTATCGAGGGATACAATTTTAAACTTTTTGCATGAGATTTTTAAAGTGATATCGAGCTGAATATCGTTAAATTAAGAATCTGGATAATGAAACCGTTGAAAGTTCGATTATTCGAAAGTTCGATTGGACGAAAAACTGATGTAACATCGAATGTTTGTATCCCTGTTTGAAATGGAGCTGATTTAATATACCTTCAAAACCGCAAATACGACTTCAATATAACCATTTTTAATATTATTTAACCAAAAAGCACTTTTTCTGCTCAGGTGCAAAATTTTGCGTGTAGTAGCAAAAATTAAAAAAGTTACTTGTCGTTTTTTCCCCGCTGGTGATTAGTTTCTCACTTTACATAGCCGTTATCACTCACCATTCTCAAAAAACGCAAAATATTAATGTTGGTGCCGAACTTTATTCCATCATAATTTCTAAATTAAAATTATGAAAGTCCCTTAATCCATTTTTTTGTTTTTTTAATATTTACAACAAATCTCACTTAATTCTCATCTTAAATCACACCACGCCAAGCAAACAGTTATAAAAACTTTATGTCTTGGTTGTGTGAGTTAAGTAGTTTAATGATTAATTAAATTTTCCTTTACTTGTGCACATGGAAATTGACTTAATAGCTAAATTAAATTTTAATACCTTCATAAAAACTTAAGATAAACCACTTTTTACGGTTGCTCCTTAACTTTCGTCAAACACGTGCGGGTTGCCACGAATCACACAACTCACTTCACTCTTAACATTAAACACAATCACAATGAATCAACCGAACTTATGGCACGCTTCTCATCCTTAGTTTGCCACCATTGGAAGGTGCTTTTGTACATGCTCTTTACCTGGATGGTGCTAGCTGGGATTGTCAACTTAATTCAATTGTTTCGCTTCATCCAAAGGAACTGCTTTGTGCCATGCCAGTTATTTATATTAAATCGATTGTGCAGGAAAAGCAGGAGCTGATGCGCATCTACGAATGTCCTTTGTATAAGACAAGGTATGAGCTGTTGTTGGTGTTAGTTTTTTGGTTAAGCACAGTAATGATTAAATAATAATTAAGTTTTTCCACCTATTTGGCAGCAATAGCGTCCAACTAATTGTTTGTGGTTTCTTTTTTAGATCACGAGGCAGCACTTTTGTCTGGACGTTTAATTTAAAGACTCGCGAACGTCCTGCCAAATGGATACTAGCTGGTGTCGCATTATTGTTGCAGTCGTAATTGAAATATTGAAATCATGACATCAACTATTTCCTTAGCAAGGAGCTATATATAGTGTATGGAAAAAATAAATATTTAGCACTTTTATGGCTTGATTTTGGTAAAATAAAATTGCACTATGTTTCAGCTAAATGAGCTGTATTATATTGTTATCAAAAATATTTATTTATAGAAATTGATTGTTGTCAAAGTCTTATTAAGATCAAATTATATATGTGCTCTAGCTATTCACTATGTTTGTAGTAAAGAAATAGTGTTGTTATTAAAAATATGTACTTCTAAAACATAGGGTTTCGTTATTTTAAAATCAAAGCCGTAAGTCGTTTTTTTATATGTTAAAACTTTTTCTTAAAACTATCTATTTTCAACAAACGATTTGATATCATTTATTCGAAAACTAAATTTTATTCGTACACACTAAAAAAATTCCAAAATAAATTCACACCGGTGAGCGGATATTTACATTTTTTTACACCGAACGGTGTTAATTTACACCGCTTACCCGGTGTGAAATGACAAACTTATCCGATCGGTGTGAAATAAGAAAATCAATGGAGAAAACAACTTAGAAATCACATTATCATTGAGAAACAAATTAAAAATTGAATTTTCACAAGACTGAAATTGAAAAACTAGAATTAGAAGTCATGTTCGGCAAAGCGGTTTCGACAAAAACGGACATTAAAACTTTTAATTCCATTGTGATAAAATAAAAAAAAGGTTTAAACATAACTTAATCGAAATCTATTTTTGAGCATGTGTGCCATTTTATTTGGCATAGCATTATTTTTTATAGCAATTATAAATATTAAAAAATTACACCGTTCGGTGTTAAAAATTATTGTTTTGAGTATTTTAAATAAACACCTAACGGGGTTCAACACAAACATCCGATCGGATATTTACTTATTTGCACCGATCGGAGTAAAAAAAATAAACGTTGTCGGATATTATATTCTAGCACCTTGACACGGTGTTTTTTAACACCGAACGGCGTAGGACTCCCTGGAACACCGATCGGTGTAAAAATTCTATAAAAATTTTTTAGTGTGTAATCGTAGCACAATTAAATTTGTACCATAGTACACATATACACAAACAAAAAAAAAGTTGCACACCGGCTAGACGAAAATATGTATATTCTATTTATCTAAATGAACAGCACATTCCCAGCGTAATAATTGGTCATAATGCTTTTATTTTTGTTTTTATATTTTCTTGTTCTGCAATCTGGCAGAGCAATAATAACTCAAGTTCAATTATTTCTCACATGCGTTGGCATCATTTTGCTCTGAAGTTCATTATATTATTTAGTGAATGTACTCATTTTGCCGAATTGCTGCTTCGAAATGCTTTTTTCTCGTTATGAAATTGTTTATGTGAGGCAGTGATGCCAACTAAACGGAAATTACGGATTTCTACGGATATTTAAGCCTTACACAGATAAACGGACAACAGCGACAAAATATGCTAAATATACGGATGTTTAAGAATTTCACACGGATTTTTGAGGATTTCTAAGGATTTTTATGTTTATGTCAATTTAATGTCAAAATTAATTTGATCGTTAAACAAATTTGCGTATCACTCAAAAATATGTTTACTTACTTTGTTACAACTTCACAAAGTTGGCAACGATTCTATTTTGTTACATATTGCCTTAGCAACGAGATAAAGATAACCAAAATCGGTTAGTTTTTGTCTAAATGAAACCATTTTGTTTGGTAGCAGATTTATATGGGAATTCTATTCAAGTTGAGGTGCACCTTGGCGGAAAAGTTGAAGTAGAAATTTTACACTTACATTCAGCCAGTATCAACGATATTCAGCAAATTCAAATTTTCTGTTTGAATTTTTATATTGAAGCTTATAATCATTTAATATAAAAAAAATTTCCATTGGTCAATCCAAAAAATCGATCCAAAATTTTATTTAAAATAAAACTATAACACCTGCGGCACAATATTTTTCGTCAGTTTACTAAGAACATTTTATAACGAGAGCGACATGGAATATAGAACTTCACGGAACATGGATCGGCCGTTAAAGAACCTTGAGTTCTAAAGGATAGATGGGGATGGAAGTATACATTTTCAACAAGTTTTAAAATTAATTCGGGACATATTCTTGCTCCCACATTCTTCAGCAACCGTTGAAAGAATTTTTTCTCAAGTCAATACAAATAAAACTTAAATTTAGAAAACTACTGATTTTTACGAAAATGAACCATTTCTCTAAATAAAAATCGAACAATTAAAAGTAGGAATAGTATTCGCTTTACAAGTGTAAAAAATTGGAAGCGATCCTTGCAATAGTTTTCGAGCAATGCTGTCCTCCGGTTTGAGATAGCACTCAAGATACTCAAGATAGCACTCAAGATAGCACTTAGAGATAGAGAAAAACGCGTTTAAAGTTAAAGAAGTAGTACATTTATTGACTTTTTTCGGATGTTTGTGCTCAGAACTGCAGCAATTGTTATCCAATTGACTTTAAGCTTTCTGAGAAGATTGTTACAATGTTATGCATTACAAAAATGTAAGGAAAATAAAATTTAATTTTGGTCGGCAAACAACTTGAATGGGCTCTTAAAGAAGTTAAAGTGCCTCTAAAATGTATTCCAAAGTTATTTTATTTTTAATGATTATAATATGTTTATAAATATTTAATGTTTTTAATATTATAAAAAAAATCGTATGTTCCTTCAAAATGAAAAATGTTTTTTTGTGTTTTTAAGTTCTTAGAAGATATGTTTTATGCTATGTTTATACCCCCATGCGTACTGTGTAAGGGGTATATTAATTTTGTCACGACATGTGTAACGCCCAAAAGAAGGCATGGTAGATATAGAAAAGTATTTATATTCTTGATCAGCATCACCACCTGAGTTGATTTAGCCATGTCCGTCTGTCTGTCCGTATATCTGTCTGTCGACACGACAGTGGCGTAGCGAGCATAACTGGCGCCCGGGGCAAAACAATTTGTTGGCGCCCCCAATGAAATATAAATAAATATTTTTTAATATTTTGTACAAATAATTATAATACATTTATTAAATTTAATTAATACAAATAACACTATGCGTCAAAATCAGAAAAAGGTTCTGTACACGACAGTTCATTATATTTTGTTATAGATTTAGGGTCTCTTAACACGAAAATTGCAAAAAAAAATTTTAAAGCTAAGCCTCGTAGGGTAAACTGGGATAGCCTTGACTTTGGGCCACATTTGACTATGACATTTTCGGTATGAACGAAACGTTATTTTTCAATAATTTGTATTATAAGTTTTCTATTTAAGTTATCGTCATGAAGTTTGACGATTCTTGCATTACATGAAGAAAAATAACTGAATAGGTTTTGTGTTTTTGGGCGGGTAACTGTTATTTTCCGGCACTGATTCGTAAAGACTTCCTGACCGAGTTATAAAAGTTAATCAAAGTACCTTTTACAAAAGGTAAAAACTATTTATGTTTTTGAAAATATAAGTGAATTTCAATAAAACTTAATATAAACTAAAAAAATTAAAAAAGAGAAGCCGAGAGCATATGGGTACATTTGACATTTTTGATTGGGGTAATTTTGACAAATGTTAGTTGTACGAGTACAAAGATCAAGTAACATCGAGATGTTACCAATTAATTTTAAAGTTTTTTAATATATTTCTAAATTGGTTTTAATAAAAAAGAAGTGGTTCAAACATCAGAAATAGGACTATCATTAAAAAAAAAAAAAAAACAAATTGGCCATTTCAGCCCTTGAAAGGACTTTGACCGAGCTTCTTATGATCAATTGTGTTGTGTGTGTTATTAAATGTTTGCACACAATTGACCGAGAACTGGACCTACATGTTTTATGCCGACTCCGAACGGCTAAAGTTTATGTTCTCAAGAAGCTTTACATGGCATTGTTTACTCTCTGAAGTTTGCCATTGTCTGCAGAGAGGTGGTGACCGATCAGAAAAATTTTTTATTGAAAAAAAAATTTCCCCCCCGCGGCTGGGGATCGAACCCGGGCTCCGAGCATGCCAGGTCACACACTTAACCTGCATGCCACGGTCACCACAGGACTATCATTAGCCGAAGAAATAAAAGGACATGAAGAAAACAGAACACTGGTTAACGAGTGAAGAATGAAAGTCTAAATATAATAGCAATTCTGGTAACAACTACAGCTTTGATTCTTTTTGATTGTTCAGTGATGCTGGTCTAATTTTTTTCCAAGTTTTCAGTCACTTCACTTTTAATTTATTTTTTTCGTGGAGCACCAACATCAGTAGAATTCCCAAACGCATTAAAGAAACTTGTGGTTATCGTTAACTGGCCCTTAACTACCTAACCTGATAAATCGTATCCATAACATCTTTGCTAGCAATATTTATTCCTAACTTTGACAGTTCGTTAAAGATAACTGTTGCTTGCTTAACTACTCACTTACTGAAATAATAAAGTTTATATTAGGAGCATTCACGATGTGGTGTATTTGCCCTTGTATTGTGTATTTTTGATAAATTTGATATTTGAAGTAAAATTACAAAAACAAAATGTACAGTAGGCCGGATCATTCTTATATGGATACAAAAAATGTCAACCGGTCGGGGTCTCAAAAGTTAGAGAAACTCATTAAAATGATTTCTGCATACTTTTTTTTCAAATCGGAGAAAAACCGCCGAAGCAATTTTGATTCTCCTGAAGGTTCTTTTTGGTAAAATAAAAAACATGTTTTTTGCTTGTAACTTTTTATTTTGCACAGAACGCACAGAACCGCTGTAAAAGACACATTTTTTATTAGATTTACGTGGAATTGTTATTGTTGGAAAGGTATTAAGTTCTTCTTTCGTTCTGTGTATCGTTTTAGTCAAAGCTATGTGATTAAAAAAAAAATTTATCGAAAACTGGACGATAAAGCAGTGAACAAATTAAATTAATTGTTTGTATGAATAAGAAATGTTTCATTTTATCAAATTTCTAAAATCGATTTCTCACATTCTGTCAGTTTTCGCACACAGCTTTGATTAAAGCGATACACAGAAAGAAAGAAGAATTTAATACCTTTCCAACAATAACAATTCCACGTAAATCTAATAAAAAATGTGTCTTTTAAAGCGGTTTTAAAAAAATGCCTTTTTAAAAATAGCAAAAAACTAAATTTTTGGTGGTCAATAAGAGTTATAATGAAACAAAATTTTAAAAATTTTTTAATGTCAAAATGTTAGTATGAGTAATAAATTTAACATTTAAGAAGATGTGGGTATGCGTTCTGTGAAAAATAAAAAGTTACAAGCAAAAAACATGTTTTTTTTACCAAAAAGGACCTTCAGGAGAATCAAAATTGCTTCGGCGGTTTTTCTCCGATTTGAAAAAAAAGTATGCAGAAATCATTTTAATGAGCTCCTCTAACTTTTGAGATCCCGAGCGGCGGAATCTAAATTTCGATCCGGTCTAATGTACAGTGTTCAAAATACAACCCTGTAGCATAAATACAATGGCGAAACCCTATTCTATTCTTTGTAAATTACGCTGTATATTTGATCAACTGATCACAAAAAAAGCTTTTTGACTTAGCGTGGATGAAGGTACTGGCTGGGTTGTGTGTTTATTTAATAAAAGTTAATTTAATTCAGTGCTTCAGTTCAATTCTTTTATTTTCTCGTACTGCTAAATGATGAACTTCCCAGACTTTAGTGAAGGTTTGTTCATAATGCGTTGTAAATATTGTATATTTTGTAAGGATTAATCAAAAATACACCACATCGTGAATACCCCTATTATTTTATTTCAATTAAGTAAATTTTACTATATATAATTTTGACATCAATTGTATCGAAATGATCATGTAAAATTCGATATTTTAACTCTATTCTACTCTTAAAAACACGAACTAAAGATATATTGAATTTTTGTATGAATAAGGCTGGTCTATTTTGAGAAGTAAAGCATGACATTCTCAAATTTTTCAATTTCTTCACAACAAAATATTTGTCAGAATTTTCACGCAAAAAAAAAAATGTTGCTAGTGAAATTCCACGCAAAAGGACAGAGTACAAGGATTTACGTGGTTTTTAAAGAATTTATATAATTTTTGTTTGTTCAATATTAATAATCACGCTAAGCCGAATAAAATTTCTAATTTTCTTCATGTTAGTTCAACGAATTTTTACATTTGGATGAGTAGCTTTTGCGCTATGATAATTCATAAAAAATCGAAAACTATTTTCATTTTTAGTGGAGAATATAAGCTACCGCCGAAAGAACTGCGTGCAAAATTACGGTCAGGAGATGCATTTGAGTGAAGACGCTAAAATTCGACATTGTACTGTATTTTACATATTTAATTCAATTTTACACTGATTGATACATTTATACTGAAATAGTAATAAGTATTTGAAGTGCTACTCTCAGGTTTGGAGAAACATCTTGTTCTTTAAATGGAAGTTCTGTTCCATTTAAATCTGTATTATAAAACTCACCCAAATTTTTACAATTCTTTTCAAGATCGTTGTACGGATTATCCTTACTTAATAAATTTTCAGCGTCCAGTAAATACCAAAATTTGGAATTAAAATCCCTAAGTCGTGTAAATTGTGAACTTTTTTCCTGATGCAGACGATCAAGAACGCTTTTCATAACGCCAGATTTTTTGCTTTCTTCGGAAAGGTCATATCTCCAGTCAATTCTCCTCGCATTTGTCGGCGACATTTTATACGGATTGTTGTATCGATTCCCTATTTTTTACAAAGATTTTTAACTTTTTCGATAACTTTTTCACATATCTCGTTACGAATTTCTGCAAGTTCAGTCGCCAATAATTTGAAATCATGGAACGCTTCTTTAAACTTAATTTTAGGACCTTGTTATCTGAGCTGCACACGATCAATTCTCTTAGAGTTCATGCCAGAAATGAACTAAAGTTATGATATTTAAATTCGGTTTAAGATAAAGATTGCAGCATTTCTGGTGTACCACTTATGGCAGTATTTTCTTCTGCTAATTTTTCTTATAGTTCTACGTATTCTTCCAGTCCCTCGACAATAACGCTAACTGCTTGCGCTCTGGCGCTCCATCGTGTTACAGATTCTTTAACAGATTTTTTAAAGTATTTTTTAACAATTTCCATCGTAATGTCGAACGTGAGAAAAAGAGACGTATGTTATCAATTATTCCAAAACATGCTACAATGATTGAATCTTGGTAAGCTGTAGTAACTCTTACTAAATTTAATGTGTGGTTATCACAATTTACAAATGTTGCCTTATTATTTTTTCTATTATTCTTTGTTGAACGCCAGATATGTGATTTGACATAAGGGCAGCATTATCATAGCATTGTACGCTACAGTTGGCTAACTTAATTATTGAATTAATTAATTAAAAAAAATGTTTTGCAAAATTTTGTTTGTCTCGAGAATGATTTGGCGCCCCTCTGTGAGTGGCGCCCGGGGCATGATTACACCCCCTGCTCCCCCCTCGCTACGCCACTGCGACACGATTACAGCCGTAATTTTCAAGCTTTCATAATGAAATTCGATATTTGAGCTTCTTCTAAAAGCAAAAATCAAATTCGAAAATGGGCTGAATTAGGTAAAACCACGCCTACCTCTCATAAAACAAGAATAATGAAAACTCTATAAGGAGGCTAATATTTAAGTTACAAAAGTTGGTATTTTAACTTCGGCGAAGTCGAAGATATACCTTACTAGTTTTTACTATTTTTACTTTTAGTTATGATTTACATTATTTCTTACTTTCATAAGTTCAATGCAAATTTAAAAAAAAACTACAAACTATTTTTAAAAACGACTTTAGTCGTGAAATTTATTAGCTGTTAATATAAAAATTGAAAAAAAAATTGTATAAATTTGCTTACACGGATTTTTAATGTCGCATTTGCGGATTTTTACTCTCTTCAGGTTGGCATCACTGATGTGAGGTTGTTTATTGGCCAAGATTTTGTTCTTTTTATTTCATAGCATTATAATATGCAATATATCACTATATGAGACAATTAAGAGGTAAAGGTATTAAGTATTTAGTATTTAGTAGTACTAGGTATAGTATTTAATATTTAGTATTTAGTATTTAGTCTTTAGTATTTATAAGTACGTATTTTAAGTAATATAGTATACATAAGTATGCTGGATAAACCCTTCTTACACAACCTACAGGAACTTTCATCTATACGGATCAGCCATATACTCACATTCCTTAACTGAACTGGTTGGCTCTGAGGAAACATACATAGTAACAACTTTGTATGGTTACAACTACTTGAGCTCATATGGAATGAAAACAAAGCTTAGCAATCTAGTAGTTGTTTATTTTTATACCCTAAACCTGAAAGGTCAGGGTATATTAACTTTGTGCAAACGTTTGTAACGCATAGAACGAAGCAAGTCCGGTATAGAAAAGTATATATATTCTTGATCAGCGTCACCACGTGAGTCGAGCTATCTATGTCCGTCCGTCCGTCCGTCCGTCCGTCTGTGTGTTGTCCGTATACACAGGATAAGAAGAAGGAGTTGAGATAATTGGATGAAACTTGGTACACATAGTCACATGGACCCAAGGATCTGCACTATTGAATATTTTTGGAATCCGCCCACGGACACGCCTATTCTCATACAATGCAAAAATGTAAAACTGCATAACTCAGCTCATAATTAACCTACAACAATCAAATTTGGTGTGTATGTGTTTGATATCAACACAAAGATGTTTTTAAAAATGGGTGTCGTCCGCCCACGGACACGCCCACCTCCCATACAACCCAAAAATTGAAAACGCAATAAATAAGTCTCTGTTTAACCTACAGAGATAAAATGTGGCAGGTATAATATTTATAACAAACCAAAGATGGTTTTGAAAAATGGACATCATCCGCCCACGGACACGCCTACCTCCCATACAACGCGAAAATTGAAAACTGCATAACTCAGCTCATAGTTAACCTACAACAATAAAATTTGATATGTATGTATTTTATACCAACATAAAGATGTCTTCGAAAAATGGACGTCATCCGCTCACTGACACGCCCACCTCCCATACAACCCAAAAATTGAAAACGCAATAAATAAGCCTGTGTTCAACCTAAAGAGCTAAAATTTGGCTTATATGTTTTTTATGACAAGACAAAGATGGTTTTGCAAAATGCAATGCATTTTGCATCCGCCTACGGACACGGCTACCTCCCATATAACCCAAAAAGTTGAAAACTCAATAAATAAGGTTATGTTTGTCATAGAGAAATTAAATTTGGTATGTATGTATTTTATAACAAAACAAAGGTGTGTTCAAAAATTGGGAGTAATCCGTCCAAAAACTCGCCCACCTCCCATAGCGAAAGCACAATAAAGGCATTAACTGTGAGCTACAGGAATAAAACTTGGTATGTGTACATTTTTCATCAACATTTAAATGCACATAAAATATTGGCTTCATTAGCCCACGGACACGCCCATTTACAATACAAATTTTTTTGTTTTTGAAAAGTGGGTTTAGGGTATTTCATAGTCGGCCTAGACCGACTTTAGACTTTCTTTACTTGTTTAATACTGTAATATTTTTTTAAAAACTTTGCATAAGATTTTTCACCTTTGTTTTGAACTTTTCTTTTCAGAGAACATGTCAGACTTACGCGTTATAATTGTAGAAAAATCTAAAACCGGTTTAAAATGCGGAAGGATTTTCCAAGAAATGAAGCATCTTGATATAAACCAACAACATATTTATCGTACCGTCAAACGCTATTTGGATAAAGGCTCTTATAAAATCGTAAAAAAACTGGGCGAAAAAGGACTGTGCGTACTGCAAATCTAATAAAGAATGTAAGGGAGCGTATTCGAAGGAAATGGGATCAGTTTGCACGAAAAATGACGAGAAATAGTAACGTTAATCGAGAAACAATCAGAGAATAAACTTACAACTGATCTTGAAATGTCACCATTTAAAAAAAAAATGCACGGACTAACGGATGCCGTAACAAAAAAACGCCTACTCAAAAGTAAAGTGATCCTATCCTGGCATATGTGACGACATAATTTTTTCTGACGAGAAACTTTTTGTTCTTCAAACTCCTCATAACGTGCAATACGATCGCTCGTGGGCAGTATCACTCAATGGCGTTCCAAACGATAAAAAACATATACCAAGATACCAGAATTCGTCGAGTTTTTAATAGAAGAACCCTGCCAATAATTTTTATCGATAAAGGGGTAAAAATAAACGCAAACTATTTCTTATGGTTTTGCAAAACCATTTGTTACCAAATGCTCGAAAGATGTACGGAGAGGATTACTTTTGTTATCAACAAGACGGTGCTCCTGCCCATACTGCTAAGGATGTTCAGAAATGGTGCAGTAAAAATTGAATTGATTTCATACCTAAAGAAGATTGGTCACCAAGCTTACCGGATCTGAATCCTTTGGACTTTTGTATATAGGATTATATGTTGCAGAAGCTAAGGATTACAAGTACCGTTGTTTGAATGAATTCAAAGTAGTAACTAAGAAAATCTGGAATGAAATACCAACTGAACTCGTGTGTGCCGCATGCATCAACTTCGAGAAGAGGTCGTCAGCTGCATGTCGGCATTAGAATCAACGCGTAAACAAACTGAGTTTTTATGGCTATCGCTAACGACGAGATGCTTTCTAAACTAACGATTTCAATATTTATGAATAATTACATATATATAAAGGGTGCTCATTCATGACCATAAGCTGAATAATGATGACCGTATAAACGGATTGAGATCATGTACAGTTGAACGAATACGGCAATGCTTTATACGCAGACTCATATATCGAGCCTTAACCGCAATAAAAGCTGTAATCAGCACTTTACAGAAAATTGTTTTCTTATCGAAATTTATAATATTTTTCATGATCATTAATCCATAATTAAAAAAAAATAGTAACTACGTATAATAGAATAATTATTTATAACACTGTGCGACAAATTTTCCAGGATGCAAAAATTCAAGCATGTATGTATATTAAAATAACAAAGTAGGTATTTATGTTGAAAGAACTTAGAAAAGATAGAAGAACTTAATACCTTCCACGTAAATCTAATAAAAAATGTGTTTTTCACATTTCAAAAATCCAATTTTTGCTGGTAATGAAACAAAATTTAACGACTTTTTTATGACAACATTTTAGCAGATGTGGGTATGCGATCTGTGAAAAATAAAAAGTTACAAGCAAAAACATATTTTTTGCTAAAAAGGAACTTCAGGAGTATGAAGATATCATATGAGTTCCTCTAATTTTTGAGGCCCCTATCGGCTGACATTTTGGTCATAAATATATTTTTTAGCTAACTTCACTAAACCCTTTGGGGGTTTTGAATAGCTTTATATGTATGTGTACTTTAAGTTGATGCTTAAATTATTCCATGCCGAGACGTTGACCACAAATTTGTCGCATAGTGTAATTTAACATTTTTCAAAAAAATTGTCGTTAGTAAAAATCTTAAGTAAAAGAAAACTTCCCAAGTATAATTTTAGTTCTGAAGGTTAATTTTTTTTTTTGCGGTTATGGGTCGATATGAGTACACTCAGCTCATGAACAAGAACACAAAACCAGTATCAGAGTGCCTAACAAGCCGCTTACCAATTGAGGCATGAATTAAAAAGTTTTTACAAGTTTAAGTTTTACAAGTAAAAGTTAATGGTTTAGTTAAATGTTCAACACTTGAGAATCGATTATTTAAACACTTTTTTTTCTACAAACAAACACTTGGAGTAAGCTTGTAGTTATTAATGTACTTACAAAGGTTTCTTTACGTTTATCTTACAACTACTTGTAAGCGTTCTACAATAGTAAATTAAAGCTTTTTCCAAACATGAGGCTTAAGTTTCTAAATTTATTTAGTACGAGCTGGTTTGGCTGATTGGGTTAATTTTAATAATTTGTAGTAGTTATATAAATTTATTAAAAAATGATTCATAAGGAGTCAATAGGAGTTAACTCGGCTTGCTGATAGAAACAAGTAATAAATTAAATAAATATTAAATGCTATCGTAATATTGAGTTTCTTCTCTATATTTTGTCGCATGCGCATTTATTGGTGTTACTATAGATTTACACATATAAATGTTTTTATTGTGAAGGTATCCGTTTGAGTCTTTCGACTAACAATTAAGAAGCAGTGGTTAATCAGTGAAAAGATGATGAAATGAAATCTCGTTTTTTTTAAACGCTTGCTACGCATAACGTGAAAGTTCATTGAATGCCCAGTCGGAGCTAGCAAGGCGAAAGATCCATCCAATTCCACGTTTTGAGTACTCAAAAACACCTTTGTTAGAGCTGATGCCGACAATTTTCATTGCAAGAAACATCTTCATGGTTTAATGCCATTTTTTTGCTGAAGTAAAATTTGAAAACCAATGTAAACAACACAATAAGCGCACGCACACCAAAACGTTGTGAGTAAATTTATGCTAAAGAATGTCAAATATTAATATCAAGAGCTATAAAAATGTATCTGGATATGTCTAGTATTGCTTAGACCAACAATATAAATAGCTTACGTATTGAGCACTGTTGTTGTTCGATAACTTCTTCAAGACATCTTGGCATAGCGTTTTTGGCATACAAGACAATGAATGATGAGACATGGAATCAATGTTCTTCGATTGTTAATTTCAGCTTATGTAGGTTCTTAAATGGGCGGTCATGATTGAATACTTGGATTAATAGAATGAGCCAAAAGTTCTCAATAGTGTTAGAGCTGGAACTAAGAGCCGGCCAATCGAAACTGTTGCCATAACCATAGGAATCAGGAAGTCAGTAGTTTTTCGGAGCAGTGAATTATCCTGTTCGAAAATATATTCTAGAATAGCAATAACTTTTCCACCAAAATTTCATGAAGCTGTTGAATATCGATTATATTTTGGTGCCAATGAAGTAAAGTGGTTTGTTTATAGCCCATAAATATGAGATGCAGATGCACAAATCAGCAAATCAGGGAGTCAGCAAACAAGTTTCATCGCAAACGCTTTACTTTGTGAGCTGTTTTGGAAAGTCAACATTTTTCAGGTCCGTTCAGTCAAGCCAAATTTAACTATTTTATTCATTGGAGAGTATGACCGATTTCCATTCCTCATTTCAAGCCATGTTTTTCTCAACAAATTGAATTATGGCCACTTTGTGATTTGGCAAGATAGTGACTTTAAAACATTTTTTTCCTATTGGAGTCCAAAATTTCGTTTAGTTAACGAACAGCGACAATTTTAATTCTGTCTGTTTGTAACAGAATAAACATTATATTTCTATAAATAAAGATTATTATTAAATTAAAAATTTAATTAATTATAATTAAATAAAATATAATTGTATAATTTCTAATACTATTATAATGAGGAATACAATAGAATCACTAGCAACCGCAGATTATAAACAAAAAAGGTTCGTTTTTAGAGTTTCTGTTGTACGAACAGGTATGTAACTTAATACGTATTACATACTTTTCATTTACTGAGTATATTTTTGAGAAAATATGAAATTTTTGAATAACTTAATCCTTAATTTGATGCAAGTGGGGTGTACGAAAGGACCTGCGTTAAGCTTTACAAAATAGCAATAATCAGGTCGAGATGAATTAAAGTATTCTATAGCAGCTCGTTCATTCACAAACCGACTGATTTGGTAAATACACAAAAATATGCTTCAGCCTGCTACAAAAAACAAGTATTTTATATATTTAACAAGAGATGTCATACAAATGTGCGGTACTATGCTCACTAGATATAGAACAAGAGAAGATTTATTTTCGTTTTTTTTTCAGATTTTTGACACATTTCAGTAGCGCGTTTCGTGCAGAGCAAACGGTTTTCTGTAAAGGTGTTTTCTTTTAAGGTACTTTAAGAATTAATGTTTATTAAAGATTATTAAAAAATTGAATAAAATTTTGCTTAAGCAAAAAAGTGTTGGCTTAAAAAAATTACAAAAAAAAAGACAAGACCAACATGTTAATATTTTTTTGCGACAAATGTAAAGAAATGTCTTGTTTCGAGGTGAATGAAAAAGCCAAAAAAAATTTTAAATAATTGAGCTGTTTGTTTTAATAATAGAACAAACAATGAATTATATTATGAACAAACTATTCTCAAGGCTGCTCATATTGCAAGTAAATTGTGTGGACATTGATTTTCAGCTAAAAAAAAAACAACGCCAGAACAACAATAATGAGAAATACTACTAAAGACATTTAATATTTTAAAAGTAACGAAAAACATATTTCGTGGCGTATGAGTAACAATTATTACAATTTTCAAATTCACTTTTCTTTTGTTAATAGTTTGAATTTTATTTAAGCACACACCGCCATGTCATCATTACGCCAGCATTACGAACACAATGGCGAGCCCGGCTGTCAGACACTGGAGGAAACGAAGAAAATGTTTCGCAACTTTTGGGATCCAACAACGTATTGGCAATGTGAGGCACAAGGCAAGCCGGCAGTATTGAAGCGTTGCCCACAGTCGAAACTGTTTATGGACACGAAAGGCTGCTGTGTGGACTATACCGAATGGAAGTGGACAGAACCAACAGAGCCACCAAGTAAACCCACTAAAGCTTAACGACGAAGCACTTCCGTTAATTATTTATACAACATTTGACGTTTAAGTTAATTATATTGACTTTATTTGTGGGAATAAAAATAAACATGTTCTTCTGCTTAAGTAGATGCAATTAAATTTTTAGCTTGGACGTAAGTTATGAGTTCGTTATTTAAACAACTTAAATCGTAGCGTTAATTTTTGATATTCTAAATAATCTAGAATTTTTTTTAAAAAAAATGTTGTTCGTTTAAAAATAATTTGGAATGTATACATTTAATACAATATAACCTATGTATTTGAAATTTTATCCAAAAAGAATGGCTCTGAAAGTGAAAAGAATGAAAAATAAAGCATAATTAATACAATTCAATTAATTTTAAATATGTTTATATAAAGATAAATTTCAATTAGAGTATTAAAATGAAAAAAGTAATAAAATATATTCAGCAAACAATGATGGCAAAAGATACAACTTTAATTTTTTAGTGCTTAGTTGGCTAGAAATAAAAACATGATTGTTTTTTTGTTAGTTAGATGAAACCACTTTGAGCTTAATTTTTTAAAAACAAATTAATTTTAGACTTAATTTAATCAAGAATTTTTCAGTTTCAACATTTTTATAACTTTTAGGTTATACTAAAGTGCAAGTGATTTAACTTTGTTTCATTTTTGAAACAATTCAATTGAGCTTTCAAGCCAATAAAGCTTAATAGTTTAGCTTTTAACTAAGAGACAACTCTAAAGTGCTGTGCGTAAAGAAAAAAGTAGTTTTTTGTATAAGAGCTTAAAGCTCGACGTGCTCTTTAGTTCTGCTGATGATTTTGAGCTTTTCCTGCTTTGGTGGTTGTGTGTCCGCGGGTATTTTTTCCTCAACGGGAGCAGGATTTTTGGGTGGCACACGCTTTGTTGTTGGTGGCGCAGCAGTTGTCGTTGTAGTCGTTGGCTTTGGAGTTGTAGTTGTAGACGGCTTGGGAGTTGTAGTAGTTGTCGGCTTGGGCGTAGTAGTAGTTGTTGGCCTGGCTGTAGTAGTCGTTGGCTTGCGCGTTGTAGTTGTTGGCTTGGGCGTTGTAGTTGTTGGCTTGGGCGTTGTAGTTGTTGGCCTTGGCGTTGTAGTTGTTGTAGTTGGTCGAGGTGTTGTTGTAGTTGGTTTCGTTGTTACTGTAGGTTTAGCAGCAACAGCAGGTTTTGCCGTAGTTGTGGCATCGACTGGTGGCTTTACTGACGCCTCTAAACCAGCTCCTTCATAACGCACATTCTTTACCTTAACGCCGGGTTGCTTTGTTGCTTTTGGCAATTTAGCACGTGCTAAGAACCGATTCCATGGCGAGCCCATATAAAGCTGATCATTAAACTCCAAGACATGTGAAACACTACCAACTGATTTGTCAAAACCATGCAACGAGCCAACAATGTTACCATTCCAATCGAGCCGCACAACAGTGGCACGTTTAGGCGTCAAAAGAGAGATGCTCTCGCCATGACCAATATAATGAATAAAGCGTTCGCAAACCTTGTTTGGATAGGCATTTTGTATCAATTGGAAAGGCAATTCGAACAGGCTTAAAACACGTGCAAAGAACAAGCGTAGACCAGGGAAGCGAGAAAACATGACGGCTCCAAAAGGATGCTCGCTGTCGACAGCCATCACAAGTGGCACCCAGAGACCATCAGCATCGGGTGTAAGATTATCAGGTGATCCAGGCAAGCCTTCAACGAATACTTCACTTTGTCCCGCTTTCGCACCCTTCAAATGAAACTTGATCAACCTCATAGCACCTGTTTCGACAACAACGACAAAGTCCTCTTCTGGACTTAGAGCGACACCGTTGGCAAAGTATAGCTCATCGAGCAGCACTTTGCTAACATTCTGAGCGCGGTCATATTTAAAGAGACTGAAAAATAAAATAAATTAAATTTTATTTTTAACATCTCGCTGAAAGCGTACCGTCCAGATGGATTTGCGAAAAGTCCAAAAACCAGATCTTGCAGCAAAAAGTCAGATGAAGAGTCGGTCCAGTATATATCGCCCTTTTTATCCACAGCCACAGAGTTGAACAACTTTGCCTTGCGCTTAATTTCCTTGCCCTCCAGCTCCTGCTGCGGCGAAACAAGCAATTTCTTCTTGCCATTGCTGAGATTCACCTCCCAAAGACCATAATAGGCGTCAGCAACAATAAGATTGTTGCCAAGTGTATCGAAAGCGAGCCCAAGAGGACGACCGCAACGAGACTCTTCCAAAATGTCCTCTGCATTTAAGAAATATTTTAAATTTAAAACAATATAAGCAAAGAATCACAACCGATTAAACACCTACCGCATGGTTGGCCCAATTTAGCCACGTGGGTAACATGATCAGCCGTCAGCTTGATGATCTCACCACCATGTATGCCAGTAAAGATTTCATTATTACGCGCAATCAAACACTCAGGACCATAAACGCGACCATCTAGCAAACGCTCTGCTCCATCCAAATGAAAGTTTGGTTCCAAAGCACCCTTCAATTCCTTGGTATCAGTAATTCTATCAAGGATAACAGCAAGTAACAACAATGAAAAGCAATGCACAACTTGGTAACAAAAACAGCAAACTCACTCGAATTCCTTAAATGGAAAGGTAGTATGCGGCGGTAAGCCGGGCAGCAATATGATAAGCAGATAGAAAACCATCAAATTCATGATTCTTAAACCGAAACTATGCAGCAGCCCCATTTTAGATAAATTTGCTCACAACTTTTTCTTTAAAACTTTTCACCAATCCTTAAAACAACCACTTTTTTCTTATAGAAAAAAAATTGGTAATTCTTTTTACTACCCAATCCGTCAAAAACTCCGTCAACAAAGACACGATGGCAAAAGTTGATTTGATCGTCTTCTTTTCTTTCTCAAACTCAAAGAGGTAGAATACCACGAAAGTAGGTGTGAATCAACGCCGTGATGATGAAGTTGCAGAGCTTAGTTTACCTATTAAATCCAATTAAATTCACTCTACCGTTGCTTTCTATTTTCTGATACGCTAAAAATCCGGTATTTTGACCCCGAAAAAGAATGGAAAGAACAGAATTGAAAAACTCACATCATCTCTTTGACGTTTCTTATCGGTGGGAGTGCGTTCATTGCAAGCCAAAGGTGAAAATGAATAAAAGTAATTGATATACATAAAATACAGGGCACATCGCAGAAAATAAAATGTATTATTAACTATGTATCCGTTAACGTATTTTACAACTCGTCGCCTGAGTAAAATAAGGTCGTATGTGTAAATTGTGGTGTTTTGAGTTAATGATGCAATCCTATATTTTTAAATGATATATTTCGAATGGTGTAATCCATTTTTTTATAGCTCTTTTAGTTTTCGAGATATTCAGTAAAATATTGTCGCATGTGTCACTTAGTTATCGTTTGAATAAAATATTGTCGTATGTGCGAGCAACTAGCACATACGACAATTTTTTCATACAATTACAGATTTTTTTGTGTTCAGTAAAAATTTGTCGTATGTGTTCGTTGTCCCGCACGTCCGACAAATTTTTACAACATTCTGTATAAAATATTGTCGTATGTGTTTGAAGGCTTGCAGTGAACACCCTTCAAGTTGCAGTAGTAAGGAAGATGTCAACATTATCAGACGAGTGCAAGAGATTCAAATCGCCAGCTCCCTATTTGGATGCAGAACTTAACGAGTAAGTAAATGTTATAAGAAAAACTTTGCAGTTAAAAGAATTGTGTTGTTTTCAGAATAGAATATGAGATTCTGGCATATTCATCCCTCGGAGCTGACACTGTTTTATGAGTCATGTAAACAAATTTCTTATTATTATATTGAAATAAAAAATCAAAAAGACGTTTCACAATTCTTTCCAAGTTATGGGAAGAGGAACTTTCATTGGCCCCAAGAAGGAATATAGAGGAACAAAAAAGAAAGGATTTGAGAAAAATGATCAAATTCTTAGAGGACGATGCAGACAAGGAATTTTACCGAGTTGTATTAGAAAATTAATAGACTTAATTTTTTTATATTTTTTTACCTAATTTTAAATTATTTAAGATAAAAAAGTCTATGAATCTTAGGCCTTATCTTATGGATTATTTTTATTAAGATTTTAAAGTGTACCTTAAATTGTATATTTTATAATAATTATTTTATGATCTCATTTATTCTTTATTTATGCTTTTCACCGAACTGAATTCAAATAAAATTTACTTTAATATTTATTTAATCAAATTACTTTTCAATTAAAATTTTTTTTTAGGAATTATATATACTATAGATTGACAAATTAAAAGCCTGAGTTAAAAATTTGTGACAAACTTAAATGCATTCAGTGATCACATTTTAAGTCGCACTTAAGTTCTCAGCGAGAATTTTCAGAGAAATTCATTAGGAATCTTACGAATATAAGAATTAAAGTATAATACTGAAAGTAAAAGGATCAAAGTTAAAAAGAACATTTTCAACCAGGAACGTTATATAAATATTTTTATTTCTGTTTTAATTTAATGAATTTCACTTTTAATCAAAATTTTTGCATAATTATTTGTCGTATGTTATACAGAATATTTGGTTAAGCATATAAAATGTGTGTAAATGTGTGTAAATCCTCTCTATTTTGTTTAATAATTAAAACTGTGAAGCAAATAATATGTAAACTAATAGTGTTCTGCACTTTTTACAATATTGGCAAGTTAGAATAAAATTAACCGTGAATTTATTGAGCAATTCAATTCTAAACTTTGACTGCGATTTCCCAAAACCTGCGAAATGTAACATACGACCTTATTTTACTCAGGCGACGAACTTAATCCTATTTGTTTAGATCACATTGACCCGTAGTGTTTTTTGTGGAAATTTTTAATTTTTTTAATGATTTCAAATGAATAAATACTGTTATATTATTGGATATCAAATATATTTGAATTTGTTTTATTAAGCTACAATTCATGAGCTTTTGATGGATCTGCTCCATCCTTATCAATGGTTGGCCTTTTATAAATGACAAAAAGATATCTATAATCATACATAGCAGACGTTTTATTAGCCTTTGTTTTGCTGTTACTTTTACAACGCTGATTCATCACTATAAAATCTTCCTTCGTTCGCCCAACCGTTCACAGTGCCAAACGAACAATATGCTGGATAGTTCTAGATTTTCACTTTCACTCTTGAAAAATTTCAATTTACAATTCGTTTGTCAATGAAAATGTGATTAAGTATTTAATTTGATATATTTTAGTATTTTAGTAAGTGAAAACAATTATCAAACCAAAAACAGCTGATTATGGCAGCAGTAATGACATTGACGACACAATTAACGACTTTGGTGACATTGATGACACAATCGTGTCGACAATTAAAAACAACACATAGTGGAATAACCCTTAAACTGATGCGTCGCAATGTTTTTTTATTACCTTTAATGCATTCTGCTCCAAATGCGAGCAATAAATTTGTTTTTGCTCCATGATTGCATAAATCTCTCTCTTCCATATTAAAATATAAATTTATTAAATACAATTTAGTAATAATATTATCAACTCACTGTTTTGTTCAGCATTTCAGTATAATTTGTATTTTGTTTTGCTATTTAACTTATATTCTTCACAGCAGAAGTTAACAGAATTGTTATTAATTTTTGCTTTCGAAGATCGTGACAACAGGGTGCCATAAAAGTTCGAAATACTTAATACCAATCTTAACAGATATGTTAGAGTCAGCATCATTTATGATAACAAAAAATTCACAACAGAATTAAAGTTAAATAGCTTAAAACATGTTTTGGAGGTTCGTTGTAAACATACTACTACATCGGAACAAGTTTTTAGAAAGTGGACATTTTGGTCTTAAAATTTTATTTATATTCTTAAATAATTAATAAATATGTGAGTGTGTTTTAACCCTTAGAGGCAACACCTCAGTCAGGCCACATAGCGGTCACACGGGGTAACTCATTACCCCACGCTGAAAAACCTAGTGTATTCTAAGACTTCTTACCGATTTTTTCAGGTTTATTAAAAAGTTATTCAACATTCCAACACTCTCAAAAAAAACTTGTTTGTTCTAACAAGAAACCGACAAAAATATTGGTTAAAACAGCATTAACAATAGCAATTGTTGATTTCTGGCTAAAATTAACAATCGAATTTTCAAAATTACACTTTGATAGTTGACTTGTCATTTATGAATGTAAAAATGTCAAAACTTAATGTCAAAAATGTTTAAACGTCACAAATTAAATGTCAAGAAATGTCTTGCATTTAATATACGAATTTTATTTTATTATATATCACAAGTTTGTGTTTCTGCAGTTATTTGTAGCAGGCATCTTAGTTTTATTCAGGGTTTCTGAATAAATAGCAAAGTTAATTTCGCTTCAGTCTTTCGTCGCTTTCGTCTTCCTCTTCCGTGAACAGTAGCTCGTTCTTGTAACTCGTACCGATCGCAGTTACCGATCCATATTACCGATTTGACGTCACTCTGACGTAATTCTCACCTACAGTGTTCGTGTAATAATCTGAATCGATTTCTGTTCAATTCTTTTATTCCAAATTGACAAAGCTGTTCCGATTCCACTTCAATAGAATCCTTCAAAGAAGTGTTTGTGTAAGAAAAGTGAATCGATAAAAATAAAAGTTTTTATCACTGACTCTGAGGAAAATGAGAACACTGCCGATTGTTATTTATTTACTTTGTGCAAGTAAAAAACGCTTACAAAACCCAAGAACTGAATACAAATAATGAGAAGGTAAGCTAAAAAAATGTATAAATATTAATAATATAAAGGTTAAGTATATTTATTTAATAACAAGTTAAGTCCGAGCGAGTTTTCAAGTCACAGCATGTCTTATGGCATACATAAAAACAAAAGTTTCATTCATCTCAATTTAAAATATTTACTTTCTAATAACAAGGGTACAATAAAAATAATAGTAATATTATAAAAATTTACAGCTTGAAAAATAAAATAAAACAAACAAACAGCTGTTTGTCATTTGATTCAGTTTCGCATCATTTCTTCTCGATTTGTGTTCTTTTTCATCACAGACCGAATTTTTAGCGATTTGAACTTACACAAACACTAGTTCTCACGAAATCGGTCAATAAGGATCGATCAACGTGACGTCATAAAAATCGGTAACTTGTCGATTTATTTACAAGAACGAGCTACTGGCCTGTTGGACAATCTACTTTAATAAAATAGATTTAAATAAACTTAATTTTCTTATAAAAATAAGATGCACCTTTAATATTTAAAATCAAGATATTCATCCACTTTCTCCTCATCCATATATCAAAATATCTGTACGGAAAAGCCTTGGCATTATTGAATTCAACAATAAAACTATAAATTTAACAATTTCACAATAAATAATGTCAATTTTTGAAAAAAAAAATTGTAAACTCAAAATCAAACGAAACAAGGTAATAGTTAAATTTATTAACAATTATAATTTTTGAATTGTAACAATAATTTTTGGATATATTTTTACCGGTCAATTTATATATGGCTTTCTAAAAAGTTAAAATCAATTTGAGAGGTTTAACACATGTTTTTTGCTTCGTAGGTTTTTTAATTCTCCATACTTTGTTTAATAATAATACTCTTGTAACTTCGTAATTACGTGTGTGTGTTCGTAATTTGAACGTATTTACATTTTATACTTATTTGAAGAAACTGCAAAAAAAGTAACAAATGAAATGCTAATAACTTCCGTTTATAAAATTAAAGAATAAGTCTTCTCCTTTTGTAAAAGGTATCGGAATAAAATTTTCTTAAATTACAAATTATATTTTTAACAAGTAGTATATGTTAAGTTAAATATTCAAATAATATGATAATTAACCAGATTGCATGGAAACGCAGCATATAACAATAACAACATTATTTACAAATATAAATACTTAAAATTTAAAATATTTGCTTTTATTTAAATTTCTGTTTTTATTGGACCCATGGCTTCTTACACTTATTAATAATCCCCAACAAATACTTCAATCCTCATTTAATAAGCACTTTCTATCCACAAGAAACTCTGCAGAGAAACCAAGAAATTCTGGTGGTAAAATTTTTCCAATACAAGTCGATACACTCTAACCATTGCACAATATCAGTGCTGAAAGTTTGAGCAATTTTTAATCCTCAATAAAAAAAAAACAAGTTTCAGCAATTTTTGAAATACCAGCTGCCGTGATCGATCCCCAGTTGGGATAAAAATTTTTTCAATAAAAAAATTGTTCATATCGGTTTTCGGATTTTTCTCTGCAGACAATGCCAATTCTCAGAGAGTAAATAATGCTATGTAAGGCTTCTTGAGAACATGAACTTTAGCCATTCGGAGTCGGCATAAAACAGTTCTCATAAAACAGTAGGTCCAGTTCTCGAACAATTGTGTACAAACATTTATGAACACACACAACACCAATTGAAATGGCCAATTTTGTTGTTTTAGCTTCAATTACCGCTAGTGATTGAGCCAAATTATAAGAGAGCAATATACATATCTTCCTTTTCTTAACAGAGATTTTTTCTCGTTTTCCTGTAAAGAATTTTATTTATTCAATTTAATTAATTATTTAAATAATTTCCTTGCTTTTTCAATATGCATTATAATTTATTTGTCCTGATTTACCATATTTGATGCAATAAGCTTTTTCATAACAGAAGTTAAAGGAATTATAACAGATTTTTTTTGAAGACTGGTAACAGGATGCCATACAAGATCGAATTGAATGACAACTATTAATATCAAAATAATTACAAAAGCATGCTAGAAAAACATATATTTCGTTGTCGTATTCTAGTATTTCAGAATTGTACGCAAATCAGGAACAAAACCATGCTATTTCGTGATAAAATAGCAGGAATAACAAATAGCACTAAAAATATCAACGTTTGTGAATAGGTTAAAATATCTAATAATAATCAGTTTTATTACGAATAATTTTTCACCCGGAATTGAAAAAGGAAATTTTCATTTTTAAGATCTTTTTAAGATAAGTTCTTGATCTTTATTTTAAAAATGGAAACTCCCTTTTCCAATTCCGGGCGAAAATTTATTCATAATAAGGCTGAATATAATTTCTCTACTCATTCTGTTGTTTAAAATTAACCTCCTACTTTTCCTTTTGACGGGCTCAGGTTGAATTTGGTTTAGCTTCAAAACATGGCATAATAAACAAAGTTAATGCAAGACTTATTGTGCTCTCTTTCGCATAGCTTCAGCTGTCAAAACATTTCGTTCATTCGATAGCAAAAACTTGAGTATTGCGTTTCAAAAACGGTGATAATCTATGATGAAAGTAATGTGAGATTTAGTATTGCTTGTGTTGCCAAACGTGGCTGCACTGCTTAAGCTTTTTTAGAAAAAAAAGCAACACTCTCACACAGCAATGAATAATTCATGCACATCAATCAATAATCGAATTTCGATAAATTTTGTATACCTGAATTTGTATATTCTCTAGCGTGACTTGCTTAAAAATTATTCTTCGTGTGCGAGCAAAAAAGAAAACCCAAAAAAAAAAGAAAGCAGAAGGGCTGCGTACAAAGTATTTTTTTATTTAATATTACATACATCTATTGTATTCTTTAATTTTGTATCTTATTTCATAGGAAAAATAAAAGTTTCAGAAGCTTATCTTAAGCGATACTCTTTGTTTTTTGGTAAAATTACGAAGCCAGAGTTTTTGCAGAAATTGGGTGGACGCAATAGCTTGGTTCTCAATTTAAGTAGCTAAATTGAAGTTGCAGTTTGACTAACTACTAAGCTCATTATACGCCAACGGTACATCATATATGTACAGTTGCTTGGTGCTTTCTAGACTGCATCTCGTCACAACTAAGTTTTTGTATACTCTTCTGTTGACCCCATATGGGTACCTAAGTTGTGTAGTGTTTTAGCTCATGGTGTGGATATTTTTGTATACATGAAGTAACAGCTGGTATTTATATAATAAAGGCTAGAGGCAGGATTTAGTTAAATTGCGAAGCGTAAAGTTGACAACTCCAAAATCTCTTTGGGGGATCGAAAATAAATTAAACTGTTTGTTTTGGATTTTTTTACAACTTCTTAATTGCGCTTTTCCGCAAAACAACTTAAAACAAGTTAATTGCGCTTTTCCGGGCCTAGCTCAGAGGTTGCGAATATAACAGTGACATTTAAATTAGAGATTTCTTACAAATTGTCAGTTTCATTTTAAACTTTCTTTGAAGACCAAGTACATAGAATAATTTTTCTGAAGTTTTATATTGTGCTAATGTCATTATAATTTACTGCAAGTCTTAAGACCCAAGAATTTTGCCTATTTTCTTTGACTACTTCTGATTTGTATATGATAAAAATGAAATTTTCTAATTCCCTACTCTAGGGTGAAAATAAAACGCATTTATGAATTGTTAATCGTAAGTTTATTAGAGCGGAAGAACTCCTGAGGCATTTAGTTATCGTGTGTTAGTTTGACTCTTAGTGCTGTTCCAATTACTCCAATTCCAATTACAAACTTTATTACTTTGTCGCAGCGTTACCAGTTTTGCACTATAAATAGTGCTTTCGGTATTTTTTGAGCTCTTGCGAGATGCTGCGGGAGAAAGTAAAAATCATCGCTTTATGTGAGAAAAATTATCATGCGAGAAAATTTTTACCACATGTGCGATATATACCACGCGAGAGAATAAAAATACCGAAACTACCACAAAATACCTCACATTACCAAAAAGAGATTTCTACCTACTGTTGTAGAAGTACGCGTGAATGAAATGTGTACAGAAAAGGTTAACTGAGTGAATGCGCTTGTTGATGCATTCTTCATGTGCATTCTTGTTGGTAGTTTGTTTGTGTTTAAACTGTTTTCGATATTTAACAACAAAAGAACGTAAATAATTTCTAATAGCTAAGTGAAAAATAAAATAATTATGTCTGGAAGAAAAAGATCATTGTCGCATAGTTATTCAAAAAAAGAAATTATTATAAAAATTATTGTTTTATTAACTGTTGTTAATTTATATGTTGCAATTTAAGTTTACTTTCGTTACATAATTTCATACTTTGCTTTAAACACCGCTTAAAGTGATATTTTAAGCAACTTTGAGGTATTTCATTGACTTGCGGTAATTTTGTGGTAATTTGCACGATTTTGAGGTATTTACTTGACTTGCGGTAATTTTGTGGTAATTTGCACGATTTTGAGGTAATTTGAGGTATTTTTGAAGTGTGGTAATTTGAGAGAATTAAATGCGAGAATAAGGTAATTTTTGAGGTATATTCACCTGACAACGCTGCTTTGTCGTGACGAACCTTGAGGAGCCATTATATAAATAGCTTTTTGAAGAATGCCATTCAAGAAGACATGTCCATTTCGTGGACTTTTAAATAAAATAGTTTTATAAATTACAACATTCATATCGACTTGAAGTTTTGGACAAACGAGTTATGTAAGAGTAAAGATTTATAGGCATGGTGAACCATTTTTCCACTCAGGGTTAAAGGATAATCTAATATGTACGGGTCCATTCATGTACATAAAAAATAAATAGTGGCATTGTTGGTCGAAATTTATATTTGCTTAAAAAATGCGCGTTGAACGTGCCCACATAGAAAATGCAAATATTTTGACATCAATTCAGTAAAAATTATAATTCAAGGAAGCTCGGAATTTCTTTTTAGTTTTTATGGTTTTAGTTGTTGTTTCTTTAGTTTAGTAGTGCAAATAACGTGAAACAATTTTTATCAGTTAATTTTAACGTGACAACAAAAATCATGAACGAAAACACTTCAGGAGAATTTCGTAAGATAGAATCAGAACCAAGCATTCGTTTGCTTGATTATTTAACTATTTCAACCTTATCTCCCTTATCTTTGCACATTCGACAGCAAGTGCTACAAACAGTTTTCGTGATCCGGGCGACTACTATTGCATGAATGCTCCAGGAATCAGTGGAGCTAGTGGTAGTGGTGCTGGTGTTATAAGCAGTGTTGGTGTCACGGAAAGGAACGATTTGAAGCACTTTTCGCGCTGCAGCAGCACAGGAAGCATGCATACACCCAACTCATCCGCCCAGAATTCAGGCAATTGCTTTTTCCATTACCAAGCCAGCTAAAGCAAAATCAAATCAGGCAAGCATTTTAGTCGAGCTAAATCATTACGAATCTTTTCCCCGCGCACAGATGACGATGACGACAGCGGTGGAGACAGCGCACGGAATGCTACCCAGCTTAGTTACAAAGAACGACGACGTGAAGCGCACACCCAAGCTGAACAGAAGCGACGCGATGCCATCAAAAAAGGTTACGACAGTCTGCAGGAACTAGTACCGAGTTGCCAACAAAATGACTCAACTGGCTATAAGTTAAGCAAAGCGCTGATCTTGCAAAAATCCATCGACTACATAGTGGACTTGAATCATAAGAAAGAAAAAGAGGAAGCAGAGTTAGCGGCGCTACAGAAGGAAGTCAGGGCGCTGCGTATTATACAGAATAGCTATGAGCAAATGGTGCAACATCAGCAATCGAACCCAGGGCCCGAGGAAGAGCGACTAACGGACGAGACCAAGTTTCAAGTGGTAATATGATATGATATGCATATACAACAACAACAACAACAACAATGAGAACAATTGCTAACAATAGCAATGTGCTTGCTCAGCACAATTTTAATTAATATTTTTATGCTTTTAAAATTGCTTTTGTATTTTGCTAGTTTCAATCAATTATGGATGAGATGTTTGAAAGCTTCCAACATATACCGATGGACAACTTTATGCAGCTGACGACAGGCGTTATACCCTGGCTAGAGATGCACTGCAAACCACATATACTGCGCAATATACTAGGACGTACCTTTCACCATATGGCCATGCAAATGGAAGCAGAAGCCATGGAACAGCAGCCCTGCGATGAGTTTAGCTGAGTGCTAAGTGTTGTTTTTGGGCTGTTTAATACAGAGGACCACCACCTTTTATTAAATATTTTTATCATGGAATTTATTTAGCGTAATTTTTTTCTTCAATTTTATTTTATTTTATTTCGGCTCTTTAACCAGTAAATAAGACTCCAATATCAAAATGATTTAGGGTCCCAAGCGTTTCTATGTACAAAAAAAAAAAAAAGTCAAAACAAATATTTGGGGTGCCATTATATAATAATTAGTGTCCGACCGAAACCAAAATTTTGGCCGAAACCGAAACCGAAACCGAATTTCGGCCATTTTTGTAATATTCGGCCGAAACCGAAACCGAAACCGAAACTGAATGTCTACATGAAAATTTTTTTTTAAAAACATTTTATTTTTTTTTAATTTTTGTTAAATGCTTTCAAAAACAAAACAATTCAAACAGATAATAATAACGTATATATACGATAAATATTCTTTGAATATTAAAGTTCAACTTTAAAATAGTAAATAAAGAGATAATTTTTAATACCACTTTAAGGAACTTGTTAGTGTTTTGAGTTATTCGGTTTCGGTTTCGGTTTCGGCCATATTGATGCCGAATAGCCGAAACTGATTAAAAGGGCCGAAACTGGCCGAGACCGAAACCGAAACCGAATATTCGGTCGGACACTAATAATAATGTAATAAGGCACAAAATTTAAAAACAAAGCAAAATCAATGTATAATTTTGTGTCTTAATTCGTTTTAAAATGATTCCTCTACGATTTTGTGGATTTAATTTTATTTAGGATGTTATTTCATCGCATTGGAGAATTTATTTCATTATGAAGCTGCAACCCATTTTGGGACATTATTTCATTTTAATATTGGCGCCTTATTTCATAGAACCATTTTTCTATTATTCTTTTGTGGGGATGTATTTTATAAGTTAATTTAAGAATTTATAAACTGTCGTCAGCTAGTGGGTGACTGCATTATACGCACATGCATAAAGATACACATATAACCCGTGCCAAAAAACAATTGTACTATTGTCGCTTAAGTAAAATGCACAAAAACGATTAATTTTTGCAAACAACAAATACAAATTACGACGATAAATAAAATTAAGATTAATTTGACAGACGATCGTACATAGATTAATGATACTGAACTAGATGAAGTGTTTCAAATATTTCTATCTTTTTCGTTTGAAACTGATGTTACATCATTTAATTAAGAGATTTTTCTTGAACTTTTTGAACTACACTATCACCTACAAATTGTTTTATAAATTCAGTTCTGGGCTGTTTTCGCGCCACGACAGAACTCATTAGGTTGAGTCTTCTTTCTATTTTATTATCTACAAAGAAAATATGATTCCTGTTAATCTCTTCACCATGGAGGGTGTAAAGCTCCAATCGATAATAAAAAATTAATTTTAATTAAAAACATCATATAAAGTTTCGAAGTGGTTTAAGTAAAAATACAGTCAGTTGCACGGAAGTCCAACTTCGATCTTTTGAGATGTATTCGTTTAATATAAAAAAGTGAGAGCGTTCGATAAGCAATCACATGTATTTGATAATAAATTTTAACAAAGGATACAATAATCATAATTGGTGATGGCGTTTTAATCTTCGGATTGGCCAATTCAGCTCTAGTTATTCCACGGAATTCTAGAGTAACTTAAATAAAAAAAAAAAAAAATGGTTTAAGCCACATTCTATTAATAAATATGCTAAAAGTCTAACTGACAGGAATGAATTATCGCAACATCGCATTTTCTATGACTATAGCTCTTTCACGAATAAGAAACTTCGGTCACAATTTGTATGCGAAAAAACTGCAGCAAAATGCAATTTTGTTTTTAGTTCGTTGTTTTTTTTTTGGCACGGGTAGTATATATCAGGTTTAGGATAAGCAGCAGTATGCAGTTTGGATTCAAACAAAAAAAATAAATAAAATATAATAACAGCAAAGCACAGTCTGTGCATTAGCTCAAAGGCTCTTCTAATTGTTTAACGTCTAAATCAAACAATTTTTTTATTACATATAAAACAAATATTTTGCTGCAAACAAAATAAAGAATTTATTTACGTTTTTTTTTTCCATTTTGTTGTATTTTGAAGATTTAAATATGATGATGTGTGCCATTTTTACTTATGTTAATTTAATTAAGCCTTTGTTTATGCACTCTTCTAAATTTTACTCTAGAGAATATTTCAAAATTGTCTCATTTTTTACGCAATCGTTTTTTGCTTTTTCTTTCTTTAGTAAACTAGTAAAAGCATCGATTTTAACTTAAATTAAAATAAAATAAATAGCTGTTAAATAACTTTCTGCTGTATAATAAATAAAACTTAAGAATACTTAAATAATTTGTGCTAATTTTTCCTGCCAAACATCTTTGCCTATACAATTTCGGCTATTGTCAATATTTACTAATTGTCGCACTAACGCTGAGTCCTGTGTAAAACCCAGCAGCAGTAACAGGTCTAGCAGCTTGCATAGTGTATATAAATTACGCTGTTTTATATCAAAGTTTTGTGACAGATTTAATTGCAATGCGCTAAATAACTGTTCAATGGCCACGCAGTCTAAGATGTGCAGTGATTCGTGGTGTATTTTATGTGTGCCTTCGATGAGCACATAAGTCAAACCTTGAAAGAAATTCTCATCTTGCACGGTGAAAAGCAGTTTTGAGATCTCTATAAGTACCAACTGTAGATCGCAGCGGAATTCATGCGCGCGCACAAAGCAAGTGGCTGCCAGCTTGCGCACTTTTTCTGCCTTGTGTGCCAGCAGCGACCACATCAGCTCACGAAACAGTTCTAGAAGTACACAGTGATCTGTGTGCTCTTCGCACTTCTTTAAATGCTCTACTTTGGCCAAAAATTCCAAGAATAGAATAATAGAGCGTATGCAAGCGCCATTAGCTTGCTGTTTGGATGCATCGTCACAGTAGTTTAAGATATATGCACATGTTTGTGGTAGCCTCAGTGTTATTTCCATATAAGTGACTTCAGTGGGCTCCCAGCTGACGGGTTCATCGAACTCTGTTGCTTGCTTTTGTCCAACTATCTTTGGCACTAAGGCGCCAAATAGTTGCAGCGCCGCATTGCATATAGTCCACTCTGGATTATCGATGTGTGCAATAGCAGCCATCATAATATCGTCGTGATACTTGGACATGGGTTCGCGCAGTTCTGTATCCTTAACTAGTACGCAAAGATAGTGCAGCGTAAGAGCCTCTAAGCAATCGAAATTTTCAGCAGCATTCACTCCAACTGAGTGGTTGAGGCGCGATAGTATTTTGCGAATTGCTCGTCGTAACAGAGGTCTTGTACGTTTCTCCTCATTTTTAACTACATGCAAGAACATTATAGAGAGTCCTGCACCGCGGCGAGTGGTGCTTATTTGTTGACCCTGCTCGAAGAATAGTAGATCCAGGCAATTGTGAAGCAGTTGGTAGGCTTTTGCTGTGGTTGGCAAATGTTTTGTTAGGCATTTGGTCAGTTTACCTGAATATAAAAGAGGCAGGAGTCATTATACACATATTTTAGAATAACACAGAACTAATGCAATACCTATGGTGAGTCCAGCAGCTTCGATGGCGCCTTTATGGCGACACTTGGTCAGCACAGAAACATTAATTTGCAAACATTGTTCGAGCAGTTCTAAGTGCACAGCATTTGAGTCGCTGCTGGGCACAAGATGGCAACCAATTGTTGTAGCCAAATCACAGCAAGCCTAAAAAAGATTAATTAATTAATAATATTTTATTAATTAAGTAAAACTTAGAAAATACTACCTTCAATGTCAGCCAGAATGACATGAGCAGAAATTTGCGATAGTCTTGATGGTTGTCGGCAGCCTCAAATGCCGACTCGCACACCAACTGCTCCAAGCTTTTTTCTATGTCCTGAAAGCTAGCAGCACTGGCCACCACACTTTCACCTGTTTCACACACACCTTTTAATGCAGCCAGATTTAACATTTTAAGCACGGTATTTAAAATATTTTCCAAAAGTTTCAAAATCTTTCCGAATTCCGCTTCAAATTGCTGCAATTCGGCAGCAACACACACATTAACAGCTTCCAAGAAACCAAACAGATGATGATTAGTCTTACAAACCAGCAGCGGATCGGCAGTAAAAGCTGGCAGCATTCCGTGAAGAGCATCCAAACATTGAGTTAATAGCTGTTGCGTTTCGTCTTGATTTTGGGCTGTACGAAAACTGCTTACCGCTACCCCTGCAAATAGCGTGCTCAGCGCACACTCATCCAAATCGGTATGCTGCACAATTTCCAAACATAGTTTACCGGCTACACGCGTCTCCTTAAATTCAAGCTGCTTCAGCAGTATCACTAACAATTCTAGCGCATCATCAAAACCCAAGGGATCATGAAGCAACGCCAGTAGCTTAGACTGCAGTTGCGTGACATTGAAAACTTGTTCTTGCTCGACCAGAAATCGTCCCAAGCATTGATTTTGCGCTACACTACAATTTTTGGCATTTTTTATGGGCGTCTGCAGGTACAGCGACTGCATCAGAATTTCCAGTAATTTTAAAGCGAATATTTTTGGCTGATACTGTGTGCTGTGTACATCTTCTTCGACGATGTGCTGCAAGGCCATGAAAAAATTTTTAATGCTACTCTTTAAGGTGCTAGAATCATCTGCATCGAGTCTACTAAAGGTTTTTGATATATAGTTGATGATGGTTGGCAGTTTGCCTAAAATATTGTTTCTATATTGTGCAGTTTCGACGCTTTTATGCGTTCGAATGAAGCACAATAAAAATTCCAGACAGTCCTCGATGGCAAAATTTGTCAAATTGTCTACGACGAATTTGAAAACCAACAGCTGCGCATCAGCTTCCAGATGAAAACAATTGGTAATAAGTTCGGTGCTTATTTTAAAGAAATGCAGTTTGGACAGCTGAAACACTTGACGGGAAAACATGCTAAAGATTAGTATGAGGCGATAGCGCTGTGTATCATCGGCCAGCATGTTGGAGCGCTGCAAGGCATCAGCTATTTCGAGCTGCTGCTGGAGTAGCGTAAATAGGGCATCTTTTTGTGTGATGCGACTAAACCATTGGGCATGAAAGTTGATGATTTCTTTGCGCGTTCCATGCGTAAGAATCTTCACCGACAGCTGTAGCAGTTCTTCTGATTGTTGACAGCTTAGCGCTTTTACCAGATACTGGCTGGCAGCAAAGAGACGCTTGTAGTTAAGCGATAAGCGCAGACCATTGAAAAAATCTTGAGTATTTCGTAAGGCTTTAACTTCCAGCAGGTGTTGCAGGGTATGTGTGCCCAGGATACAACTCAAAAGATAGTATTTATTCTTGTTCGTCCAAGGCCAATAGTCGTTGATGAGCAGGAAGTTATTGGTGGCGCGTTGACCATCTCTCACGCTATGTCTAAATAGTACTATAGTCTCTTCGCGCATGCCCACAATTTGGCTCTGCAACATGTAGTAAATATGCTCTAGCTTTATATCCACGTCGAGCTTTGCAAATTTACGGCACAGCAGATTCAAGGTTTTAACAATGGCGAGCAAAGGTGTGGAGTTGTCATTTATGGCCCTGGTTATGGCCTCGAAACACTTGTTTCGCAGTTGCTCCGCATCTAGGCTATGACAGTGGTTAGTCAGTAGCACTGCATTCAACATCAGGAAATCAGATTCATTCAGCAGTTGCTGTGTTAGCTCAGCAAAGTGCATATCCTGCAACTTAAAACGTTCCAGTAGATCAAAGTAGTTGCGAAACGCTAGATTGAGCACAACTTGATTAACCAAACCATCTACGCTCTCGGAGTCATCTACCTTTGATGTGGTTTCTTCTCTTATTATAGTCGCTATTTGATCGAGCATTTTTTGAGCTTCCTCCTTTGTTTTTGGTGCACTTGTGCTGTGCTAAGGATATGGTTAAAAATTTTTTAGGGTTATGCATTTTAAGGCGTGCCAATACCAACACTTACTTGCAGGAATTGCACATGTTCACTCGACTCAGCCATTTTCTTGCGACCCGTTTCTTTACTATCCGACATTTTTGTTCTTTTCTTTAGGTTAACACTAGTTTAAATTAATATAATTCAAGTTTTTCATAAAAATTTTGTATGATTTGTCGGTAAACATTATAATAGAATTTTTGCTGAGAAATGTCAAATTTACCGAAAGAAAAAGTAAAAACAAAAACAGATGAGTATAATAGAGCTGCCACCTTATAAATATTTTCAAAACAGTAATTATACAGTGGTTATATGTGTAGCATCAATAATTTTAGTAATTTTAACATTAGTGGTATTCATGCAATGCCGAATATTTTCCGATGCCGTATATCGGAAAATATTCGCTGTTTTTGCATGAGGTACCTTTTTTGTATTTTTTTGTTAGTGCCGTATATCAATCAGCTGTTCTTTAAGTCATATTGCAAAAGTGGCAACATTGGTTCAATAAATGAGCTGAAAACTAAATAATTAAACAAATACATAAATGGTTTCATAATTAAGATGAATAGAAAGAAATTCAAGATAAAATCTTTTATTATTCGATAACTGACAACATTCAATTTGTTGTTTTAAAGGATTGTCAAGTTGAAAGTTGAGTAAGATGTTTTAAGTTTGTAATAAATATTGTAAAAAATTTGAAAGGTGGAAACAACTCTTTGCCGAAAGTTTTCGGCGCTGTTTTTGCATCAAAATCGTGAGGAAAACTGGGAACTTTGCCGTATATCTAATTCCATACAAATTTTGACAGTTGATATACGGCGTTTTCGCTTTTTCTGATTTTCGGCATATTCGGCACGTTTTCGGCATTGCATGAATACCACTATTCATATTTGGAATTGAATAAATATTTGCAGCTTATGAAAAAGGCTTGACAGCTAGATGGCATTGCGGACAATGTCAGCAAAAAACATATGTTCGCATAATTATATGCCACCTGGCTGTAATATCTATAACTAAAAGTCCTTATCAAAAGCAGAATTTCGTTTATATGTAACAGGTGATAAACTGCTTCTCAAGACCGTGAAGTAAAATAGTTTGGTACTTGCAGTTTTGTAATATTCATTTCGTTCATGCGACTCTTCAAAAACTTTGGTAATAAACATAACAGCAAAATTCTTTTCGCAGTTTGTTTGTGAAAGCATTGCAAATGTCTGGTGTTAAAAGTTTCATAAATTAACATTGATTTAAGTTTCTTTGTTTAAATTTTTCAAAAATTAGCTTGATATAATAGCGTTTTCTTTTCTCAAAAAAATTTTGAATTTTTTCTGCCCTGTTTGATTTGTTTTGCAATTTTTTCGTTCTTCTCTCAAATAAAATTCTCAATTTTGAAATTGAATCGTGTTCATTTCTCGAAAAATTTTGACCTTAAGAGACAAGAAACAATGCAGAATGTCTGCCCTCTCTACTTCGACGGTTTGAAAAAATCTGACCTGCAATCATACCAACTGAACAAACAAAATAAATGACATATGTGCAAGATAGTAACGTTAAGGGCCAAATAGACTGCACAGACTGTCGCATCAAACACGTGTTTGTTGCGACGGTCTAATAGTGTATTTGGCTGTTTGAAGGTCTGTTCAGATGTCTGACAAAAATTAAAATATTTTAATTTTCGGTCGTGTCTGACGGACCGTCTGTGTAGTGTATGGTGAAACCTCACAGATTTGCGAAACTTTCGTTGTGCAAAGACGTGTTGCAGCGAAAGAAAGGATAAATTTAGCTGAATTTATTGAGCTTTTTAAATCCCTGTCGTCACTTTGGAGGATTGAAAGCAAAAAGTATTCTGAAAAAATATTAAAAACAATGAATATGAAGTGTTAGTGATGAAAATAAAGATAGAAATCATGAAGCATCGCTGTCCTCACTCATCGCGCAACAAAGGGGAACTAAAAAACCAAGTCTGCGTGCATGAAGTCTGTGTAGTGTATAGTCGTCGCAATGACAAGAAAAAAACATCTGTCTGACCGGCAGTCTGTGTAGTCTATTTGGCCCTTTACCATAAACAGTAGCTCGTTCTTGTAAATAAATCGGCAAGTTACCGATTTTTATGACGTCACGTTGTATCGATCCTTATTTACCAATTTCGTGAGAACTAGTGTTTGTGTAAGTTCAAATCGCTAAAAATTCGGTCCGTGATGAAAAAGAACACAAATCGAGAAGAAATGATGCGAAACTGAATCATATGACAAACAGCTGTTCGTTTGTTTTTATTTTATTTTTCAAGCTGTAAATTTTTATAATATTACTATTATTGTTATTATTTCCTTGTTATTAGAAAGTGAATATTTTAAATTGAGATGAATGAAACTTTTGTTTTTATGTATGCCATAAGACATGCTGTGACTTGAAAACTCGCTCGGACTTAACTTGCTATTAAATAAATATACTTAACCTTAATATTATAAATATTTATACATTACTTAAGCTTACCTTCTCATTATTTGTATTCAGTTCTTCGGTTTTGTAAGCGTTTTTTACTTGCACAAAGTAAATAAATAACAATCGGCAGTGTTCTCATTTTCCTCAGAGTGAGTGATAAAAACTTTAATTTTATCGATTCACTTTTCTTACACAAACACTTCTTTGAAGGATTCTATTGAAGTGGAATCGGAACAGCTGACAGTTTGTCGATTTGGAACAAAAGAATTGAACAGAAACCGATTCAGATTATTACACGAACACTGTAGGTGAGAATTACGTCAGAGTGACGTCAAATCGGTAATATGGATCGGTAACTGCGATCGGTACGAGTTACAAGAACGAGCTACAGTTCTGGAAATATTGAGCTTTTCTACGGAAAACGTCAAAACTTTTCTATGAAAAAAACAATTTTTCTTTTAGCGGGAAAAATGTTTGAATTTGAAGTTTTACAATTTTTTTATCTCTCAATTCTATTGAAGTTTTTCAAAAAGGTTATCAACGCAAAAAAATTTAGTTTTTTTTTATCTAAATTTTATCAGAATTTTTCGTTGCGAAAATAAAACGCTATAACATAAGGTTTCTGCACGTTTTTGCAATAAGTTTGGAATGAAGGAATCCAGACCATTTTTGAAAATTTGTTCATGAATTGACGAAAGAATATGTAACAAATATGAAAAAGTCGTAGGGTAAATCTTTTGAAAAATGATTGTGTTTTGCTTGCAACTTTGAAAGCGTTCTTGAAATTTTTGAATAGAAAAAAAAGGTTGTGTCTTACATGCTAACATTAATTTAAGGAAATAAGTAGTGCCCGACCGAATATTTGGTTTCGGTTTCTGCCCTTTTAATCAGTTTCAGCTATTCGGCATCAATATGGCCGAAACCGAAACCAAATATTTGGTCGGACACTACTAACTCGATTCTTTCATATATTTCAAATGTAGATGTGAGTTCGCTTTTATCAAAATTTTTATTGGTGTGAAGTAGAACAAAAACGTGAAACTCACAGTCATTTGATTGACCGTGTGAGTTCGGTGCAGAACAAAACGATAAATGTATTTTGTTTCATTTTGTAAATGCATTTCTGATAGAAGCGCAACGCAACACGCATTCAATTAGGGTCTACTGTTATAACTTTTAATACTAAAACGTTCCTTAAAAAAATATCTTTATTTATTATTTAAAAGTTGAACTTTAATATTCAAATAATATTTATACACTCTCCAAAAATTATTGTTAAAATTCAACAATTACGATTGTTAATAAATTTAACAATTGCCTTCCTATAATTTTCTTTTGATTTTGAGCTTTTATTGCTTATTTTCAAAAATCGACAATTATTATTGTTAATAATTAATTAATGCTATTTTAACCAAGATTATTGTTATTTTATTGTTAGAATTAACAATTTATTTTTGAGAGTGTAAGTTATATAATCTGTTAATATGTTATTATAATCTGTTTGAATTGTTATGTTTTTGAAAGCTTTTGACAAAACATTTAAAAACATAAAATGTTTTTAAACAATGTTCATGTAGACATTCAGTTTCGGTATTGGCCGAATGTTACATAAATGGCCGAATTTCCGTTTTGGTTTCGGCCAAAATATTGGTTTCGGTAGGACACTAAGATATAAGAGAGGCTTACAAGGTGTATTTTACTTTATATTACTTATGTCAACTTCTTGTAATTTTAATGAAAATTTTTAGTTTTTTTGCTGCGATGCCACTAATATAATTAGATAAATCAATATTGCAATTAATCAATTCACCAAAATCAGAACTCTCCAATTTTGCAGTATTGCAGTATATAATATAATTGGAACAAACAGATTGGAATACAGAAATCTTTATTAAATACAAAACTTTAATATACAAATTTTTATGTTGAGCTGACTCAAAAAATTACACAATTTCATGTTGATTTCACTATATCTGAAGAAAAAAATCACAAGATCTCGCGCAGATTTTATATACAGGCACAATTCTTGGTATTTAGCTTAAGCTGTAAAAACTATATTTAACTCCGTTTGTGCGTTGAAATTACTCCGAAAGAGTTAAGATCACAGAGTTTATATGACACATGCATGGAGAAGGTAAAGACTTTATATGAAAATGCTTCAAACTTAATTTAAGATTTCAAAATTATTCCTTTTAAGCAGAAAAAGTTTTAAATTAACAAAAAAAAAATCTTGGTCCAACTCATTTTATATTTTACTGCGACAAAACGTATATAAAAACTTGAATTAACAACGCACATTTTTTTCGGTGTACATAAATCAATTTATTTTAGCAATATTTTGTGTTGTTGTTTAAATATATGAATTTAATTATTATAATAGCAATATTATTAGAACACACAGATTGGTATACAGATATATTTATTCGCGATCTGGAATTTATATGGGCTTGTATTAGGTATTTTTGATAAGTTTGACAATTTTACAAAAATAAAACATGTACATTTTCCAAGTACTGTAAACACTAAATTTACAATGTTGGAACCATATTTTAAATTTTGTATTATAATTGTGTATTTAATTGTGTATTTTGTGTGCTAACTTGACGTTCTATGTCATATATATCGCTATAGGCTCACAATCTGTAGGAAATTTTATTTAATTTGTTAAAAATATTCCAAAACTGCAGATCGTGAATGCCGTTGATTTCACCATATCTCATAAAATTACCTGATTTCAAGACCCTTTTTCCATTCGGCAATTTTACTTGCTGGCAAGTCGAGTTTGTTGGCATCGGGACGTGACGAAAAGGGATGAGTACAGCTTGCTCGTACCGGCAATTTTTCTTTTGTCCTGCTCTTTCTTTGAAGTTTCACTTTAGTTTTATTCAGAATTGCTCAAGAAAACTTGCTGAGTGGAAACACAAATGGCAAGTTCAAAAGAGAATTGAAAACTTGCTGGCAAGAAAATTTGCCGTGTGGAAAAGGGGTCCAAGCAGATTTTAAATAAAAATTACGATGCAGAATCAAATATTAAAACTGTTACTGCTTTTTTATTGATCTGGCAGTGCTATAGATTTAATTCTTACCGTTCGCAGCGCTTTCGGAAAACTCATCAACTACAGGTCCAAACAAAAACAAAAGATACGGAAAATGAAGAAAGCATCAATCTGCAAACGTACATGAACTCAAAGGAAAATCAAAAAGACAACGCAAAAGTTTTTTCTACGTTACTTTTGTTCAATCGTGTTTTTGCCATTCCACTCTACGCCTGGATCTGATTGCGTTCTGCTGCTTCTTCTGCTTCGTTGTCATACACATTAACAAATTGACAAAATGGCGAATGAGACGAGTAATTTGCTGCTGGTATCACAACAAGAAAAGGCTAATCATTACACGTAAATAAAAGAAGATTAATACTTAAAATTAGTAAAAAACTAAAGTTTAAACAATTCTGCATCGTTTCATGTATGCGGCGATTGGATTACGCACAGGTATCTGAAGGAATTCCGTGTCGAACAGTGCCAGTCATTTCTTCAACACAAATGCAATCAACATCGGCCGTTCATCTGTTTCAATTGGCATTTCCAGAATCAACGCCGCCGACGTCCTGTTCGCAAGCGAGATGGTACCTTCAACTACTCAGCGGACAACTATTGCACCAAATATGATGAAACTACAGGCCTCTGTCCCGATGGAGATGAGTGAGTACAGTGCAAGTTGGTCTTTGTGGTCTCGATGGGAGAAAAAAAATAAAACGGGGCTCCCGTTGCGAATATCTGCCTTTTGCCATCTTTTCATTAGTAAATTGAAGATTTAGTTATCTCTGTTGCTCGCGCGTTTTCCTCCAGCTGCCGGAAAGTTGTTGGTATTGGTCGCACTTATTGTAAGTTTGTTGGAAGAATTGTTTTGTTTGTTTTTTAGGGGAGAGTTTGGGAGGTGGGGGAGTAGACCACAATAAGATTTGCGTTTGTAAACACAAACAAAAACATGAAAATACGGAGGAAAAGAAACTGCGCAACTACCACTTTTTTGGGCAAATATGATTTTGATTCCAAATAGTTTCTATTAAATCTGGTCATTGTTCATCTTAACATATAATCCTTGCATCAAATTAGATGTGCGGCTGGTTATTTTGCACCAGGTTGGAATATTTTGCTCTAAGGAAAAAAAAAATGCTGTAACTTTAATCATATACAACTCCTGTTAAACCTGACTTAAATTTTCATAAATTAAGCTCTGAAAAAAATTTACAAATATATACATACATGCAATAACAATATTTGAAAATGTTCTTAAAATGATGTTAAAATGCATGGACTTATAAGAAAACCCGGTTCAAAACTTAAGACGTAATAATGCCCTTTCCTAATTAATTCGACATACGATGAAAATGATGATGACGATGATGAAAATGAAAGTGAAATTTAAAATACTTTCTATGTACATGCAAATTCCTTGATTTCACTCAACATCGGCATTTCTAAATTCACTTCAGACGTTTTATTTCTCCATTTCAAACTCTTCTCCCAAAACCCCCACAATCCTCCACAAGTGTGTGCGTCATTTTCTATATTCTTTCTCCCTGCCGTTCGTTGTTTTTATTTCGTTTTTGTTCTTTGTTGTGCTTTGTTTCGCTTCTATTTTGATTTTTCAAGTATGTATTTATATGTTTAGCCGCTTTCTTATTGCTGTTTTTCCCCCCACATTCTGTTTAGTTTACTTCTTCATTACCTCTCTATTTCTGTTTTTGTGTTTTTGTGTTTTTGTTTTGTGTATCCAAGTTTTCAGCTATTCCATTAATTTTTTACCGGGAGAGGGTGGTGGGCGGTTTCATTCCCCAGCGTTAAATCAAGTTATGCGCATTTAGATTTCTTCATGTTACCTTTTTGTTGAAAAAATAATTGGTCCAGAAATAAAAGTAGACATAGTCCTCACGTGTTTAAGTAAGATTCATCCTTTCAATTTCTATGATTTATTATGTGTGGGACTTCATAAGTCCACGGACAAATGGGTAAAGTTACATGGACACTGTCTGTTTCCATGGACTTTAAGTAGAGAATTATTGTAGAGAATCGAACAAATTTAAAAAATTCAAAATATATATTTTTCACTCCAACATGGTTTTATAAAGCTCCAATCTGGCGGCAGAGAAAAAGGGGCCTCGTGGTTGCAGCGCTGGGAATCGCAAAAATTGTCCGATCTGGAAAAAAAAAGATTTTTTTAAATCTTAACAAAATTGGTTATCGTATGACAGGGGGTTTTTGAAATTGTTTTTCAATTTTTGGTGATGTTCCAAATTCTAAAGTTTGTTTTTTTTTCGAAAAAATATTGACTTCAAAAATTCATAAAAAAATCGAAAAAAAAATTTAAAAAAGCTCTTGTCATACGATAGCGAATCAAGTTTAAAAAAATACAAACAAAAAAAAATTTCGTCAAAAAATGAACCCGCTAGTGCTGCTACCAGTACGAAAAACATGGTTTCTAGAAAGTGTCAAGTTTTTTCAAAGTTCAAAGTTTGTACGTAGGTACAGCTGCCGTACGTAAGTAGCGCGAAAATTAAAAATGCGCTCTCACTAATCCGGGTGTAACTTTTGAACCCGTAAGAATTTTTCCATGAAATATTTTTTCTTAGAATCATAATTATAAAAAAAGACCAATTTAAAAAAACGGCCAATGTCATGTCCCCCCTAATTAACTCTGATAGATACAACGTCCTTCCAAAAAGTTTTTAATCTTTACTTACAGGTTTGAATTTTTGGAAATGATCCAACAATTATGACAGTTTAATCAAGTTTTAAATTGCATAAACAAGTAATATATTTTTGCAAGTAGTTTATTTTTGTCAAGAATGCACCCAACGTCCTTCAGGAAGGATTGTGCGTTGTGAAAAAAAGTGGGTATGACATTAAAAAAACGTGTTCGGTGGGTTACTTGTTTAACAAGAAAAGCTTCATATAATCGTAGGGTTAATACGAGTTATTAACTTACTTTAAACACACTATTACATAGCCAGTACTGGTTGATATGTGGACTATTTTCCTTGATGCCAACTAACTATTTTAACATAGTGCTGACCTAGGCAGTTTTCAGTTGTACAACTGTGCATATGCTTTAAATAACTACTAGTTGGTTATTTTTATAACAGCTGATAGAAGTTGTAACCTCATAGTTCGGAACGAGAACGCTGAATTTAATGACTTTTACCGTTCTTCAATCCTTCGGCCCGTTTTTAATTTAAGCTTTCAGGTCAAGTACCTGTTGATGCAGTTTTTGTTAACAAAACGTTTTTCTCATTGATTTTATGATTTAATTTATTTTTTTTTTTTGTATAAAAGCTTTGTTCAAGATAAAGTATATGATTTTATTATTTTCTCAAATAGATTTATCTGTTTAATTTGCTTCTTCATGTTAATTCCAACAAATATCTCCAAAAAGAGCATCTAGTTTTTTTACATTTAGGAAGCGTTCGCTATGTTCATCAGATTCGTCTGGCGATTGTTTTTATTCTTTTTCAGCGTGGTAATGCAGGATATGAATATTCAGCGAAATTCTTACACTTAAACTATTTTTCAAACCGCTTCAAAGTCTTATTGTTCCTTAAGTTTTGTCTTTAATGTATTGGGAGGTACTATCAAATGTTGTGAAATAGCAAATGCAAATTTATTTAACCTATATGATCTTCCTACAAACTTAAGACAACAAACTTAAGACAACAATCTTAAAACTTAAGACAATAGATTGTATTTGTACTTAATATATAATTATATTTGCTAAACTTTCTAATAGTTTAGCAGATGATTTAGACTTTAATGTTAGTTTATCTCGTTTTAAACTAAATTTTTTTTCATTATTTAACTAACTGTAATCTCGTGTTGATCTCATATAGCGAATAATATTGTTAATATTGTATTGTAAATATTGTTAAATTCTAGCATATTATTGTTTAATAATTTGATTTATCTATTGTTTGGGTTCAGTGAAATAACGCCCAAAATATTTTGGGCTTTAAAAAATGCAATAACGCCCAAAATAAAAAATGAAATAAAGCCCAAAATAAATGAAATAACGCCCAAATCAAAAGTGAAATAACGCCCAAAATATTTTCAAAGCAAATTATTTAAAATATTTTGGGCCTTATTTCATAATGAAATAACGCCCAAAATTTGTATGAAAAATATTTGGGCGTTATTTCATTTTTTATTTTGGGCGTTATTTCATAATGAAATAAAGCCCAAAATAAAAAATGAAATAACGCCCAAATAAAATGAAATAAAGCCCAAAATTTTGGGCCTTATTTCATTATGAAATAACGCCCAAATTTGTATGGAAATTTTTTGGGCGTTATTTCATTTTTTATTTGGGCGTTATTTCATTGGGTGTTATTTCACTGAACCTATTGTTTGTATAATTTAATTTTTTTTTAAGCAAGTCTGTAAGATTTGTAATAAGTTGTAACCTCTTCTACTTTGTCTCTTTGGTCCGATTGTTTTTTCATTTTGCACGTATTTTTATTTATCTTCCAAAAATTAAAAAATAAATGAATAACACTCAATTAAGGACTACTTATCGATACCAAAACAAAGACAAAGTTAAATAGTAAGTATGATTAAATGAGCAAGCAAAAAGAAACAAGCAAAATTTAAAATTTTTTCGATCATTTTGTTAAGTTTGACAGGATGAGTTCATTGACTTAGTTGAAAAGAAGGCGAAGCAAAGGCGATGCACTTTCTAGTGGTGCCACTTTCGTCTCTGCCCGATATATAGTTTGCGAGCTACAGTCAGTTTAACTACTAATTTCAAATTAAAATTAAGACCCCGATTTTTAAAAAATCGTATGGTTACTATATTTTACGCTGAGCACATGTCCTTTCCTCTCGTCTCTGTGTGATATTTAGTTTGCTAGCTACACTTTCTGTTCGATGTATAGTTTGCAAACTACACTCGCTAGTGCTAGTGGGATGTGGAATCCAAATTAATTTGCATTAAAAACAAAAATTAAAATTTTACGCCATCTATTGGTAAAAGCATAAAAAGAAATATGATCCAACTCGTTTTTTTCATAAGAGTTAAATCTAACCGGATCACAGACCCATTTCGTTAAATTTGACAGATTGAGTTCATTGACTGAGTTGAAAAGAGGTTCATGAACTCTGGTTTCAAAATAGTATACTAGAACAGTAGTGCATACATAAACCCAATGCGAACTAATGCTTACAATGCTGCCAAAGCGAACCAATCAGTTCGTGCAAAACCAAAGCATACAAGCATAAGCAACGAAAGAAAAACAAAGAAAGCAGCAGGCACATAAGCAGCTGATGATTGATTTTCTTATATAAAAACATGCATTTTTCATAATATAAAATAAATAATAGTGACAAAATCCAAAATTAGACATTCATTCAGCGCAGGATATATCTGATATTTTAGTATATATATTATCTTTGAACGAAGAGTATTAAAGGCTGTAGGTATACCCTAAAAGTAAAGTATTTGTCAAAAACGTTGCCTAATGACCTTGAAAAAATCTGTTAAAACGACCCCATACAAACCGCATACAAAATATAAGGAAATGAAATATCAAATAATGTAAGCATCACCAACCTTCTTTTATTTTCATGCCACTCAATCGAGGAAAAATTCTGCATAATGCATTAAACGCATTTCCTTTCGGTTTAAGGGCTTTTATAAAATGTTTGTAATAACTTCTTTTTGGTTAAATATTTCCCGTAGAATTCCGCTATAATTTCACTTATCTCGCGCCGAGAGATCATTAGCGTGCGTTTTCCACACACATAGCAAAAGTTGTTAAAATAGGTTGAAATATTGAAAATATGTGCGATATTACTTAATGTAAACATTATTGAAACAAAATTTAAACTTTTCTGCCCGATACTGGAACAAATATTAAAAAGTTGGTTGTTTAATTTGGGTTAAATTGTAAATTAAGTTCAAGGAAAGTAATGGCGTTTTCGTTTCTACCAAAAAATGTTGCCTTTTCATTGCCCTTGTCTTTTTTCGTGTTCGATTCTAAAATAAGTGCAAACGGGTGAGTAAATTTTGTGTTCGTTTCTTAAAATGTCACACTCGCAGAGGGCAAAAAAGGCGCATTTTCTACCCTGCAAACTTTCTCAGGGTAGATGATTGCCCTGCATATCAGCTGTTTTTAAAACGACAATATTATGACATGCGTGCGTTAGACAAGGATGGTTATATTCGTTTATTTAAGTTGACATTTTTCGAGTAGGCAAAAACATGCACTTATACAGGGTTGCGGGCAACATTGAAAACATTTTGCACTGCGACAGGGCAACATTTTTTGGTAGAAACGAAAACGCCATAAATTAATAATATTTCGAAAATGATTTGATTTCAGTCCACATAAAGCATTCAAATCATAAATGGTATCCCTGGTCTTTATAAAAACAAGTAAAGAAAGTCTAAAGTCGGTCTAGGCCGACTATGAAATACCCTAAACCTACTTTTCAAAAAACAAAATATTATTATTAAAAATGGACGTGCCCGTGGGCGAATGAAGCTTATATTTTATATGCATTTAAATGTTGATGAAAAATTTACACATACCAAGTTTTATTCTTGTAGCTCACAGTTAATGCCTTTCGCTATGCGAGGTGGGCGTGTTCATGGACGGATTACTCCCAATTTTTTAATACAACTCAGTTTATGTATCAAATACATACATGCCAAATTTGATCTCTCTATGACAAACTTAATCTTATTTATTGACTTTTAAACTTTTTGGGTTGTATGAGAGGTAGGCGTGTCCGTGATCGGATGAAACCCATTTTTCTGAGACATTTTTGTGTTAATACAAAACACATACATACCAAATTTTATTGTTGTAGATTAATTATGAGCTTATTAATGCAGTTTTCAATTTTTGCGTTGTATGGGAGGTAGGCGTGGCTGTGGGCGGATGATGTCCATTTTTCCAAACCGTCTTTGTTTTGTCATAAGAAACACACGTGCCAAATATTATTTCTTTAGGTTAAACAGAGGCTTATTTATTGCGTTTTCAATTTTTGCGTTGTGTGGGAGGTGGGCGTGTCCGTTGGCGGATGACATCCATTTTACGAAGACATCTTTGTGTTGATACAGAACACATACACACCAAATTTTATTGTTGTAGACTAATTATGAGCTTATTTATGCAGTTTTCAATTTTTGCGTTGTACTCAATAGTGAATAATATTCAATAGTGCAGATCCTTGGGTCCATGCGACCAATTATCATCCAATTATCTCTACTCCTTCTTCTTATCCTGTGTATACGGACAACACACAGACGGACGGACATGAATAGTTCGACTCACATGGTGACGCTGATGATATATACTTTTCTATATCGCACTCGATTCGTTCTATGCGTTACAAACGTTTGCACAAAGTTAAAATACCCTCACCTTTCAGGTTTAGGGTATAAAAATAGGTTTTAATTTTATTATCTAATGTCTAAAGTAACACAATTATATACATTGTACAAATTTTCAAAATTTATACGTCTAATCGGTCTGTATTTTACGATTGTGTAATGAAAATTGCTATAAAATTTAGCTCAAATTCTACAATACCTTTAAGAAAAAGGAAGTACATTGCTACAATACCTTTAAGAAAAAGTGTTGTAGTTAAATTGTAAGGATACTCTAAGCAGAACCGGCATATGAGCAGCTCAACACGCATAACTGAAAGGGAGATCCATAGAGACTTCCCTTTATGAGGTCATCTCAACAGTAGAAAGATCCCTATTCTTTAAACAATCCACTATAGCGGTCTTATTAGATATAGAAAGAGCTTTCACTAACATACGTACGAAGAGGCTTTACATGGCATTATTTACTCTCTGAGGTTTGCCATTGCATGCATAGAGGTCGCACAGAAAAATGTATTTTTATTGAAAAAAATAGAAAATTTATTATAGAAAATTTTGAAATAATTTTTCCGTCGAACAAATTTAGTACAATTTATTAATAAAGTAACATATGTCCTTCACTATACTCAAGATATCATCAGATATCTTTTGTTTTATTAAATTTTTTAATATTCTGTGATGTGCACTATTATATAAAGGGTGGTTAAATTTTAAGCGCTGATGTTGGTTCTGATTAAAACACAAATTATTTATTAAATTATTGTCATTTATTTTTATAATATTGGTATGGTTCAATTATGTATCGAACAAAATATCGGCCAAATGGCCGCTGCGACCTCGGTGGCACACCTCCATTCGATGGTCCAAATTTTCGATGACGCTGAGGCATAATTTAGGTTCTATGCCGTTGATGTGCCGAATTATCTTATTCTTTAGTTTTGGAATTGTTGCTGGCTTATCGACGTACACCTTTTCTTTTGAAATAACCCCAAAGAAAGAAGTCCAACGGTGTGAAATCACATGATCTTGGCGGCCAATTGACATCGCCACCACGTGAGATAACACGGTCATTGAATTTGTCGCGCAAAAGAGCCATTGTTTCGTTAGCTGTGTGGCAAGTAGCACCGTCCTTTTGAAACCACATTTTGTCCACATCCATATTTACCAATTCGGGCCATAAAAAGTTCGTTATCATCTCACGATAGCGAACACTATTCACAGTAACTGTCTGACCGGCCTCATTTTGGAAAAAAAAATATGGCCCGATGATGCCGCCAGCCCATAAACCACATCAAACAGTCACTCTGTGGATGCATTGGTTTTTCGACAAACACTCTTGGATTATCATTCGCCCAAATGCAGCAATTCTGCTTACTGACGAATCCACTGAGGTGAAAATGTGCGTCATCAAGAGATAAAATTTGATACGTTTGTATTTTACAAAAAAAAACGAAGATGGTTTTTGAAAATGTGCGTCGCCCAACTGCGCACACGCTCATCTCCCATACAGCACAGAAATTGGAAATTGTATAAATAAGCTTTAAGTTTAACCTACAGAGATAAAATTTGGTATGTATGTATTTTATACCAAAACTAAGATGTGTGGCGTAATCCGTCCACGAACACGCCCACCTCCCATACAACCCACAATAGCGAAAATACTATAAAGACATTAACATGTAGCTCACAGGAGTAAAACTTGGTATGTGTTAATATTTCATAAAAATTGAAATGCATATAAAATATGGGCTTGATTCTACGCCCATTTAGGCGTAGGTTTAGGGTATTTCATAGTCGGGCTGGACCTACTTTAGACTTTCTTTACTTGTTTCTACATACATATATGCAGAATAGAGCGTATCACAAAAACTAACCCTACTTTTTGACACCATCTCGATAATAATAATGTAATACAATAATGTAATAATTATAATTTATGCTATTTAGAGGAAATTTTCTTATGTGTTATGAAGCAATCGGCCCTTCTGGATTTGTCCAGATCGTTCAGTATGGCCAGTCCGTCAATGAGCACACAGCAGTAAATATATTTCTAACTAATTATCGCTTTACTTACCTTCTCAACAACACAAAACTTGAGGCATTTAACTATAAATAAAATATTTCTGTTATCATTGCTTATAAGTGTGATTGATGTTGGTATGTACTGTGATTCATAATTGATAAGTTAACATTATTTTTAAAATTGTTATTTTTAACTCGAACAAATTTATGATTCAAGAGCAGTTTAAATTTTATATGTTTTACCGATAGTTAAAATGAAAGATTGTTTTATTGAAATTTTTTATATATCTTGAGATAATTTCAAAGCGTACCAAATATTGTGATCGTATTTTCCCCCAACTACCGTTGCCCGATTAAGTTAAAATTTTTTATACATATCTAATTCCGATGATAATATAATATTTTAGCTACATGAACTACAGACAATACAAGCTATTGAAAGTTATTAGAATGTACAATTCACCAAAAATGACTGATGTCGTTGTATTAACCTTGCTTTATTTGCCATAAAGCTCAAAAATATTAAAGAAAAAAAAAATGTATTTTAAGAATTCTTTATTTTAAGAATTATGGGAAAAGATTATCTTTCTTAACATACTTGGTATTTTTGCTTATAATATTTATTATTTTAGCTGCCCTTTTTTGCATCGCACCGCTGGCGACACAGAACGTCGTTATCATCTTAGATACTACAAGACATGCATGTGCGTTCATGACACAGATAGTCGTGGTTATTGCGTTAAAAATGGACATCATTGTGCATTTGCACATGGCATTCAGGATCAACGTCCGCCAGTTTATGATATCAAAGAATTGGAAACGCTACAAAATTCAGACACCACACTCGATGGCACCAATGTACAAAATGCGCTTGACAAGGAGCGAAATCTAATGAATGAGGATCCAAAATGGCAGGATACCAACTATGTATTGGCCAATTATAAGACAGAGCCATGCAAGCGACCACCACGTCTTTGTCGACAAGGCTATGCCTGTCCACAGTATCATAATAGCAAGGATAAGCGACGTAGTCCAAGAAAATTCAAATACAGGTATGATTGTTTTGGATTTTTGGAAAATGTAAAACTTTTAAATATATTTTTTCTTATTTTATTAGATCAACTCCATGCCCCAATGTTAAGCACGGTGAAGAATGGGGCGAGCCAGGCAATTGCGAGGCTGGAGATAATTGTCAATATTGTCACACTAGAACTGAACAACAGTTTCATCCAGAAATCTACAAGTCCACTAAATGTAATGATGTGCAACAGGCTGGTTACTGTCCTCGCAGTGTTTTCTGCGCTTTTGCCCATGTAGAGCGTAAGTTGAAAGATCTATTTCGTATTTTTTGTTAAGTTTAGTTTGCATAGAACTGGCCTGGTTGGTTGGTTAGTCAGTCACTAATGCTTTGAATTAATTTATTTTCATTATTTATGTTTTACTTCTGCCATAAATGCTTTAGCATTGCAAAACATTCATATTCATTCATACATATTTATGTTACGTTTTTTGATATGTTTTAATATTATTATATTTGTCAATTCGTTATTAGTAGCTTGTTCACTTGATGATCAACGTGATAATCCTTTAACGGTCGGCTTAGCAAATTCAAGTTTATTGCAACGCACATCAGCGCCCATTAACATTCCTAGCTCAACCCTAAATAATTCACTTAATGGTGAGTTGTCAGTTTTTAATACTATAATCTTATGTCGGTGGTTGTCTTTAATGTTTTTTTTTTTATTGCAGACTTCAACTCTAGTGGTTTTTCGGTTAACATTCCTAGCAGCTCTCTTAACTATAGCCCAACAAATCATGCAAATATTTTTGGTGTTTCTGATGCATTTAACTACAGCGGTACAAATTCCACAAAACTAAGCAATTCTCTGTCAGCAGCCACACAAAATGAAAGCAACAATTTGTTCTTTCCATCACGAATAATATCGCCTGGATTTGCAGATGGACTCTCTATAAGTCCCTCAGTTAGGTAAGCAGATTTGTTGATATTTGGTAGCTGATTGTTGTGTAATTGTATAATTCTTTTAAAGAATTTCCGATTTAAACTCCATACGTGACGATATTAACAGCAGTTCTGTTGGCAACAGTTTATTCGACAATACTTTGCAATCCAATAAAAATGCATTTTCATTGCAATCACTGCAGAATCAAACTAATTCCGATGTCAGTCGGCTAACCGCTGAGCTGATGACTAAGAATGCACAAATTATGAAATTATCTAGTCGCATTGAGGATGCTACAAGAAAGGTATGTTGATAAAAATTGTTTTAGAGGGCCTTTACGTTAATAGCACGTAAGCATTACATATTCATTATTGTAATAATAATGAACACACTGAACATTGGATAACTTAACTTCTGAAACCAAGCTGTATTATTATTTAATACAATAACACTACTAAAAAGAACACATTGCTTTTCAATGCATCGTCAATGAGTTCGTCTCTAGACAAAACAGCAGTTTTTCATTAAGAAAATAATTAATATCTTCTCATTTCTCACAGTTAAATTTAGCTGAATTACATCGGGAAAAGGCCAAACAGGAAGCCATTGAATGGAAGGATCGTTTTGATGTGGCACAAACACAATTAAATTTGTCCGCAGAATTGCGCAACTTGTCGATACAGAAGCTGAAACAGCTACAAGTGAGTAAAAAAAAATCAAAAGCACCTAAATACAAATATATTAACAATTCCTTTTTAACGCAGTCAAAGTTGCGTGCCGATTTGGAAGATGTTGAAAAAGTATTATATTTAGAGAATGCTAAAAAATGCATGAAATGTGAGGAGAACAATCGCACGGTTACACTAGAACCATGTAACCACTTTTTGCTATGCGACTCGTGCGCCTGCTCGGTTACTGAGTGTCCCTATTGTCAGATACCTGTGGTCACAACGCATACTTGAGCAACGGCGAGCGCCAACTACTGGCGAACATTTATAGAAAGCATTTGTTAAGGTCAAAAAGATGAATATAACTAAAGTAGCGCAAATATAATATTATTAATTAGATGCGATAAACAATTGAAACAAAAATAATAAAAAAAAAAAAATACAATTGAAAGACAAAGAAACTATTCAATGTGAACATGTTATAGAAACATCACAAGAACATGTGTGAAAAAAAAATATTTATTATATTTTCTACAAAAAGTAGTTAATAACATTTTGTGTGTGTTAATTAAAATATTAAATAAAGTTATTAATAGTTTAGGATTTGAAATTTCACATAAATAAAAAAACAAACAAACAAATAAATTGTCAACAAACTTAAGAATTTCTAATTTAGCTTAGTTACTTTAAACAAAATGTGTTTCCTTATTAAAAATATATAAATATTTAAAAAAAAATAACAAAATAAAAAACCTATGATATTTAAGTATACAAGAGAATCAACAAATTGAAAATTAAATTCAAACATAATAAATCTAATAAAATCGAATAATGAGCAACGTTGGTTAAACTTAAAGTTAGCAGAGCCAAATATAATTATTATACTTTAAAAGAAAAAGAGAACTTTCCACAATTGTACGAATAACCTTAATTAGTTTTATTTATATTTTTAAAAACTTTACAAAATGTAGTACACTATTTACGATATATTTTTTTATGGCAAACATAAAATGTGAAAACAAAGTTTAAGTTAAAAACAAGAAAAACTTTTTTACAAAAGCAAAAAACAAAAAGAAATTATGTAATGATTTTATTATTTTTTATATAAATTATGCTGCTGCAACAATAGTTATTGGGAGCTACAAAACATTAAATGTGCTCATTTTGCATGCTCCAAACAACCTGCTTAAGGTTGTTTTATGAATAATACTAAAGATTTTCCTTATGTAATGCATACAATTTTGTAAAGACACTTTATATTTTTGCTGAATGCAACTATTTATGTTTTTATGAACTTGTCTCCCAGTTATACGTTTTAGTTTTAGTTTTAGCAAAACAAATTAACAAATAAATCTAAGCAATTCTCTACGTTTTTAATTGATCTTTGTTCCATTTAAACTTTATAAAAAGTACCTAGTTAGATGTTAACAAAAATTGAAAAAAAAAACTTGCAAAACTGCGCCCAAGACTAACTCATACACACGTAACTTTAGAAGTGATATTCTTTGAGGCTTCTTCATGGTTTCTAAAACAACATGTAACAAATACTTATGCACTTTATTTTGTTCTTGTCACATGTAAATCAAACCACCTATAAACTGAACTTTACCAAAAAATAAACGCAACTCAATTTAAAATCATCCAATAAACTATAACTGACTAAAATTTTAAAGCATTAAATAAACATTTGACTGATTTTTTAATTTAAACAAAAATAATCTTACAATAATGATAGATAATATTAATAATGATCAACAATAATTGCTACTATTTAGGAACACAAAATAAAGTCTGGAAACGCAAACTATGTCAAAACATATGCAGCTAGCCAAGATGTAGTTGTAGTGTGAGCCAAGTATAAGTTGTTTCAGTCCTAAAACGCATAGTTGTTTTCACAGCTAGAGCCTATAAGTATGCAACTGTTTTTAGTTTGTTAAGTATTTGTTTTTTGCTTATTTTTAGGGGCTATTTTAAGCTAGAGATCGTTTCGTTAAGGTTTTTTTTTGTATGTAGGTACAAAGTAAATTTTTTAATTGTCTCATAAAAATTTGAAAAACAATTAATTATTTTTTTTTGTATCAAACTCAAACTAAAAACTGTCGCTATGGATGCTTCCATGATACACTCCGCGTCAGCAGCATAAGTTCGCTGTTTTAATGAGATGAAAATGATTTTTTCTCCCAAAATCAGCATAACAGAAAATTTATTGCTGTTGTTTTCTCTCAAATGTTTTATTATGAAAAGTTGGGTAAAGATTAATTGTAATTAAAGGGACGCCAAAAAGTTTTAAGTGTGAAGGAAAATTGAGATGTACGTAATTGAGATGTAAGAACTTATTTCTTGTAAAATCGCTAGCAAAATCGGAAAAAGTCAAAACGTAGTGTGCAATTTTTTAAGAAATTAAACCTACTATGGACAAAACATGAAAGGGTTTACTTATATTGTGGTATCAATTGCAGATAATTGAACAATTATACGGAAATCGTCCAACTCTTGCTTTCGGCGTTGAAATGCGGGCATGAAGCTGCGGTGAGCGCCAGCCTTTCAGCCGTGCGATGAATAATTGATAGCGCTTTGCATCTAACAATACGTATGATAAAAAAAAACCATCACTAAACCCAGAACGGAAGCAAAATTGGTAGAATTTTTGTAAGAATCACATGACAGTACGTTGTTTTCTCCGTCGAAAATAAGTTTGATTTGGATGGACCAGATGATTATAACTATTACTTTCATGATCAGCGAAAATAGGGACGTGTTTGAACTCGTTACCACAGCCGCAAGGGAGGTGAAATTGTTTGGGGGCTATATCATATTTTGGAACTAATGAGTTGAAGTTTCCAAGTTGCAGAAGGACGGGAAATTCGGGAACCAACAGGATAACGCTCCTATTTGTAAGGCATGCATCGTTACAAGCTTTTTCAGTGAACAAAATGTTCAACTATTGTTATGGCCTCCAGACTCTCCGGACCTAAACATTATTGAAAATGTAGGGGGTTGGTTAGCTTGGAAAGTGTACGAATCCAGTTAGGAAATTGAAGACCAAGAGTCAGCCATTTCCACCAATTAAGTGGCTTGAAGTTTGTTTCATCAAGCGCGGTAAGGGCTTCCTCGGCCTGGTCAATCCATCGCAGACATGGTATTTCTCTTCGTCGTCGATCTTCGGCTTTCGCTTTAAATACCTTTGTCGCTGGATTATTATACGCTGAACTAAGTGAACATCGTCGTAGAGCTCATACAGCTCGTGGTTCATACGAATGCGATATCGTCGCCAACTCGAACAGGACCAAAGATTTTGCGAGGAACTTTGCGCTGCAACACCCCAAGAGCGGTTGCATCTATTTGCTATCCACCCATGCCAGTATTGCTCAACGTCACCTTAAGGCATACCTGCAACTTCATAACGAACTCAGATATTGTTGCGTTAATTTTTGCTAATTTTGATGTGCTGAATTCGAAACCAATGTTTATTTTGCTCCCTTACTCATCAGTTTTCCACAAAACCTAAATTATAGGCTACCGGCCCATACAAAATTTACTATTTTATGAACCTGAGGTCGCCGCTGAATTCAAATCCGATATCCGTTTTGCTCCATCACTCACAAGTTTTCTCACAAAAGCCCAATTTTGGGTTACCGACACAAAATAAAACACAATTTTCTGAACTTGATGTCTGACATGTCGATTTTGCACCATCACCCACTAGTTTTTCCATAAAACCCCAATTATGGTCCACCGGTTAAAAAAATAATCGAGAACTGACATGTCAATTCTTATGTTTTTTGATGAGCTGCATTTGAATCCAATGTACGGTTTGCTGCAGAACCCACCAGTTTTGACAAAAACACAATTTATTCTTGGGCAATTTCGACCCAAAATAGTGGTTTTGTAGGAAACTGGTGAATTTACGCTTATCAAATTCAAAGGGAATTTTGAAATTTTAATTGATAGAGTAACTTCGGGATATACCTGCATCTTTTGTTAAATACACAATTTTTGGCAAGAATAAACGACAACAAAAAAGGAAACGAAAATTGTTTTATCGGTGTAGTCGATATTTTTTTGCGTGCGCTTTGCGAGTGATTTACAATAATTAAAGCAGAATAGTAAGCTGAAATAGATCAATTTGTTGTTGTTGTTGTTGTTGGAATAAATTTAGCCACAAATGAGTTGAGATTTTTATTTTTTAAAGTTTATTTTTACAAAAATAACCTTTTTTTTGAAACCCGAATTCGGCTATTGTGATATAGTCAAAGTTGGGTAATGTGATATACCATCTATTAATACCATGTCTATTCATTCCATTCATTCTATACTTTGTGCTATTTTTTTGTTGTATGCGAATTTGTATTCAGTTGACTTTGTTTGTAGTAATGTTTTCTTTTATGTTAATTGAAATATATTTAAATCATAAAATTGTATCAACAACAACATTGTGATGAACAATAAAAACACCATTTTTTCTTTTCAATAATATGGCTTTTTTAATTTTGGTTGAAAAAACAATAGTTGCTGCTATTGAACACTATTCGGCTAATGTGATATTGGTATATATGGTATATCACATTATCCGAACGTGCTATATCACTTTACCCGCCAATTTAATTAAAGGGAATTACATGACATTTTTTCATTGTGTTGAAAAAGCTTCAAATTGGATTAAGCTATAGAGCTCCAAAGTTGTAAAACACTGCAAAATGCATCAAAAAATATCCTGTGCGATGCGGTATAAGCTTAGTTATAAAAGTTACTAATAATTGTAAATTTAAAATACTTATATCACATTACCCGAAGTTACTCTATCTGAATTTTAAATATAAATGTAGTCGCGAACTACCCCTTAAGTAGAAAATAATCGAATTAAAGCTGATTCGTAAAAAATAGTTTAAAGACGTGTTGATTTAATTTTCACATAAAGCAATGTTAAGGTTTTTCCCCTAGTTTAACCCTTAGGTGCCCGCTGTATCTTTAAAGATATAACCACTAGAAATCCCCTCATTTTATAATTTTAAACCAGAAAGCTATGAAATGTAAATCATTACGGTCGGAAATCTCTAGCGCTATTAAAAAAAAAATAATTTAATATTTGTTGCAGTGCTACAAAAATTTGATCAAAAAACAAAACAATAATATTTTTGGGAAAATGATAATAGTTAAGTTTTGGCTGTGTGAAATCTCCGTACATGTTCGAAGGCCCTAAAAAATATTCCATTTCCTATCATTAATATAATATCTACCTTGTCTATAAGTGTTTTGTACTGAAATGTATTGAAATTTAAAAACAAAATCGACGTTTCTGAAAACTTTAAATTTTTCACTTATTACTTTTGTGGGCTTAACCATCGATATACAGATCGAAATTTAGATTTCGCCGGACACCAGCTCAAAATTTAGAGGGACTCATAAAAACTATTCCTGCATCATTTTTTGTTTGGATCGGAGAATTCCCCATGAGGCGTTTTTGGTTCTCCTGAACCCACAAATATTTTGAAATAGTTGGTCTTTACAAACTCTTGAGAACCTAAAAAGTCGATATTTCGTCATTTTCGAAAAGATGTCGTTGTTTTTCACGTGTTTTTAAGATTCTTGTTAAGGTATTGAGATATTCTTTTAATCGATATACCTGATGGTGTGGTTAAGCCAAAACTAAGTGCCACAATTATATAAAACGTGAGATATGTATATTCAAAATGCTTTTTTCAGTTTAATTATTATTTAATTAACATAATTACTGTTAAATTTTAACAAATCTTGGTAAAGTTTTCGGTAAAATTTACGCATGATGGCGCTCTAGTACAAAATGCATGTTTTTCGAAAATATATTTTTTTAAACGGCTGTGAAATACGTATTTTTCATGGTACGCAGTTTTGATTAAACCACACTATGCGATATACCAATAGAAATAAGAGCTAAATACTTCTCCAATAAGCTTAAATACATGTGAATACCATGAAAACTACATATTTTATAGGTGTTTAATAAAACCATCTTTTCGATAATGACGAAATATCGGCTTTTTGGATCTCAAAATAGTTTGTAGACAAAAAATTTCCAAATTTTTTTTAGCCAATATCTGAATTCAAGTATTCAGACATAAAATTTTCAACCATTCCAACGTTCTGTAGGTCTCGAGGCAATTTTTTGATTTTCTAAAAATATCATTTATGGGGTTAGACTTATTTAATGACACTGATATATTTAATAAATATCTAAAAATTTACCAACATTCAAAAATTAAGATAAAATAAAAAAAAACAAATAATGGAGATGAACTGATTTTTTTTTAAACATAATTCTTTTTTGGTTTCTGAAAATGTTATATGCGAGAGATGTTAACATTCCAGTTGACTAACATTCGTGTCAAAATTATGACCTCTATTATTGAAAAATGTTCACGTTTCAAATTTTTTATTTAGTTCTATTGTTCGACATAAACAAGCAGTTCGACATAAATTTCATAGTTCGACAAGCAAATGACCCACCAACTCAAAACAAAAACAAAAAAAAAAACAAGAAAAAAAACAATTTAAGAAATCTAACAAAAATCTTTTGCAGTGAATTGACTTAACAATTAAAATAAATGTCAAAAATAGTAGATTAACTTAAAAAATTTCAACTACACAGTAAGCAATAGTTTAAGAGCAACACATAAAAAAAAAAATGTAGAAAAACAAAAATTTAGTAAAGCAAAAAATTAAAAATGTACTTAAAATAAGCTCAAATTGAAGAGAAAAAAAAAACACCGATTAGCATAGCTGCAACACCAACAAACACCGAAAGGAATTTAAAATGTAACAAATAAACAAACAAAAAACAGTGTAGAACACAATTGTAAACAAAAGAACTGTAACAACAACAAAACCCAAAATTAAACAAAATTAAATAGAACAGCAATACAAAGAAGAACAAGAAAAGTTTTTACTATAGTACACAACAAATTACCATAAAACCTATATTTTTTTCATAATTAGTGGTTAGACAAACAAAATCAAAGAGATTTTTTAGAGGAAGCAATAGAGAATCGAACAGAATCGTATAAGATTTAAAAACGTTGATTAAAAACAAAAAAAAAAAAAAAAATGATACAAAAGATATGCAATTCATCTTATTCAAATTAGAGAGCAATATACATACAAACATACATACAAACAAAAATAAATAAAGAAATTGAAATAATATATAAAATATTTTATAAAAATCCATTACAAACATAGCAACTATAAATTATTTCAAAACATATATAAAACAAGAAAAGCCTAGATTTATGTATTTATTTAAAAAATTTACAATACATGCGTGTGCGTGTGCTGCGTGTGTACTAATGAGTTTAGCTATTTAATTCAACAATTAACTATATGAAATTTATTAGAACTTTAAAAATGATAAAGAAAGCAACAAATTGTGGTAAGCATTTAAGCCGACGTAAACGTTGACAATGAATCAGAGAACAAAATAGAAGCAAACAAAACAAAAAAGAAAATATGAGTAGAAAATAAATTTAAAACCATTATCTAAATAAAAAAAGGAACTCTATAGAATTGCAACAAATATATATATATATATATATATATAGAATATAACATTGCTATTAAATTATATGTAAAAATAAAAAATTCAAAAAAGTTTATTAAATGTATATAAAACAAAAAAAAAAATTATGTACACAAAATTGCGTTTTATTTTTAACATTAAAGTTAGGATAGCTCGAAGCTTTTGGCCATAAAAAGATTCAATCTAAAAGAGCACACTTAGACCATTTTATTTTGTAATTCATAAAGTTAAGTGATATTCAGCAAAAAACTTTGCTACGGGTAAAAATCATTTTTTCAAATTTCAATTTCAAAACTCAAAAAAGTTCAATTGAAATTACTCTTGAAATTGAGATGAAGGTCAATTTAAATTCATAATAAATTCAATTTAAAATTCTGAAAAAAAAAATTTTAAAAAGAAAAACAAATATTTGAAAATCAGAAAAAATCAACTAATATTCTGAAATTCCATTTGAATTTCAAAAAAAAATTAACTGAAATATCAATTGGAATTCTGAAAAATCTATTGAAATTCAGAAAAATTTTAGTAATATTCAGAAATTCCATTTGAAATTCAAAAAAATTAATTGAAATTCAGAAAAAATTAATTGAAATTCATAATAAATTCAATTTAAAATTCAAAAAAAAAACATTTGAAATGAAGCACAAATATTTGAAAATCAGAAAAAATCAACTTATATTCTGAAATTTCATTTCAATTTCAGAAAAAATTAACTTAAATATCAATTGGAATTCAGAAAAATCAATTGAAATTCAGAAAAGTTTAACTTATATTCAGAAATTTCATTTGGAATTCAGAAAAGAAAAGATTAATTGAAATTTTAAAAAAATTAATTGAAATTCAGAAAAGGTCAATTGATATTCAGAGAAAATATTTGATATCTGTGGCATCAAGGAAATACAACATAAGCCAACTCTTGTCGAAATAGAGTTAATTATATTTTCTGATGCGCAATAAGCGATTCTATTTGTGTTATTTTTTTGGTATTTTTATCTATAAGGGTTAATGAGTTTTAGACAAAAAAAAAGAGATACAAGTCAAAATCTACACGAAATATCAAATCAAATCAAGAATTCAAATTGCTCTGCTGAAAACTAGCAAAATCTGACTTATATTGTTTATCCTAATTGCCACAGAATTCCATTTGAAATTCAGAAGAGATCATTTGAAATTCAGAAACTTCTTTTGAAATTCAGAAAATCAAATTAAATCCAGAAATTTCATTTGAAATTCAGAAAAGATCAATTCAGAAAAGATCAATCAGAAAAGATCAATTCAAATTCAGAAGATACATTTGAAATTCAGAAAAGGTCAACTGAAATTTATAATAGATCAGAAAAAATTATTTTAAATTCAGAGAGAAATATTTTAAAATTCAGAAATTTATAAAAAATGAATTAAAATTAAGGAATTTAATTTCAAATATAGAAAAAATCAATTGAAGTTCACAAATTCTATTCCAGAAAATAAATTTAAAATTCAGAAAAATCAATTAAAATTCGTTTTGAAATTTAGAAAAGATCAATAAATTGAAATTCAATTTGGAATTCAGAGAAATTAATTGAAATTTAGAAATTCCATTTAAAATTCAGAAGAGATCAATTGGAATCCAGAAATTTTATTTGAAATTCTAAAAAGATCAATTAAAATTCAGAAAATCTATTTGTAATTTAAAAAAATCAATGGAAATATGGAAATATGTGAATTTCCATTTGAAATTCAGAAAAAATACATTGAAATTCAATTTCAAATTAAAAAAAATTCAGAAAATGGAAATTGATATTAATTATTTTATTGAAATTAAATTTCAAATAAAAAAAAATTATTTGAATTTCTGAAAAGATCAATCGACATTCTGAAAATTCGGAAACTTAGAAAATCTGAAATAACAATTGATCTGTGCTAAATTTGAATTTGGAGTTTCTGAATTTCAAAAAGAATTTTCAATTTGATTTTGATATCATCTGAATTTCAAAAGGATTTTCTTAATTTTAATTTTAATTTTTGATTTTCAGTTCATGTTTTCTAAATTTCACAAGTAATTTCCGAAATACTCTCTTAAAATTTATTTCAGCAAATGAGTTTACCGTTCTACACGTTCTAAACTCGAACTACACGTGAATCAGTGGCGTAGATAACTTTTGGTTCTGGGAGGAGTCTGGAAAAAAGTTAAGTAAATATATACTTGTAAGCGTACCCATTAAGTGTTTGCAATTTTCAAAAAGTGACATTTTTTTACTCCGGTGCTAAAAACAAGATCTGCAAAAATAAACTTGGTGTACACAGAAAATTCAATCTCAGATATTTTTTTTTTGTTATTGTTATTGGTTTGTTGGCTTTGGGGTAGGGGGTCCGGACCCGTGGATCCCCCATTTACCCCATTTACCCCCAGATTTTTGTATTACGTTTAGAAGTCGCGCTAATCGGATTTTCCGTAAAATACGTTTTTATATTTTATTTCATTTTCAACCAATGGCAACAGAGCTTTAATAGCTATAACTCTGGAACGGCAAGAGTAAAATCAAGTATTTTTTTTTTAAACAGCATCATAACTTTAATTTATTTTGATGGAATTTTGAAAAGTTATGAAGCGTTTTTAAAAAAGATAACGAAAGTTTCACGAAAAATTTTAATGTATTACATCCAAATTACAAAAAAAAGCCAAAACTTCTTATTTATGTACGGTAAAGTAAAGTTTGGACATTTTTCTTTCAAAAGAATGACTCGAACACTAACAATAAGTCTATAATTGATCAACTTATGATTGAAATTCGAAAAATCTAATTTTTATGGAAAATCCGATTAGCGCAATCCCTAAACGTCCTCCAAAAAATCTGAAAAAAATTCTCAATTATAAATTAACGATGGTCAAATATTCGATTTTAAATTGTTCAAATAACTACTATTTATTATTTTGAAACAATATTCTCAACAGTCTTATATAAATATTTTCTTTATATTAATGCAATTAATATTTAATTTAAAAATTATTAATTTGCCTCTAATAAGTTTACATTCAAAAAATTAACTCAAATTGTAATTCTATCAAATTGTTCACATTTATACATGCATGACGTTTATGGGTTAAAACATTATACAAAAGATTCTTTGGTAAAAAAAAATTGAATAAAAACTTATTTCTTTCTGTTTTAAGGTGTCGTCCTAAACAATGTTTATATATGTCATTAAATATTTCTGTTATATTAAGTCGCATTCCCATGCAAAACAAAAGACTTAAGAAACAAACTCGATATTATTGACGCTCACTTGTATGAAGCTGCTGCTTTAAGTCAAATGTTAACAAATTGTGCCCACATTTGAATTTCTTTTAATATTCTAGTAGTTTCCACTTACAACACGAATACCGAAGAAGCCGCAAAACCCATAAAATTTCAAATCTATTTAACTCGAATGAGGCGATGACGAAGTTAAAGTTAACGATGTGCGGCTGCTGTGCGATGTGGTGTTGCTGGTTGTTGGTCTGTGCGTTGCGCTGCGGCTTTGTGGTTAAATAAAAAAAAAAAAAAAAAAATAAAATACGAACGCCTGGAGCAGCGAGAAATATATACTTTTTTTTTAATTTTTTTTAAAGTGTGGTTCCTGCTGCAACGAACCTAAAGCCTGCAAGATGAGAAGAAACTGGAAAGCAACAACATGCTGAGTTACACACACAAACACATTTACACATAAACAGACAAGCAGTTAAATACGCGTGGGACCGAAAATCAATTTCTTGCAAATAAGTGATGATGATGATGATGATGATGATGATGATGATGATGATGATGATGATGAAGGTGCTGGCTATATGGCTGACTATGGTGGGGTTGAGCGGAAGTACCGCAAAGAATGCAATTTTATTGATGATGATAGCCGGCGGGGCAAGGTTTATATATATCAGCACATATCACTAAAAATATATCGAAAATTGTTGTTGCTGGTTTTGTTTTGTAAACAAGAACATGCATACATAAAGCTCTGCTGCTGCACAAAGTGATGCAATACAGCTCAAAGATATAGACAGAATTTTATAATAGCATCAAATATAATCAGCTTCTTATTTATGAAAATTCAAAAGGCATCCATTGTCAATAATGTGCCGCTACACCCTGTATTCATAAGCCTAACGTGAATCGTGCTCTTCAGCTTCTACGTTGATCATTTTCCGAATAATTTTTAATGTATGCAATCTGAACAGCACCCTCAACTCAACTGAAGCGCCTCTTCGCTTTTAACTTTTTGTTCTTCTGTTTTGTTCCCATGTTTGTTCCGATTAAAAAAAAAAAAAAAAAAAACAATCAAAAACAAAATTAAAATAAAAAATGAAATAAACTACAAAGAATGTTAAAATGCACGATAATCGCTCTGTGATAGCTACGCGCGCCGCCACCACCAACAACCATCAGCAACAGCAACAGTAACAGCACCAGGTTCAGCACCAAACGATCTCTCGCAGTCGCACAGTGATTTCTTTCCATACAAACTATGAATAAAAATATTGTATAGAAATAGTTTTTATAAGTATATAAAAAATCCCCCTTCGATTGGTACATATACTTTTTTTTTGGTCTGACCATATTTTGGCGTAACCGGAATTGAATTTTTGTGCATTGCATTGAGCATTTTTTTTAACTGGTGGCTTATTTAAAAAGGAAATCAGGCTTATAAAATAGTTCTTTGGTTATAAAAACATAGAACTACAACTTCTGTGGTTTTCGTAAACACGTGATAATAGAAAGAACTATCTCAATAAAAAAAACACTAAAACATGAATATTTCACAAGCCTAGTGTTTAAAGTTCATAAGGTGTGTATAAGATTCATGATTCGAGAAAAAAGGGAACCAGAATCGTTCATAATTTTTGTGAAAAAATGTTTTTACAAATGCATATTTTCACATATAAGGGAATCGTAAACTACCTTATGAACTAATTTATGCATTTAGTGACCAACATTTATTCGGTTCGGTGGATTCTATGGAAAGTCTACGGGGCTGAGCTGACAATTGGTGACGAGCTAGGGTGTGGAAGAGCTTAGTGTTGGACAGGCACTCCGCCTTGAACGAAAAATCCATATAGTCTGAAAACTGACACTGTCAGGGCGAGTCGGAGCCTCCTCAAAAGCTACATGTCCAAAGCTCTTTGTCTTCTCTGCAAGACTCTAAGCTTGAGGGGTCTCTTCAAGACCTTATATGTGGCATTAGTGTTAAGTGTGTGGCTTGCATGCCTGGAGCCCGAAATCGATTCCCATTCGCGGCAAAATTTTTTTTTAGTAAAAAATTTTCTGATCGGTTACCACCTCTCTGCAGACAATGGCAAACCTCAGAGAGCAAATAATGTCATGTAAAGCTTCTTGAGAACATGAACTTTATACGTTCCTAGTCGGCATAAAAAATGTAGGCCCAGTTCTGGGTCAATTGTGTGCAAACATTTAAAAACACACACACAACACAATTGATCATAGGAAGCACGGTCAAAGTCCTTTCAAGGGCTGAAATGGCCAATTTGTGTGTGTGTGTGCATAGGGTTTGGGTCTCCATCAAATTAACATATAACTGCCCAATATATATAACATTGATGCCACCACAAACGAAAAACGGACAACGACTTACGGACATGCACCTGGAATGTCCGGAATAGGCAAGGTGCCTCTGTCGAATTGGTAGAGCGTTTGTAAAAATAAAGGCTGATATCAGCGCCATCTAGAAGATGCGATGGAAAGGACTAGGTTCCTGCCATGCAAAGAAGTGCGAATTCGGAAGCGGATTCGTTTTGAGCTCGAAATTACACTATATTGTTTTCCTGTTGAACGAAAGGCTGGCCACAATCCGCATCAAGGCGACAGTTTTCCACAAAAGCCTAATTTGTGCGCACACCCAGACCCAGACGGTGAAAAAGAACTATGTTGTCAAGAACGCCTTGTACGCGAGTCTTTAGAACGTTTATGATCACTGACCGGCTTACGACGAGAAAATAGTCCTCGGAGACTTTAACGCAAAAGACGAAAAAGAAGGCATCTTTTGCTACACTGTCGGTTAGTTAATTTTCCTCGAGACCACTTTGAAAAACGGTCTAAAACTGATTGACCTTTTAAGTGGAAATCGTGGTAGCTAGTAGCACCAAATTCGAGCACCTCGATATGGTGATCTCGGTTGACGAGTGGAGAGGTTAGCGTGCTTGACTACCAACCCAGAGTTTTCGGGTTCGAGTCCCGGTCTAGCCATGGTCCTACGCTTTTACCTTTCTATAATTCTTTCCTCATTTGTAATCAACTGAAATTAATAATTCATCAAATATATACGATTTTAGAAGTTATAGTTGGTGCTAGAGATGTTTGTGGAATGAGATTGCTTAATAAGTCGGATTGACTGAGGTAAAGGCATAGCACTTGCCTCAGATTTAAATTCGCATGTTGATATAGTCACATACAACATTCTACACTTGTTTCTCTTGATTTCACTTTTACTCCTACTTATCTATCTCCTATTTCCGAACCAAGGCAGACTTGACTGAATAGGTTTGACACCTTGCCAAATCCTTGGTTTAAAGCTAAAAACAAAAATCTACAAAGTCACCTGGCTATCCCCGGATCAAAAAACGCAAAAGCAAATTGATCATGTTGTGATCGACGGAAGGCACGCTTAAAGCGTCCTGGATTTGCGCACATTTCTAGGTGTAAATATTGACTCCGACCACTATCTTCTTTAAGCTAAGATCCGTATGCGATTGTACAATGCGAATAATAAAAACACAGGTATGCAACAAAAGCTAGAAATCGATAAGCTGCAATCACAACGGAACGTAGAAGCTTTCTCCACTTAACTCTCGGTTAAGCTCAATCAAACTTGATTACTTGGCGGACTTGCCTCGATGACGCTGGCGGACTTAGGGCTCATATATCCCATTCCATGCGCACTGCTGCTGAGAAAGTCAAGTCGTTTCCGGTGCCTGTAACTTCGTAATCAATGGTATGCCTAGGAGTGTCATGACGCGATGGCAACAAAATACGCCGCATACAGAAAAACACTGCAATCAGTTGCAACGCGAGTCATGCGCGAAAACTATTGCGAAAAGAGAAAGGAAGAGAGATGCCTTTTCAGACGCAAAAAAGGGAACAGGAGTAGCGTGAGCGTGAGAAAATGTAGGTGTACCAGGGGAAGAAGAAAGATTGAAAATTCTACCAACAGGTTAAGCGTCTAACCCAAGGTTTCAAGCCCGGAGCATCCACTTGCAAAGATGAAGATAGAAGATAGATGAAGAACAGATATGCACTGAACACTGAGATTATGGAGACAGCATTTTTCAACCTGTTTGTGGGCGACAATCTCAACAACTCTGCTCTTAGAGAATACAGTCCGACACCACCAAGCGACGATGATGGAGTATAAATTCCATCCAACTAGCCATGCCGAGGTTTAAGTTTCTATCAAGTGACTTAAAAACAACGAAGCAGCAGATGCTGACGGCCTGGCTGCTGAATTTTTTAAAACTGGCTGCGGTGAATTGATAAGGTGCATGCATCAACTCATCAGCAAAATATGGCTAGCGGATAGCATCTCCGACGATTGGAATCTCAGTGTGCTTTGTCCTATTTTTAAGAAAGAAGACCCGATAATCTGCGACAACTACCGAAGTATCAGTCTTATTTCCATCGCATACAAGGTTCTTTCGAGCGTATTGGGTGCAAGATTGAAGCCTTATACCAAAAAACTGATAGGACCTTATCAGTGTGGCTTTCGACCTGGAAAGTCCACCATAGACCAGATTTTTAAACTACTCCAAATCCTGGAGTAAACACACGAAATCAAATCGACACCGATAATCTCTTTGTTGATTACAAAGCTGCGTTCGATAGCCCGATACGGGATTGCCTGTACGCAACAATGTCTGAGTTGATAAGATGCTTTCAAAGTTGATAAGATTCTGTAGAATTACGTTCAGCAATGCATGCAGCTTCGTCAAGGTGGGAAATGAGCTCTCCCAAACCTTTAATACCGAACGAGGTTTCAGAAAAGGCGACCCGCCATCATTCGATCTCTTCATTTTCATCATGGAGGGGATCCTACGAAAGGCAGGTGTACATTGAAATGGTAGCATTTTCTACAAAGGTGTCCAGCTCCTTGCGTATGCTGATGATATCGATATTATCAGCAGATCCAAAAAAGATGTAAAAGCTGATGTAAGTGATGGAAGCGCGGCGTCAAGGCACCCATGTTACAGCAGGTAAATATAACTTTGAAGTTGTCAAGGAGCTTACATACCTTGGTAAAAAGCAACAACAATGTCAGCCTGGAGATTAAGCGAAGAATTGCTAACAGGTGCTGCTACGGGCCAAGTAAGCAATTAGGTTCTAGAGGCCTCTCTCGATCAACAAAACTAACACTCAACAAGCTCATCATACCTGTGTTTCTCTATGGCGCTAAGACATGGTATCGCAAACAGATGCAGCCGCTCTTGGGGTGTTCGAGAGGAAAGTTTTACGCAAAATCCACGAACGAATGAACCACGAACTGTACGAGCTATGCGACGACATTGACTTATTGTTAGTCCAGAGTTGAACAATTCAGTGATAACGCTGGCTGACTGATGTTTATCGTATGGATGAAGAAGCTCCAGCGAAAGAAATGTTGGAGGCAAAAGTCGAGAGTCGATGATAAAGAGGAAGATCATGCCTCCGATGGATTGACCAGGCCTAGGTTGCCCTAACCGCTCTTGGTGAAAGAAATTTGAGAAGAAGCGCGCGAAGCAGAGGCACCTGAAGAGAGCTGATGACGGGTTGTCATGGCCACTATGGTAAGTGAGATAATAGCAACAAAACATATTAGAGAACTATTGGTTCCATATTGAGTGAAATGAAATCCGTCTCGTGAGAAACACAAGGAACCATTTCCAAGACGAGCTATATCGGACCTGTCCTGTGACACATTAAATAAGAGCTATTACTGGATCAGTAACTTAAGATAGATTGAATCTGTTTTCTCGCTTTTTGAATTTACCTCGAGCAATAAGAAACTTTAGTTCAACATGTTTTTGATTATGAACCTCTGACGAATCACTGTGCATTACTCTGCAAATGTGCGTCCGTCCGTCCAGCTGTCTGTTTGTCTGTCTGTCGGCCTTAGCTCTATCGCCTCGTTCTCGCGTTAAACGCCAAGCCAACAATTTTTATTCTGTCAGCGAACGCGTGCCTGTATTTGTGTGGTCCTCGGACTTGATGGCTGGCCTCCATGTGCGGGAATCATTGTTATAGTTGTTGTTGTTCGATTCGTATGTGGCGCGTAGTTTGGATGTGTTTGGATGCGCGCGGGTTGTCTTTAGGATTGCTTTAGGATCGATCGATGCAAGCAGCTCGTTCGTATATCACGCGCATGCGCGACAGCCTGAAATTCGTTTTTTATGCTTGTTGACGTTCGCGCTTCTTGTGGTTTTTGTACTCGTATTATTAAATTTTTTTGTTAACTGTTTTGGTTTTTTTATTTGCTGTAGTTTTTGTTGTTTTTGCATTATCATTCTGCACTTTGTATGGATGCTGCGGCCTTAATGTATGTGTGAGCCTGTATGCGATCGACCATGGGAAGTGGCAGTGGCCGAGTTTTAATTCAACCGACTGTCTGTGGTTTGCCTTTCTGTCGAGAAGCAAAGCATATTTTTTGATCATTTTGTAAGGTTGCGATAATGTATAGGTTTCGGTGTTTAAAAATAGCCCCAACTCTTATGGGGTCAAAGTGTCGCCCATTACCATGCAAACAAACAATTTCAATTCTTTGGCTTCTCTGCTGCTGCCATGCTCACTCGTCCTCGCTATCACTTTCTTCATCTCTTTAAGTTTTCATGTTGAACATGCATCCCGATTTCTGCACGAGCACCTCTAAGATGCCAAGTGGTGGCAAATACAAGAACCCTAAAGTTCTCGTCGTTATCGTTGCCGTTGCTCATCAATAGCAACCAAGTCCAAGCAGCAATTTCCAAACAAAAGCTTTGCCTGCAAGGCTGAAAACTTGTTTTTCAATTCAATACTTTTTCGAATAATTTTTTTGTTTTTGTTTTTTTATTTTTGTTAATTTTATGTTTCTTTGCTGTCTGTCGTAATTCGATGCCGTATGAGTTGCATTCAGACTCTAATGCATATCAGGTGATGCTGTCGTTGAGCCGGCATTGGTGCTGTAGCTGATGGTGTAGCTGTTGATGTGATGCTGGTGCAGACAGCGAATGAGTCTCATTAGGATTTTTAATTTGACTGCGCTACAAACACTCTCACACACACACATACATACGTACACAGAATTTATGTGGGAATATTTTTGCATGCATTTGCTGGCATGAATTGAAAAATGTCGCCATGACTGCGACTTGTCATGTTCGGCTTGTAACTGCTATTAATTTAAGCCGTTAAGGAGTGAGCGACAGCAAGTGGGCGATTATAGCAGCTTTCAGCGAACGGAAATGTTTTTCTTTTTTCGGGCTATCAAATGATTTTTCTAATTTAAGTGACAATAATTGTCATTAGGTTGAAATAGAGTTTAAGTTAAAATTTTCACAATAATCACTGGAATTGATGAGCGTATGTATGTGTTTAAAATAAATTTAAAATAGTTATCGTTTTTTTTCTGGCTATAAATTTATTTATCTCACCAAATGACTTTTGGTCTTTATCGCATTAATTTTATCAAGATTTAAGTATTGAAAGGACAAGAAATATAAGAAAACCTGAACTAACGACGAATTTGCTTGATTTTACGTTGAGAAAAGTTTTGTCAAATTTATTGAAAGAATTATTTTCAAAAACTCTTCCAAATCAGTGAATATGATTTTAGATGTGTTTTTTTTTTGGTTGCTAATAGATTTTTCACCAAATTATCCAATTTTGTATCGAATTGTCTTCACTAACGATATTCTCAATATGTTTGTTTTAGCTTTTTAATTTCTATTTATTTACTAGGGGTAATCCATAAGTTTAAAAAAAAGCAACAACCTTTTAAAAAATTTAATCTTTTAATCTGGCTCATTTCATCAGATTTCATAAAAAAAGTCGCCGCATTATTTAAGAAAAATTTACAAAAATATATGTTTATGTGCACTTCTTATAGATTACATCAAAACAATTTTTAAAATTTATTTGCATAACCGTTAGCCAGTGGCACCATTGGAAGTACAGAAGGGTCAGTCGAAAAACATTTTTTAAGGGTTAACGGTTTCTTTTTTAACTGCGGGTATGACATAGATATTGTCTATGACTTGACTTAACTTAAAAACAGTTGCCAGTTATACAGCTAAAAAATTACATTTTTGTGTGATATAAAATTCAAGGTCATAAAATTAAGAAAAATTTTTTTAATTATAATTGTATAATTCAAAAAGTCTGTAAAAAATTAAATTTTTCAATTTTCACCAAATTGTTTTTACAATTTAGAGTGCAATGAAATTGATGATTTTTTTCTCATTTTTTCTTTAACAAGGTCATTTTGAAAAATGCTAAAAAATATTTGTCGATTTGCGAGATTGTGCTTTGTATAGTAAAGTATAGTAGTTTATGAAAAATACCTCAACTTTGGCACACTGTCTTCATAAAACCAGCATTTTTTTTAAAATCAAAATTTTTTATTTGTTTAGTTTTAATCATTTGCAACACAATGACAAAATTTGGTGAGGGCGTTTTGTACTATTTTCGAAAAGTTATAATAAATTTAATAAAATGAAGGACCTTGTATTGGGGAGAAAACATATGGAGGAGTTCCAAAATTTATTTTAGAAATGTAGTAGTACTCATTGACAAAATATTTATTTATTTATTTCGAAGACGGAGTTTTGAAAACTATTTTGAATGCATTGATTTTTTAAAGCGTGCTATGAATTATTTAAGTTTACAAAAATGGCATATATTGTAGACCCTGTAAATAGAAAATTGAGATAAATTTTGAAAATCGAGATAAATAAAGATTAGTCCATTTTGAATTAGCTCTATTAATTTGAAAATAGAGCTTATTCAAGGTGGTTTTATTCGTAAATATAGTGCCATTACACTGAACCAAAAAAGAACACCATAGTTATGAATTTTTAACATGATCTCCATAAATCGCCTTCATGAATTTTGGTCCAGTAACCAATTACATGTATTACATGAACTATTCATGATATCAATATACAAAATACATAAAAGAAAAAAATACGACAATATGATTAATTCATAAGTCTAGTGTTTAAAGTTCATAAAATATGTGTACAAGATACATGAATCAATGAAAATATTTCGTCAATGCCATGATACGAAGGGAATATGAATCATTCATAATTTTTGTGAATAAAATTCACAAAACTCATGTATAAATACGAACGAGAACGAGATAAGTAACAAAAATGCATGAATCTCAAGTACTGTATCGTGAACCAAGGCTTATTTATATAAGGTTGCATACATTTTTGACGTTTTCTCATTTTGCACCCTTATTTTGAAATGAGAGCAAAAGAGCGTAGTCATTTGAGTAAAGAACTGACACGGTTGCCTGAATATAATACTATTGGTAGTTTTTTGTAGTACTATTTGGTATATAGAATACTAAAATTTTTGTTTAGTACTTTTATTGGTCCTTTTTTTATTCGGATGTCCTGATAAAATTAAGTCATTGAGTTTGATCTACCCCCATAATTTTAGTTTTGATTGAAGGATTTCAGTACTATGCCCTAAAAAAGGTTTAATGAAATAAATAAATAGTTATTAAGAAAATCAAGAAAGACAGACCAAATACATATTTTCATATTCGAAACTTTCATTGCATTGTACAACGGTTATCTTAAAAACCACTTTTACTTCCAATTTTGACAAAAATCAAAATTTTAACACATCTTGACTTAGTCAACACAATAAAACAGAAAACTGCACAAAACCCTGAAAAATACTTTTTTTTTTCTCGAGCAGCACAAAACCCTACTCTGCAAACGTCAAAATATTTTTGTTTACATAAAATAAGGATGCGTCAAAAAATGTACGCAACCTTAAATAAATCAACCTTGATCGTGAACTACTTCTTCCGATTGTTTTCGATAAATGCATATTTGAACGCAATTTTTTAACTTTTTCTAATAAATTAATAAAAGATTTTATATCACCGGAAGATTTTCTATCATAAGAAGTGGTGTCGAAGAGAATTTTCTTAATTTGTATTTTTCAAATATTTCTTAGCATGACCTTGTCTAAAATATTTATTTAATAAACCGGATTAAGACCGGAATATTTTTATATATACGAGTTTTTTTATAGTGATATTTAAAAACAAGTAAAGAAAGTCTAAAGTCGGTCTATGCCGACTATGAAATACCCTAAGCCTACTTTTTCAAAATACAATCATATTATTGCAAATGGGCGTGTTCGTGGGTGGATGAAGCCTATATTTTATATGCATTTAAATGTTGATGAAAAATTTACACATACCAAGTTTTATTCCTGTAGCTCACAGTTAATGTCTTTATTGTGCTTTCGCGATGGGAGGTGGGCGTGTTCATGGACGGATTACTCCCAATTTTTGAACACACCTTAGTTGTGGCATAAAATACATACATACCAAATTTAATTTCTCTATGATAAACATAACCTTATTTATTGAGTTTTAAACTTTTTGGGTTGTATGGGAGGTAGGCGTGTCCGTAGGCGGATGACATCCATTTTTCAAAACCATCTTTGGTTTGTTATAAAAAACATATGTGCTAAATTTTAGCTCTGTAGGTTAAACAGAGGCTTATTTATTGCGTTTTCAATTTTTGGGTTGTATGGAAGGTGGGCGTGTCCGTAAGCGGATGAGGTTCATTTTTCGAAGACATCTTTGTGTTTGATAAAACACATACATATCAAATTTTATTGTTGTAGGCTAATTATGAGCTGAGTTATGCAGTTTTCAATTTTCGCGTTGTATGGGAGGTGGGCGTGTCCGTGTGCGGATGTCGTCCATTTTTCAGAACCATCTTTTTTTTGTCATAAAAAACATACGTGCCAAATTTTATCTCTGTAGGTTAAAGAGAGGCTTATTTATTTCGTTTTCAATTTTTGGGTTGCATGGAAGGTGGGCGTGTCCGTGAGTGGATGACACCCACTTTCCGAAGACATCTTTGTGTTGATATAAAACACATACACCAAATTTTATTGTTGTAGGTTGATTATGAGCTTATTTATCCAGTTTTCAATTTTTGCGTTGTATGGGAGGTAGGCGTGTCCGTGGGCGGATGATGTGGTTTTTTCAAAACCATCTTTGCTTTGTTATAGAAAATATACGTATAAAATTTTATTTCTGTAAGTTCAACAGAGGCTTATTTATTGTGTTTTCAAATTTTGGGTTGTATGGGAGGTGGGCGTGTCCGTGGGCGGATTCCAAAAAAATTCAATAGTGCAGATTCTTGGGTTCATGTGATCATGTGTACCAAGTTTCATCTAATTATCTCAACTCCTTCTTCTTATCCTGTGTGTACGGACAACACACAGACGGACGGACATGAATAGCTCGACTCACGAGGTGACGCTGATCAAAAATATATGTACTTTTCTATACCGGACTCGCTTAAGTTAAAGAATGTAGTTAAGGCACTAAGAAGCCATAGAATATGACATTTTGGTTGATCATAACTGCAGAACATAAAAAGTACTTAACACTAGGCTTAGAATGGTTGAGCCGGATGTCCGACTAGCGATTTTAGGCCATTAGTTGCCTCATTGTGCTACCAAATAATATCATTTAAACCACTTAAACCAATGTTAGCTTCCCGCTCTACTGGGACCATTTGGTGGATTTGATAAATGTGGCGATTTCGCTTGGTTGGATTTTCAAGACTGCTACTCTAGCGAGTGCTGGAATGAGCGTCCTAGGATTAGTTGTCTCCTTCTGCTTAAGGCTGGGCACGCTTTCTTCTTCTCCATATTTTAAATATACGCATAAAACGCAAGTGTCACGCTCCGCACCCAATATCGCTCAAGCTGTTCATTCTTGTTATTACAGTGCTTTTATTATACGAAAAAATGGTCAGCCTGAAAGTAGGCACACAAACTTTTTTCAAAAGTTATCAATAATGACACAATGATGATGACTGCAACATAAAAACATTCAAGGTGAATGTAAAAATGTTGTCATATCGTCTGTTATTCAATTAATTTGAGCAGAACTTTGCTCTAGGTCTTCTTCTTCTTTATTATAATTGCAGCTTCTACAATTGTTGTTGGTTTCAATGCCAAGCCGAAAAGCATGTGTTTTTATCAAACAGTGCCCCGAAATACTCTAACTTAAATGAAGAGATCTGCTCTTTCAATTCACAGTAGTTACTAATATGGTAAACTTTATGTATTTAAAAAAGTCAGGTTGTTCCGGCTGTGTTGCGGAAAGTGAGGTTATCCCAACACTCTTTTGTCGGGCGAAGAGAATTTCTTCTGCATTGCAGTTTTAAAGTGGCTAAGGAAATACCAACTTTTTTTCCTTTCTAGCTAGTTCATTGGCTTTGTCGATGCCATTGATTGAACGGGAAGTTTGAAGGAAGTTTTAATTCCCAAGTTCAGAGAGAAAACTCCTTCTCTTACTCAGCCTTCAAGCTTTGAGTTGTCTGTGAATATGTCTATAGCTCCATGAGGTTTATTATTCCATTTAGTTCATTCTTGGTGAATGTGCCTGCTCATACACAGTTTCAAAATTTTTTATCCAAAACTTCTCCCACATATTTTGCGCTATTGCTGAATTCAATCCGTATCTTTTTTAGTCTTCAATTTTCGATCTTTTTAAGTCTTGGGGCATTAAGATGGGAATTTTATATTTCTTTGTGAAGCAGACTAGTTGTGTATTTAATGGGCTAACCTTGAGATCGCGGGACACTGACTAGTGCACAGTTACCCGAAGACCATGCTTCTTCATGCATAGAAGTGGTAAGAGACCTTCTCCTTGCGGGGTACCTCTTATGACAAAACTGCAAAGCGGGGGAATTGCCTAGTTTCGAGTTAACCGAGTTGCATCTGGCAGACTAATGATACTGTGCTTTCCTCAACCTCTAGATCTGGCAATGCCATGTTGATAGCACGTTGTTATAGGCTCTTGCTATGTCCTGGAAAGCTACCCAAGTGTGCTACTGGATTTCTAATGATCTTTCTTTAGTAGAAACCAAGAAGTTAAGAACAGTCTTCGTTGATCTATCCATGGTACATTTATGTTGAGTGTTTGACAGTATCAACGGATTGATGTTGAATGATTTGCTTTCAAGTAAACAATTTTCTTTGTTAAATAAACGTTTCAAAGTATTTTTGTGGTGTTAAAATCATCTGTTGAAATATTTTTGTGTTTTGGTTGAAATATCTATCCTTCTCTAAGCAATTATTTTTATATGTGTTTTACTATGTTTATTTTATCGTTATCAATATATCAGTGGAAGTGTGCCAGACTGTCATGCGAAGGACGTGGGTTCGTATCCTATTTAACCATAAGAAAGGTAAATATTTGGTTATTTAACGACATTTCTCAGTTTAATATAGCAACAAAAACAGGTTTAATTGACATGAAAATCATGTCATGTTACCTTAACCTGAGGATTCATGTTGGAAAATTTTTACATGAGACTTGGCAAAATTAATCAAATGTTTTCTTTGGTAGATTTAACTTCTATAAGACGGTTAAATAACTGCAATTAGTTTTTTTTAAAGATTCGCAGAGTGCATCAGGATTTGAGTCTAGCCACTGAAATTCAATATATACATATGTCGTCGGAGAATAATTGTTCTTTTGGAAGCTTTCAGCATTTGATGTGCTTCCAAAAGTAGTCGGAGGCAAAATTTATATCTAAAACTTCACCATGATTCCTGATTACGCAAAAAGAGTCAATAGAGTTAATAGTCAGTAGGTAGTTAAGGAGTGACTCACCTTGTGTATTGACGTTCATACTGCCCCATTGGGTGTGGTCCACGTTTGCTTCTTTATATACTAGGTCGTGGAAGGTTGCTCATCGAAGAGGGCCTTCATTAACATAGGCTAAATAGAAAGAGGTCAGTCTTAACTTACTTAACTAAGTAAAAACCAGTCATATCAATTAATAATCAAGAACTTTCTATCCCATAAGCTTTACAAATATCTTGAGCAAAAAAAAATATACTTTTTCATGATCAAATCAGGCTAAGATCAAAATAGTTACCTCATTCGCATAGTCTCAAGCCTACTTAAGGAAACCTATCCCAATATTGATGGTCCATAAATTTTCCATCTTATGACACCCCCTTTTCTGGTTATGGGTGACTTAATCATTAATTTTTACAAATAATTTATACATAATTTATTTTCAAAACTTAGTATTATGAAAAAAAATCATAACCATTATTGCAGAATTGAGCAAAAGTAAAAACAAATATAGAACTGCATCCATGGCATAGGAAAAGCTGAAATCTTCTTAGCCTCTTCAACAAAAATCATTGTTGAATGTGTTGGTACTTAAAGCAGCTCCGTCGAGAGTCAGCAGCGTGAACAGCTTCAAGCGCATTAAACATTTAAATGTTGGTCTCTGTTTGAGCTGTGCTTGATGATAGGCTTAAATTATTTATAGCTCAAGCTTAGGCATGTATATATAATTCAACATCATCAAACACAGGCAAACACAACAACAATGCAACAGCTTCTGCTGCAGTCAAATGAAAAGTCATTTAGCTGCTTCTAAGTCTGTGTATCAACCATCCACTGTATCTGGATGAAAGAGTTCGTGTGAACCAAATTTTTTTTTTTTCATATTGTCTGGTGTTGATGAGATAACAACAACAACAACAACAACAACAGCAATAAGATAACAATATGAAAACAAAAACCAAACCTGCATAAACCAAATTGAGCATCCCCTACTCCCCATTTATGCTATCCACCAATCTATACACACATCAAGCATTACCTTAAAACGTCGTCGTCGTCAGTCATAAGCAGCTCTGGTCCTCTTATATTGAGCCCATAAAAACGACGGACTCGAGATGGTTAATATTTGTTTGCTTTATGATTTCAATTTGACAGCCGAGTGGCGCTTGTATAACTCAAAAGGTTGAACAGACACACAAGAGGATCTTGTAAATGTGTTGAATGTGAGTACAATGAATGCGCACATTGAACAAATCTGACAAGCAAAAAAAAAAAAATAAAAAACTAAAAAGAACAACTCATTTGAATAAGTGCCGTAAGGACTGTTGGGGAATCGCAAGGATTAACAAGTGCAAAGTTAAATAAAGAGAAGAGAATTTCTAAATACTTCAACTAAAGCTTACTTTTGCAGATTTAATAATTTCTAAAATTTAAATTTGAGTTTAAAAAAAAAAAAGATTTGAAAAAAAAGGAAGAAATTATAATTAACTTACAGCCTTATTCCGGTAGTTGACAATCGTTGAATCACAAGGATTAACAAGTGCATAGCTAAATAAAGAGCAGAGAATTTCTAAATACTTCAACTAAAGCTAACTCTTGCAGATTTAATAATTTTTAAGATTTAAATTTGAGTTTAAAAAGAAAACGATTTGAAAAAGAAAGAAATTCTAATTAACTTATAGCCTTATTCTGGTAGTTGACAATTGTATATTTATTAACAGGGTAATCTTTATGTATTTTTTTTGGTACATAGAGTTGAAAAGCTATTAATGCGAGAAATTCTTATGCTTGATAATAAATTTGCACTTGTTAATCGTTGGAATATGGCATTTTATCTTAAAATCATATACCTATTCCAAGGTGAACCGAACTAATCCGAATTAATCCTTGAATCCCGAATTGAAGTTTTTGTGGTGATGCAAAGTGTGATTTTGTAGTTGGGGATATAAGCAATAGTCTAAATACTGGGTGAATAAGAAATATCTTAATATTTTAAAGACAAGCGTCGTACTCCGTGCCCTAAATCGCTCAAAATGTTCATAATTGTCATTGTTAAGTTTTTATAAAACTTATTCAGTCTGAACCAGAACCTGTTTTGCTCATACTGTTCATAATTGTTTATTGCTTAGCCATTTAAGTTCAGTTCAGCCTGAATCAGAAGCTGTTCTAAAATTATGTCTTGGAAATCTTAGGTCATGAAGACTAGCGTCATTTTTCTCAACTACTATACATCAAACTGTATATAATTATCTCTTGCTCCTATAGTGCTTTTTAAGTCATATCCAACAACTGAACCTGAACCTTTTCAGCCTGGATCCGCACCTAAAAACTTTCAAACTGTTCATTCTTTCTATTAAAGGGCTTTTATTATACGAAAAAATTGTCAGCCTGAAAGTATGCACACAAAATTTATTTGATATTAACCAGTTACGACACCTTGACGACGACTGCAAAAAAAATGTTGTCTTATCGTCTGCAACTTTTATTTTTAGTGGAACCCATCGTAGGTCGGGGTTTTATATAAGTCTGAAAAAAATGTGATTAAAGAAACAATATAACGGTGAATAAAAATTTATTCACAAAACATTTTAATCTCATGTAAAATTCAATTTAAATTTCATAAGTCATTTCATCACTCTTGGTACGACGGAGTGAGAAATGTTGGGGACTCGTAGTTCCCACCCTATTTTCCTATAAATTTTAAGAAAAACTTTTCGATTTGGCCAATTCTTAAATTTTAGTTCATGGAAACGGGAAAGTGCACTTCCTGTTTTTCGCATAGCATCTCATCAAACCAAAAAAATTTGTAATGAAATCGAATAATTTCGTCTATGTAAGAGTATGGGCGTCCGAAGGATTTCCTCCTTCTAGAATCCAAAGGGCAGCATGTAGTGTACAGAGTTTTTTTCAGATTTTCCGTACAAAATCGAAGAAGTTAAGTTCCCGTATCGTGAAGCTATTGGAACAATGATATATCTGATGCTTAGTAGAAGACTAGATCTAGCATATAAAGTGGGATTTTCTTCTAGATCCAGAGAAATCCACTGGCGAAGATTTAACACGATTAAAGAGTATGTTACGATACATTGCTGGTACAATTGATGCTGGTATAGTTAATAGCCGTAAGAAAACGAAGGAGTTCTGGAATGTAATAGTGACGCAGATTTTGGTGGATGTACGAAGACTGTTCATTCAACTTTAGGAGTACTTATAAAGTACGAAGGTGGCGCAATTTCATGGCTAAGCAGACGTCAAACCATGGGCAGCTACTTCAACAACATAAGCTGAGATTTTTGGAACTAACGAAACAACGAAGGAAGTCATCTTCTTGAAATTCTGAAGTTGGATCAAGTTTCGATCAGAATACCGAGTTTAATCGTCAAACAAAACATATTGAAATTCAGTATTTTTTCATTCGAGAAATGGTTGTCAAAAGGAAAGCTGGCTATTCAACAAATCTCAACTGAAGAACAAGAAGCTGCCATAATGATAAAGCCACTCCTTAGGTCCTGACTTGCAAGAATTGGCAAGCAAAAATTTCAGTAACAAGGGAAAGTATTGAAACTATGTTACTAGAAGTTTATTTACTGCGTTTGAATTATATGTCGCACATTTCATATTGAATTGTAATAAAAGTTGCACTAACAATCACCGATTTGGCTCAAATTTCTTTTTTCGTGGATTGGTTTAATAATAAGAAAACCAAATCCGAAGTTTTGAATGTTTGCAATCATTTTCGCGACACAAATAGGGTCTACGTTAAGACAATGTAGCTCTGTCATTTAAAATCCGATTTTCGTAAATAGAGTCCTCTTTATTAAGGAAAAAATATAAAATTTTTGAAAAAATTACAATAAATAAGCTTCATGCCATGCCAGCAACATCTCTCGAAACTAGTACTTTTCTTTGACCTTTCATATAAATTCTGTACCACTCATCGCCATAGTATTCTACAAGATCCATTCTTTGCTTTTGAGTAAATTTTTCTGTGTTTCTGTACTAGAATGTGGACAAAACATGTTAAGCCGATAATTCGAAGATGCTTTATTCTGGGCTTCTTTCCCAGCCACAACTCATAGGATGTAACACCATCTTTTTAAGGATTTTCCAGGACGGTTCATTATAAACAAAGCGGCATGTACTAGTACTAACTCCGCCAATATTTTGCCTGGAAAGTAGATTTCGGGTTTTAAATATTTAAAAATTTTTTCACCATTTCCACCATTGTAAGGTTTTCACGCTCGCTTCCACCATTTTGTTCATGCCTGTACGGTGGTGTTAGTCGTTGCGGAGTTCCATGTCTCTGAATAATTTCTTGCATTTCTGAATCATCAAACTCCCCGCCATTGTCGCTCAGAAACCACCTGCTTGAATGACCTTGCATGGGCAAGCATCTTCTTCAGTACTTTCTTGACTTCAGATTTCAATTGAATGAAATAACCATAGCAAAACCTTGTATAGCTATATATAAAATAGACAAGATATTCCTTTTCATCGGGCTGAATCAGTTTGATTAAAGTCTTGTTCAAACTTTCACTTACTTCACGATTTCCGCACAGTACTGTTCTTTCGTGATTATTTAGCCAACAATCTTAAAAAAAGAGCATCCAACTAGAAGAAACATCTCAAACTTAATTAGTAAAATATGCAACATTTTGCATACCAACAGTAAATCTGGTAAAGAGTTTTCGCCTTTTGCAATAAGTCCAGTATTTAATTCTTTCCACAAAATAGCATCTTAAGCAGATGTCAAATTAAACGCGAAGAAATCTGTGCAGATTTTAAAAAGTTGATCCTTTGATGTCGCTTCGGATTGCTGCTTCAGTGCCTCCTACGTATGAATTCTTATCCACCACTTTTTGATAAACTTCACAAGTTATAGCGCTGGCAAGCATGGTATTTGCGAAGCTTTTTCTTTTGCTTGAAAAAAACACGTTTTCCTTCCAATGCCCCAAAAACTAGTCGTTCTGGTGTTTCCAACAGCGTATTTCGTTGCAGTCCATTAGATCCCGTATATCCTCTTTCCTCTTTCACATTTGCCATTAGTTTTCACAGGCCAACTTATGAATGTTTTTCGAAAAATCCATGTCTCGCTTTTCTTTTCCAAATTAACTGCTTTGATAATTAATTATTTTTAGCACAGGCAGATTCCCGGGGCCATAACTTTTTGAATTTATTTTTGTATTAAATTGATTGAATGCTGTTCGAAGATTTTATTTTAATTGAATGCAAAATTAAAAATTAAAAGTTTCATATTGTTTAGAAAATTCAAAGCTAGCTTAAATTTATAATTGAAAAAAAAAACGAATTAAATAAACTTCAACTAACATATCTTCAACATAGAGGAGTCTCCATTTGTAGGTTAAAATTCAGTGAAAGCATTACTTTTAGAGACTCGCTGCATACAAAATAAAAAAATTCTTTAAAAAACAAGCCAATAGTTTTTTGTTTTCATCAAAACAATCAACTGTTCTCAGAGCTCATCAATAAAATACAAATTAGCCACGATTTAGCAAATCCTTAGGACATGGTCTTTCCTTTGGTTCTGCGAATAGTTTTCCTTTAAAAAAAAACAAGTTAAAACAATAAAAAGGCGTACGACAATTCTAACGGTTTTCAGACTCAAAAAATAATGTTGATATTATTTATGCTCATGACAAACAAACAGCAAACCAACAACAAGGAACTAATATACGGGACAGGCGCATTTCCCTAATGACCGTTTAGGATGTTAAAATATTTATATCACATAAATATTCTGAAGGACATAAAATGTCCAACACACATAGAGAGAACAAAATTCGAATGAATTTCCAAGGAATCTGCTGGATGAACAATAAGAAAAATATTAGTAAAGTAAAAGTAAAGACCACAATAATATAGAAACCAGAAGCAAGCACGACTACCACCACCTTCCACATCAAAATATTGCCAAACAAAAGCCTTGAAAAAGAGGCACAAAATATCAACATCAACATCAACAACGACACACAGCGAGTGAGCCACACTTTGAAGGCTACGGCAGTAGCATTACAAATGGTAAATGGGTAAATGTTAAAATGTCAAACACGCTGATATCGAGTAACACAATTTGTAGGCAACAATCAGACAAAACACAAAGGTTTGTAGCAACAAATGTACGAGGGCAACAATGTGTCTTTGATCCTGGCGCATTTACCGGCCTCATTGAAAAAGAAAAAAAAAAAAATAATAAATAGAAGTTAAAGAAGTTGGCTTCCTGACTGCTGCTACTGAGCTGCTGTGCTCTATGCCTTGCATAGATCACAATCAGCAAGCAGCAAAACTGTCGTTTTTTTTTATATGTTGTTGTCATTCCGGGTGATGCTGCTGCTGTATTTTGTGAATGTAGTATGACTGTCAACCGCAATATGTAGTTATTGTTGTTGTTGCCTGTTTTATTTTTGTCATCAAAAGTTATCTGTTTGACCGCATGTAGCGTATATTGCCATACACGTTGTCAAGGTGTTTGTTACACTCTGTTGTACTTGCGTTTTAACAAAAAGTATTTGCCAAGAATTTTTTCATAGTTTAAGCCGCAAAAATTAAATTTTTTACAATAATGGTTTTTATTGTCAAGGATTCTAGGTGACATGTTATGTGTGTGTGTGTGTGTGTGTGCGTTCAGCACCTATTAGTCCACCCACACCGCATGATTTGCAAAATTTTTAACTGGCAGTTAAGAACAAGCCAGCCAACAGCAGCAGACAAATGATAAATGATCTTATCTAAAGCGAAAGAAATGAGTTAATATGTTATTGTTGTTGTTGTTGTTGTTGTCAAATAGCTCCATATTTTGCAACATACAAGAATTTTTGAAATATTTAAAAAGCTTGTTATTGTTACTAAATCTATAATTTGCATGGCTTAGAAACAAAAGACTTAAGAAACGAACTTGTTGCTTACTTAAAGCACGTCGTTTGAACACGAGAATATATTTAATATAAAAAGTGGCTGAATAGCTTGTTTCTTTTGAACAAGAAGCATACATTTGATATATAAAAACAATCGTTAACATTTTTAGTATTTATCAACTTTATTACTGTTAAAATTCATAGATATTGGAGTGAAGAAATTATTTTTGTGGCAAGTAGAAGAAATTGCAACATGTAATAATTTTTTAAAACACATTTTACGGTTGCACATTATTGTTACTAAATTTATGATATTTGCATTGATTTGAAACAAAAGACTTAAGCAACGAACTTGTTCTTGACTTAAAGTTCATTGTTGATATGATATGATATGATATGATATGATATGATATGATATGTTGTTATATCTAGTACTAGACATATTTTTTCCATTAAATTTTCTAATAATACTTCCTTTAATTTATACTTCCTTTTTAATTTGAAAACTTTGACATTTATGTATGCTTTAAGATTCTTTTAAAATTGAGGTAAATGTATGGGAAATGCTTTGATAAGATATTCGATTTAATTTATTCATATATTTTTATGTAACTTATAGCTTATATAATAGTTATACAAAGTTGGCCAATTAAAATAGTTTTTGGAGTGTAGCTGTTTGGCTCCCATTTGATTCATTTTTGTTTTTACAGGTGATGAGTTTCTCTTTATTATACATTTAAAGATGTGAGTTTCCACAAGTGCTTCCCGTACCCATATAAAACCTTATATAATACCCGTTTTACAATTATTTGAATTTTTTTTTGTTGTATTTTCTTTAATTTTGCAACTATATTAAATTTAATGTTGAGTTCTAAAATTTGCATATTAAATTTGTCATAAACAAAAACCTTGAAAGTGTTTGAATTGATTTTTCGCTATTAGACAAAGTTATAATTTCAACAACAATGACTAGAATAAGTAACGCTGCAACAAGAATTACAAACCAACATCAAGAGTGATAAACTATTAACTATCATCGCCATTCTGTAAAAGCGACATCAATAAAAAAGCTGTTAAGATGCACCAACAAGAGCAAAGAGGCGCTCACAATGAGCGCAACTAAAATGGCGCTTCTTGGAAAAACGATCCAATCATAGTTCTTGGCATATCATCGTACAACAACAACAACAACAACAACAACAACAACAACAACAACAACAACAACAACAACAACAACAACAACAACAACAACAACAACAACAACAACATCATCAACAACAACAACAACAACATCATCAACAACAACAACAACATCATCAGCAACAACAAAAACAGCACTAACAACAACAACAGGCATAAAACGATTAACAACGCAACGTGTAAGTATTTCCGGTTCTCTATTGGTTTTCCAGCAAAAATCTTTGAAACTAAGTATGCGCGCGCTATTTGGATGAGAGGCTGAAACAATTCTATGGTTTATTAAGTAAAAAGATAATAACAATACTTATATCTTTATGTATACAATATGATTAACTCTATTAACTTGCCAGCTTGCAATTCCGATTAAGAGAAGTTCAAGCATAACGTAACTCGACATTTTCATATATTAGAATAAGCGCGATGGTAAGTTCGAAGCTATAATTTTTAATTGATTGAAGACATAAAGATATTTTGTTCAAAGAAATTATTTTTCCAATTTTTCGAAAAAATTGGAAAACCTTTTAAATTTGACTAAGATTGGAAACATGGAAAGTCAAACTTTTGCTTCAATAACAGCTTTTGTAACAAATTTGGCAATTAATGAATGCATAAAACGAACATTTTTTAGGAGATTCTTTCTTCTGAGAAAATTCGATCAGCTCGAAAGTTTTCTCCCAACCAATTTCATATTGATCAAAGGCTTTTTTAAGAAATTATTTATTTCTCTTTAGAAGTTTGGCAACCCTTCTATGGATATATCATTTATACAACGAATATTCAATTGTGACGGTTGTTACATCTTTACGTTTTTAAACATCTGTATGTAGCAAATAAAGAATAATTTAAAGTTTTTGCTGTCATCATAAATGACTTTAATAGTTGTCTATACATATGTATGTGAAAAAAAAACTTTTAAAAGCATGGTCAATGTTTGTATAATCTATATTGAAGTACTTGTCATGAGTGTTACGAGTGCTCAATGAAAAATTTGACTTGAGTCTGAACGTTAGTGAAATTCAGCCAAAGAACAGTTAATAAAAACAAAAATTAATAACTGTCAATTAAATAATGTTTGACGATTAATTCAGATTAAAAAAACTTAGGAATAGGATTCAGAGACTTTTTCATAAAATATTTTAATGTGTGACGGGTGTTACGAGTAAAAATCTCTATTTTAAAGTAGTCGAGCTGCATTAATTAAATAAAAATTTGTTCATGAATCGTGTTTTAACCCTTTGACACGGGAATGAAAACTAGCGGGAAGAATAATATGGGAATGATTTTATTTTGTTAAAAAAGCCTATCTCTGCCCATTTCTAAAGTTTTTTGTAGAAAAAATGTTCTGGGTGTTGGATTTTAGACACTTGTTTTGATAAAAAATTTTCAAAAACAATTTAAAATTAATGGAATATGTTTTTTATGTGCATAATGATAAATACAAAAACTCAAAAAACCAAAATATAAAAACTCACTTTTTTCAAAAAAATCAAACCACATTATATATTTTTTTAATTTTATAAAAACGCTGTTTGCAACAATTTCGTTTACAGTGTTGACGCCTCTAAAGAATGCACGAAACTGATGCACGAATAAAAAATATGCATTAGTTGGTATGGATGGCACACAGGCTAAAACTTGAGACATTCTGAACAAATTTTCTATTAAAATCTTGCCGCAAAAATAAACCAGATACAAGTTAACATAAAAAGAGAATTAAATCTAAAAACCCTTCCCTCAGAGGCAAAATTTTCACCAAGAAATTTGGTATGAAGGCGTGCCGATGTTTCCCATTCCTGTTAAATGTCAAACTATGACCTTTTCGTTAAAAACAAATAATTTAATATTTGATTACAGTTAAAACAAGTAAAGAAAGTCTAAAGTCGGTCTAGGCCGACTATGAAATACCCTAAACCCACTTTTCAAAAAAAATTTTTTATTGTAAATGGGCGTCTCCGTGGGCGGATGAAGCCTATATTTTAATTGCATTTAAATGGTGATGAAAAATTTACACATACCAAGTTTTATTCCTGTAGCTCACTGTTAATGCCTTTATTGTGCTTTCGCTATGGGAGGTGGGCGAGTTTTTGGACGGATTACTCCCAATTTTTGTACACACCTTAGTTTTGGACCAAAATACATAGTACATACCAAATTTAATTTCTCTATGACAAACATAACCTTATTTATTGAGTTTTCAACTTTTTGGGTTGTATGGGAGGTAGGCGTGTCCGTGGGTGGATGACGTTCATTTTTCAAAACCATCTTTGTCTTGTCATAAAAAACATATGTGCCAAATTTTAGTTCTTTAGGTTAAACACAGGCTTATTTATTGCGTTTTCAATTTTTGGCTTGTATGGGAGGTGGGCGTGTCAGTGAGCGGATGACGTCCATTTTTCGATGACATCTTTGTGTTGGTATAAAACACATACATATCAAATTTTATTGTTATAGGTTAACTACGAGCTGAGTTATGCAGTTTTCAATTTTCGCGTTGTATGGGAGGTAGGCGTGTCCGTGGGCGGATGATGTCCATTTTTCAAAATCATCTTTGGTTTTTTATAAAAAACATATGTGCCAAATTTTAGTTCTTTAGGTTAAACACAGGCTTATTTATTGCGTTTTCAATTTTTGGCTTGTATGGGAGGTGGGCGTGTCAGTGAGCGGATGACGTCCATTTTTCGAAGACATCTTTGTGTTGGTATAAAACACATACATATCAAATTTTATTGTTGTAGGTTAACTATGAGCTGAGTTATGCAGTTTTAAATTTTTGCGTTGTATGGGAGGTAGGCGTGTCCGTGCGCGGATTCCAAAAATATTCAATAGTGCAGATCCTTGGGTGCATGTAATTATGTGTACCAATTTTCATTCAATTATCTCTACTCCTTCTTCTTATCCTGTGTATACGGACGGACGGACGGACGGACGGACATGGATAGCTCGACTCAGGTGGTGACGCTGATCAAGAATATATATACTTTTCTATACCGGACTCGCTTCGTTCTATGCGTTACAAACGTTTGCACAAAGTTAATATACCCTGACCTTTCAGGTTTAGGGTATAAAAATACTACTTAAACCTTTCAATGAATTTGTTCATTATATTGGACACATCAGAAAATAATATTTGTTTTAATTTTCCAATGTCTTTTTTAAAATCAAATAGGTTGGTACTATGAAATGAAGTTGTACGACCAATACGACAAAAATAAATTAAGAGAGATATATGAGTATTTCCATTGTAACTCACGCGACATGCGTACATTATTAAGCTTCGTTTTCTCGGAAGTTTATGCTATTAATGAAAAAAATTTCTAATGTGCATATTTATTAATATCTTAAAAGAAATAGTAATGGTATGATTTACCAAAATCGTCGTTCCTGTAACTTACTAAGAATAGCAGTGGTAATAATGAGCGTAACTCACGCGACAAAAACGGAAGTGTGTTTTACAAGCAAGTTTAGATTGTAAAAATTCAGCGAATTTTCCCAAATAACTTGTTTTTGTTGTTAATTGTTAAACAAAGGAAAAACAGTGAAGTTTAAGTTTCATAATAAACCGACTTTACTGATGAACTTTGCCTATTTAAAAATATTTACAGTTTTCAAAAAATGTTTGCCGTAATTCACGCGACATAACCAGCGCGACAAAATTTCCGTTAAGAAAATGTGTTATTAAGAAGACCATCTAAGGCTTTTAAAAATAGTTTCATATTATCTTCTTATATATAAAATCAAATGTTTGTCTGTCTATCTGTCTGTCTGTCTGTCTGTTCCGTATAGGCTCGCGCACCGTTTATCCGATTTAGCTGAAATTTGAACACCGAGTACCTTTCACAGTGAGAAAGAACATAGGGGGTGTAAAAAAGTGGGCGGAAGTATATGGGCGTGGCACTCTATAATAACTTCTAAACGCCTGGACCGATTTCAATGAAATTTGTGTATAAAGGTTTAACTGCTCTCAAAAAAAAAACATAAGTTATAAAAAATTTCAAAGACTTACGCAAGAGGGCACTTTAAGCAGTACATTTTAAGACTCAATAACTCCTAAACGCCTGGACCTATTTCAATGAATTTGGTATGAAAGTTCAACTGCAACCAATATAAAGCATAGGTTAAAAAAGTGGGCGGAAGTATGTGGGCGTGGCACTCTGTAATATCTTCTTAACGCCTGAACCGATTTCTATGAAATTTGTTATGAAGGTTCAACTGCTCTCAAAACAAAACATAAAGGCAATAAAAAATTCCAAAGACTTCCGCAAGAGGGCGCTTTAAGAAGTGCGTTTTTAAGACTTAATAACTCCTAAGCTCTAGGGCCGATTTCAATGAAATTTGGTATGAAGGCTCAACTGCACCCAAGATAAAGCAAAGGTAAAAAATTGGGCGGAAGTATGTGGGCGTGGCACTCTATAATAACTCCTAAGCACCTGGACCGATTTCAATTAAATTTCGAATGAAGGTTCGACTGCGCCCAAGATAACATAGGCTATAAAAAATCCAAAGACTTCCGTAAGACGGTGCTTTAAGTAGTGCGTTTTAAAGAGTCAATAACTCCTAAACGTCTGAACCGATTTCAATGGAATTTGGTATGAACGTTTAACTGCACCCAAGATAAAACATAAAATATAAAAAATTCCAAAGATTTCCGAAAGCGGGCACTTTAAGTAGTGCAATGTTAAGGCTCAATAACTCCTAAATGACTTGATCGATTTTACTAAAATTTGGTATGTGAAATAACTTGACTCTGCAACAGAATTGGGGCTATTTAAATTTCAGAAAACTTCCATGAGAGGGCGCTTTATTCAATAAACTATGTTGGGCTCATTCACGTCAAAAGAGATGAACCTGAGATGTTACTGAAATAGATCCTATGCTCTTAAAAGTTCTTTCGACAAAAATCAAGTAATGAAGGAAAACGAAGTCAAGAACCAAAGACGAACCATAAAAAAGAAGTTTAACGAATACCAGCAGAAGCTATATAAAGATGAAAAAAAAATATAACCGAACAGTACCGACCAAAACCGAAGTTGAACGAAGACAATCCAAAAATCGAATCGATGCTTATAGAATTTTTTAAAATTGGAATTTATTTGAGATAAAATTGTATATTAAATGCATGCTAAGAACAACTTTAAACGCATTTTTCTCGAAATTACTTTTCAAACTGCACTCAGAAAAAAGTTTCTCGGAATAAGATAAAAATGGCATCATATTTACTGAAAAATGGTATTGACCTTGCTCCAGAGAATGCTTTTCTCTTAATGCGATCCTAAACTTCTCTAAAAATTATAAAAACCATCTATGAAAAAGAGAAATATATAAAAATAATTCTATTTTAGAGAAAAAGGCTCTTTATTTTTGAGAAAACATTTGTTTTTATTGAAGAAAATACTTCTCATAGTGAATTTTTTACCAAAATATAGGAAAAAATTTTCATTTTAAAAAATTTTTCTGTATAAATGAGAATATTTTGGCTTTTCGATTAATAATTATTTATTTGAGCTTTCTGGTTGAGAGAAATGCTTATTTGGTTATAGTTACCAAACCACTCTCTTGAGCGGTAGAAATATTTTGTGAAATGAAAAATAATAACGAATGAAAAAAAAAACCATAATGTGTATTCTGGGATTCGAACTAACGACCTGCCATACTAGAGTCGGATATGCTAACCATGTGCCGTACTTCTGCCTGCTTAATGATTTGTCTGAACACTCATTATGTCGTATTTGAAGAAAATAACAGTTATTTGCACAAACCAAAGATTATATTGAATGAAATATTGAGAAATTTATAAATTCTTTTCACTGTGTACAACGTTGTATTATGCAATTGAGCGTCCTCACTTGGAGAAACCAAGTCAAGTCTGGTGCCAATGTGCATGTTAAACGAATAGAGAGAGATCCAAAAACGTTTTGTTCAGTTCGCTCTAAGGGGCTTAAGTGGAACTGACATTTTACATCATCCCACTTACAAGAATCGTTTAAAACTATTTAGAATGTAAGTCATTAAGTGAGTAAATCGTAAATATCGTTAATTTACACCAACTCATTACCGGTGTAATCGATTCTCCAGAAATTTTTTCTCTCATAAATTTTAACTCTATAAATTTAAATTACAAAATATTCATATTCATATTCATTTCAAAAGAAATTCAAAAACATTTATTAAATGAATGTGAAGTAGTTTCTACCTAAAATATTTATTTAATAAGCAATTTAAAAAAAAAATTAAGAAATAATCATTATTTTATAATTTTTATTTTTTTTGCTCAGATATAAAAATCGTTTTCTAATTTTATTTTTTAAATTATGAGTATTTTTTACTCAAACAGAAAATCATTTTTAATTTTTTTTTTTTAAAAAATCATTTTTATTTTCAGTTTTTGACTAAAAAATAAAAATATTCCTTTTTTTGTCAGAAATAAAATTAATTTTTTGATTTTTATTAATTTGCTAAATAATTTAAATTAGATTTTGATTTTTTTTTTTTTGTTCAGTTTATAAATCAGTTTATTTTAGTTTTGTGTTTTGGATTAGAAATAAAAATTGACTTCACGCGCTTTCTTTTCACAAGACATTTTGGTGAAAATAAAAGATATAAAAATAAAAACGATTTTTATGTCTGATAAAAAATTACTAAAAATCAAGTAATGACTTTTTATTTGAAACAAAAAATAATAATCAAAAAATAAGTTTTATTTTTGAAAAAAAAAAAAAATTCTTTTTTGTGTGAGCAAAAAAATAAAAATCAAAAATAACTTTGTTATCTGAACAAAATGCTTAAAAATTCTTTTTATTTTTGAGAAAAATAATTAAAATCAAATATGCTTTTAATTTCTGAGCAAAAAAATAATAAAAGTTATAAAACGATTTTAATTTCTGAGCAATAAATGAAAAATACTTTATAATAATTATTTTTAAATTTAATGCTTAGCGCTTAATAATTAAAATCGTAATTTGTTCGAAGAAACAATACAAATTCCAAGAACGTTTTTGTTTGTACTCAAAAGTTTTTTTCTTAACTTAGAACATGCTGATTTTTTCATTAAAATATGAAAAATAATCATTATTTTCGGTCCCTCCTCCTTCTGGTCAAAAAATAGTGAGCAATCTCGAAAAAAAAAATGATAAGTGGTTACTGATTAATCTGAAATTTACCTACGTTTAATTTACCCATACATTTGACTATATAAAAATAAATATAAGCCATCAATTTCTAAAATTAACTCAATAATATTCTCTGCACATAACACTGTTTGAAAGAATAAAGTTAATTATTTTATAAAAAAATTAAGCATCGTAATTAATTTCTTTAAATGTTTGATGATATTTATCAGCTTATAATTTTTCCTACAACAAAAAATGCAGCAGTTTTCAAAGTGATCAGTTAAGAAAATTAATACCTGCTCAAGTCGATGAAAAAAAAAATTCTATATAAATTAAAAATTCTTAAAAGCAAACCTAAAACAACGCAAATTAAAAGGTTCGCTACAAAAAATTCAAACAAGCACTTTGTTTTTTCTTCTGCATTATGTTGTTGTTTTTGCGGTTACCTTCTTTTAACCCGACCGACATTCGTTGATTGAATTCATGCAATACAGACAGCATTTAAAAGCAGCGCCTCGAATTTCTTAGCTCACATCCATCGGCTTCACAGAATCCCAGAGTCAGAGTTAGAGTCTGGTCCATGCAGGGCATCCATGCTGCTTGTGCTTCTTCTTTATACTTTGCCTCTTTATATTCTTTGTTTCTACTTCATCTGCTTCTACTTCTTTGCTTTGGATGTACTTGAGTTGCTGTTGTCTGTTCATTCACAAATGTTCACTCTTGGAGGCTCCGCCCAACTGCTACTAAGACACTGGCTTGTTAGCCATATGCATTACACTCACACACATACATACAAAATGTTTTAACGCCACTATAAAAAAAAAATCCAACATAAATATTAATAACACTCACACGCTTGCATTTATGTGCACGTTTTTTACTAGCTTGTAGTTGTGAGTCTGGTTATGTTGCTGGTTCTTCTTCTTTTTCATCTTTGTTGTGTTTTTTTTTTTTTTTTTTTTTAATTTTCTCCATTGATATTGGAAGACCGACATTAATTTGAAAAACTCCGTTAACTGAGTCAAATACTGTGAAATTCCTTGACTTCCCTTTCGTTCTGGCCAAGAGTTGAAAATATTTATACAATATTTATGTTGATAAAAAAAAAAACCCTAAGAAACATCATTATAGTTTTTTTGTTGTTATTGTTGTTGTGGCTGTATAATTTTCTATTGTACAGGTGCATAAAACTTAATATTTATTGGTTTTTGTGTAGCAGATGATTAAAAGTAGTCATTCGTAGAATTTAAAGGCTCTGAATGTTAGTTTTCTTGTGGGAAGAAAAATCTCAACCGGGGAGAGAAATTTACATTTTATACATTTAGATAAACTTATTAGATAAATTTCAGAATCTAGGAACTCTGGGGGAAATAAAAAGAAAACGAACGTTGCCCATATCAGCCCTTGAAACGACTTTGACCGACGATTTGTTTCTATCAATATATTTTTAAAGCAAATTCTTTAAATCTGAGGAATGGGTTAAAAATGTATGATTGCTACTCTTTATATAAAAACAAGGCGTTGTGAGAAAGTAGTTTGATAAAATCAGTCATAACTTTAAGACGGACCCACCAAAAGCTTTGATTTTGGTCTCAGTAGATTGCCCATGAAGAAATAAATAAGAATCATATATATTTTCGTGTCAAAAAATATATAATTAAGTTTTATGAACTTTAGTTTTTTTATCCCAATTTTTTGTCTTTTCCATCGCTCGTGCGATAGCTAGAAATTTATAGTTCTTAATTATCTTTCTAGTATATTATTTTTGATTCACATTCTATAAATTTTTGTTGTAAGACCTTAATAATTCGAAAAAAAGTAAACTTTGAAGCACCCGAATATGTATATTTATAAGTAGCTCTCATCGGAGTGTAGGGGAAGAGTGGCATGAAAGAGCCAGTTTTAAAGAAGTTACAAAATATATAAAAATAATTAATAAAATTATAATTCTTGTATCAAAAGTATTTTCTCATTCATTTATGAACGTAATACCATGAAATATTTTCCAAAATCAACAATATTCTTGGACCTGTAGCCATTTATAAAAAACATGAAATTCGGCTCTTTCATAACACATGGGCATTGAAAGAGCCAACCAAAGTTTTGAAAGAGCCATCTTCTTATTACAAGACTTAACACGAAAAATAACGAATATTTTACTAAAAATATTAATTGTTTTTATAAAAAGTATTGTTTTTACAAAAACAAATTAAATAAATAAAAAAATTCAAAACTAAAAACAAAATTTAGTTAAAAAACTTAAAAATATTTTTAGCAAAAAAATTAAATCGCTTTGAAGAAAATCTATAATAATAAGACCTTTTCCAAAAACAAAATAAGAGGTTTAAAACACTTAAAAACATTTTTGACAAAAATAATTTAAACTTCCTTTACGCTTCTTCATACCACCGCAACCCAGCTCTTTCAAAACATATTGTCCAAAGAAACATAACCTCAAAAATTAGTATGAAATCAAGATTTTTCCGGCAAAATAAATATGTTATTGGTAGGCCTAATAAATCCATAAAATTATAGTATAATAATATTACTGTTAGTTTTAAAGGTGAAGACGTCACAAAACAAATAAAATGTTCTGAAAAACTTACTTAATGATGAAGAAATCCAAAATACGATACACCATCGTCGTTTATTATCAGTGAACTGTCAAATGTTCGAGGGTGCCATATGGCGAGTATTGCTTCTCAAAAATTATAATTGAAGAAGCATTCGTATGAAAACTTCCGCGTAAATCAAAATGGCTCTTTCAAAACTTGGCTCTTTCATGCCACTCTTCCCCTACTCCATAGAATCCACCACCAGTGCCTACCTCTGTTTTAAAACAGTCGTTATACCACACAAGGTCGTTTTTGGATGGAGTTAGTTTCTCTTATTCGCAGTTAGATCTAGGGAGATAACTAGGTTCATTTTTTTTAAAATCAGCGTTTTGGGAAACATGTCATCAAAAGGCATGCAGAATTTCATTTCTCGCTTAAGGGTTATAATTAAAGAAAGTTTTAAGGGATATTTGGGGACAATGTTACCAAGATGGAAGAGTTGGTGCAGGCTAAGCTTCGAATCCATGTGGATGTGTAGATGAATTGGTTTAGCCCCTTAGATGACATTGAGGGCCTCTGTTTGTGTGGACCTGATACAGGGTGGTGACCGTGGCATGCAGGTTAAGTGTGTGGCTTAGCATGCTCCGAGCTCGAGTTAGATCCCCAGCCGCGGCGAAAAGTTTTTTTCAATAAAAAATTTTTCTGAACGGTCACCACCTCTCTGCACACAATGTCAAACCTCAGAGAGTAAATAATGCCATGTAAAGCTTCTTGAGAACATGAAATTTAGCCGTTCGGAGTCGGCATAAAACATGTAGGTCCAGTTTTCGGTCAATTGTGTGCAAACATTTAATAACACACACAACACAATCTTAATATATAAAAGGCAAGCGTCCTGCTTTGTGCTCTTTATCGTAAAACATGTTCAGCCTGGACCATGACCAGTTATAAATAATTCATTTGAAATGTTTGTACTTACTAAACCTTTTGCTCTATATCGTAAAACCTGTTCAGCCTGGACCAGAACCTGTTGTAAAATTATCTATTTGAAATTTTTGTACGTACTGTACTTTTTAAAACCTGTTCAGTCTGGACCAGCACCTATTCTTAAATTATGTATTGGAAATCTTTGTACTTGAAGACTATCGTCATTTTCCTCAACTACTAAACATCAAACATCATGTCTTGCTATTACAGTACTTCTTAATTAACAGAACCAGAACCTATTCGGTCTGCATAAACTGAACAGCAATTATTACATTCAGTGACGTTGGTGTCAATTGGAATTGCTTGAATTAAATCACAATGGTCTTGATCGGTCTTCTGATCCAAGTTTTAGCGATTGGCTACTCAAGTTAGGAAATGGAGATGAAGACATCATAGAAATTCCCGATCATTTTGTTTGTAAAGGTTCGCTTATTAACCCTTTCAATGGCTTGCCTAGAATAATCGTGGACAATTTTTTTGAGCTTATATTCCTATCATTTAACCAATAAAAAGGTTTAAAAAACATCCCTCTGATTTTTACATGAGCTGCTTTGCTTTTGGCAGGCTGTCTAATATAATGGACAAAACCATGATAACGTTGTATTATAATATTTTAGTTCAACTAAAACAATCGGAGACAAATGCAAATGCGTTATTTATGCAATTGTTATTATAAAAAAAAAATTATACTTTGCACACACCAATCACAATAATCACTTCTTTTTTGCAAAATTTATTAACACGCGATATAAAAAAATTGAAGGCTTCTGTTGGGCATAAAATCGAAAATCTAACAAAGTTATATATCTCCCTAAAATTATTTTTGTCATGTTAGCACAACTTCATTTCATAGTACCAACCTATTTGATTTTAGAAAAGACGTTGGAAAATAAAAAAAAAATTTTTCTGAAGTGTCCAATATAATGGACAAATCCATTAAATATATTTCTGGCGATACTTTGCGTCCGAATAACATCAACCGTTATTCCAAAATTGCTATCCTGTGCCCAAAAAATTCCGATGTGAACGAAGTCAACGAGCAAGTTCTAAATATTTTAGTTGGTGACACAGTGAGAGATCTGAGCACGGATTAAATTGAAGACAGTGATGATAACGATAAACAAAATTACCCTGCCGAGTTTTTGAATGAATTTTATCCTTCAGGAATGCCACTGCATAAGTTAAACCTCAAAATTGGAAGTATTATAATACTTCTTCGAAATTTCAATACCAAAAGAGATATCTGTAATGGAAGGTGGTTAGTTTTGAAAAACCTAAAACCTTAATTAATCATCGCACAGGTATTGACAGGCGCACTGGCGAACATGAAATAGTTTTCATACCTACAATTGATTTGGCCCCGACAAACACAGATTTGCATTTCACTCTCCGGAGGCGACAATTTCCAATTAAACTGACATTTTCAATGACCATAAATAAATTGCAAGGTTAAATATTGCAAAAATTAGGAGTTTTTCTAAAAGAACTGGTATTTAGTCATGGGCAGTTTGAGCGGGCTGATGATGTAAAACTAAGCATTATAGATGGCAAGGGACAAGGTTAAAAATTCTAAGAATTTTTTTACTAGAAATGTTGTATATAAAGAAGTTTTATCAAAATAATTTAATAAAAATGTTTTCAAATAAAAACCTTTGTATATAAATCCAATAAAGTTTTTGTCGCATTTTGTACTTTAAATGGTTCCTTTCCGTCGAAGGACGGGCTTTTACACTAGTTGATCATAAGAAGCTCGGTCAAAGTCCTTTCAAGGGCTGAAATGGCCAATTTGTGTTTTTTTTTTTTTTTGTGATACAGCCTGTCATACATATATCTGATACAGCCTGCAGATTATTGACATAGTTTTGTGACTTATTCCCCAGTCCTTACCGCAAATTCTTCTACAGGTCCACATAGAGGCTGTGGATCTGCTAATAATGCAGTCTATGTGAAGGTACTGAATTTTTTTGTTCACGGAGAGGCCTTCGTTTAAGCACCATCTCTGTACCGTGTTCATCGGCATTCTCGACCGCATCTACCCCTATTTCTTTGAATTCAACTAGGAAATCATCATTTCTCCAACGATGATGATAGATAGTCGGATGAGGTGAGGTAGATTTGATTTGATAGATAGACTTAATTTAAAAACAGTTATACAGATAAGAAACAATATTTTTGGGTGATAAAATATACAAATTAAGATAGAAATTTATTAAAATTATGCAAATAAACAATAAATTTAGTCGATTTTCACCACCCTGTTTATACCTTAAACCTGAAAGGTCAGGGTATATAAACTTTGTGCAAACGTTTGTAACGCATAGAACGAAGCGAGTCCGGTATAGAAAAGTATATATATTCTTGATCAGCGACACCTCATGAGTCGAGCTATTCATGTCCGTCCGTACGTCCATCCGTCCGTACGTACGTCCGTCCGTCCGTCCGTCTGTCCGTCTGTGTGTTGTCCGTATACACAGGATAAGAAGAAGGAATAGAGATAATTGGATGAAACTTGGTACACATGGTCACATGCACTCAAGGATCTGCACTATTGTATATTTTTGGAATCCGCCCACGGACACGCCTACCTCCAATACAACGCAAAAATTTAAAACTGCATAACTCAGCTTGTAATAAGCCTATAACAATAAAATTTGGTGTGTATGTGTTTTATACCAACGCAAAGATGTCTTCGAAAAATGAACGTCATCCGCTCACGGACACGTCCACCTCCTAAACAACCCAAAAATTGAAAGCGCAATAAATAAGCCTGTGTTTAATCTAAAGAGCTAAAATTTGACACATATGTTTTTTATGACAAGGCAAAGATGGTTTTGAAAAATGGACGTCATCCGCCTACGGACACGCCTACCTCCAATACAACTCAAAAAATTTTAAAACTCAATAAATAAGGTTATGTTTGTCATAGAGAAATTAAATTTGGTATGTATGTATATTATACCAAAACTAAGGTGTGTTCAAAAATTAGGAGTAATCCGTCCATGAACTCGCACACCTCCCACCGCGAAAGCACAATAAAGGCAATAACTGTGAGCTACAGGAATAAATCTTGGTATGTGTACATTTTTCATCAACATTTAAATGCATATAAAATATAGGCTTCATCCGCCCACGGAGACGCCCATTTACAATAAAAACTTTTTTGTTTTTGAAAAGTGGGTTTAGGGTATTTCATAGTCGGCCTAGACCGACTTTAGACTTTCTTTACTTGTTTGATATTAAAACTTTAACTTTTGAACCACTTGAGATTTTTCCTCCTGGTTTTCTTTATATTTAAGAAAATTGATTGCGCTATAGAGTAATCACAAAAAAGTTTCCAAACATGTTTTGGTTTTTTAACAGGGTGGTTCAAAACATGATTTTTTTTTTAAATTTTGTTTTATATGATTTCAAAGGTATTTTTTTAAACTAAAATTCAGTTAATAATGCTTAATTTATTTGCTTGTCAAATTAACACAATGACACAATGACTTATTTTATGAAAAATAAGAGACAATTTTTTAATTGTGCTTAATAAAATATCAGTATTGCCTGAAAACATACCTTACTAAAATTATAACTTGTAATACGTTTTGAAATTCATATATAAAGAAATTTTTACCGGGATTTTTCGTTGTTTTATTAAAAGATCGCTGATTTCATCAAAATTATCTTCAGAAAAACTTTTATTTTGTACATTTTTGCGTAGCAGTGATGTTATTAATGGGTCCGACGATATCATTACCATTTTCATTAAGTCAGTATTTGGTTCTCCCTACTTTTTTTCTTGTGTGACTTAATCTGAAATTCTTGTAGTCCTTATTTTTGGCTTTTTGGGCCTCCTACAAATTGGAAAAATATAATTTGGATATTTTATTAGATCTTTTCCATGGCAAAAAATTGTATGAAGAGTTGGAGTTATGTCCTACCAACTTCCATATAAATTTTTGTGTAAGTTCTGCGTTTCTGATACGAATTTTTCAAACTTTTCTGCGTCAATGTGTTGACAATCAATCAATTTTTTTTTTTGAATTTCTTAAAAGCTCCACATTGCTTTTTGTTATTGATGCTGTCACTGCAACATCTTCAAAAAAACGCCTCGCAGTGTTGCCATCGTTACTTGCTTAGTGAAATCAATGGCATGGCATCGAAAATTCTTGCCAGGGAAATCAATGCGTAGCCCGGTTCCATAACAAGGATGCTAAGTTAATGTATAATAGTGTAAAATAAACAAAAACTAAAAATAATAAAGCAAAAATATGTTTCTTAAATTACCATAACTTTAATTTAATTTTTGCAATGCGGTTAAGTCAAACAGATTTTTGATAAGACCTTCATATGTCCGGAATTATCTAAAATTTCAATGAGTTTTTTATAAAATTGAAAGCTTTGTTGTACATCGCAAACTTCCTGGAAAAAAAACTTATTTGGCATAAAAGTCAATACATCAGCGCACACTGTGATGTATGCCATTCTGGATTCCTATGGATTCTTTTAATTAAAAGTTTAAGTTTAAATAAAACCGAAAATTGAAAAATAGTTTCAAAAAAAGGTTTTAGGTTATAGTTTATTGTAAGCTACTTAAAACAAATACAATATTATTGATACATAAAAACAATAGATATTAAACACAGAAATTTTATAAAAAAAAACCGCATTCAAAAATCTCAAATGGTTTCTTCACGACGTTGTTCTAAAGTTGAAAAAAAATATCAAAATTTTCACTTATGGTTCATTTTTTTGTTGATGGGAAACGAATGAATTTGAAAAATGATGAAAAATAGTACTAAATGTATGTTTTGGGAAGTGCTGTTCACTTCGATTTCACATTAATCAAAAATTTGATTCGGAAAATGAATTCAGCGACCATAACATAAACTTTAAACTATCGTTAATTTTCAAGTAGCTTAAATGGCTTTAAAAAATTCGATTTGAAACTATTGAAAAATACCCCTTCAAAATCCTGCCTCCAAAAAAAAACTTGTTCAAGAAAAACGAGATTAGATTTTCTTCTATGAACGATAATATATGATTAAATGAGCGACATACGAATATAATGTATGTTACAGTGGTCGGCATAAATATTTTGACAAAATTAGGCATCGCACATGTTCTCTGAATAAAATCTAAGGGTAAACAATTCTCTCTTATTATGATAGTTTATTGTAAAAATTTTAGTATTGTAAAAACATGGTGTGAGAAATTTTAACGAGGTCATTTAAGTCACGCTTTCCGAGGGAGTAATTCATTAAATACAAGAAGAAAGAATTTCTTGGCGGCAGTATTTTGACGTGTATGCAAATAACGATTTGGTAAGTAAAATCGGAGTTTTAAATAAATATTCAACTTTATTCAAATATATTTGTTTATTTTAGTTATACTTCTTTAAAAAAAAAGAAACGGTTTGGATAGTTTCGATAGTAAGTGAAGACGTAGAATTCCGTTAAGGCTCAACCAAGTTATGCGTAAGCATACAAAAGCTAGAGAGCAAAAGAACGTACATACTTACTCAGCAATATATTGAGTTGCCCAAGTTCTGCGTAAGCAATTTTTCGTTCAGTTTCTCAATTTTCATTTGCTTTTCAAAACCTGAGAGTGAGCGCCCGACACCGTATATTGCTAAGCAGATAAGGGTTGCAACCTGTTTAATAAATAATTAAAATTTTGACTTTAAACACTTATGTACAGACATTTTATTAAAAATCAATAAAAAATATATGTTTTAGACAGGATTAATTTATTAAGCGAGGTTTGTATTGAAATTGACCGCTATTTTCAATCATAAAGCATGAATCACTAAATGTTTTGGTCCAAATGTTCCATGGAACCCATAAAAGTGCCAATGACTGACCTGTGACCTCAGATAATCCCACTGCATTAGATTGGCCATAGAATCATCCATTTTGGTCCAAATGTTCCATCGAACCCATAAATGTGCCAATGACCCACCTGTGACCTCAGATAATCCCTTTGTTTCTCTTTATTATCGGTTCAGGCTTAAAGTACGTGAATACTATTCACGTGAATGCTATTCAAGTGAACCACGCGAATGCGAACTTCACGTGTAGGTCGTGAATAAAATACTCGTGTAGTTGAGGTTCGTGTTTCAAAACACGATCTACACGGATTTCGAACTTTCGTGAACTCAACCTCTAATACGAACTAATCAGTTCGTGCAAAATATAAACAATACAAGCATAAACAACGAAACAAAAACAAAGAAAGCAGGTACATTATAAGCAGCTGATGATCGACTTTCTTATATAAAAACATGCATTTTTCTTCTTATATTTTACTATTTTGTGACTTTCATATAATAGTGACAAAATCCAAAGTTAGGTATTCATTCAGCGCAGGATATATCTGATATTTTAGTATATATATTATCTTTGAACAATAAGTATTGAAGGCTGTAGGTATACCCTAAAGTATTAGCCAAAAACGTTGCATGACCTTCAAAAATCTGTTAAAACGACACCATACAAACCGCGTTGTAAGACGTAATTCTACGTCAAAATGGAGAAAAAATTGGAACTAAAGCCTAGTACTATGCTCGATTGCGTGAAATTTCACTGGCAACAGCCATTTATTTGTTGCGTGAAAATTTTGACAGATATTTTGTTGCGAACGAACAGCTGATGATCAGCTTACAAGTTTTGACAAGTTGTAAATAAACAGCCACAATTTATTAGAGGAAAAGCAGAAAATCATTTAAGTTCTTTAAATGCAAAATAAATCTTTATACAAGTATGCATGTCCTTTGTTGTGAGGCAGAACAAGTCATTAGTTTATGGTAGTCTCCAAGCTGCAAAATTATGCGACCGCCAACACCGCGGAAAGGTGCACCCGTGCTTACAATTTCCAACAACTGCAGTTATTAATTGCAAAACTTTAGAAATAGTACAAAAATATAATTTCAATAAGAAACATTGCTCTTTTGTTTGCTCTTTTTCTTAAATGAAATGGCAACTGTCTCTTTTCACGGCAAAATAAATGGTCGGTTCAATTAAATTGCCGTGAAAAAAATGTTGCTGGATGCATGTTGCGGAATATAGTACTAGATTTTCCACAGCGAAGCATAGTACAGCTTTGACGAAAAAACTGTGAAATGTTCACGCTTGTTTCACTGCTGTCATTTTTTGTATGGAGATTTGAGTGGAATTTCACGTGAATCCGAAGATAGTACTATGCTTAAGCGTTGAAATGGTATGTGCAATCGTGGAGAAGCATAATTGTGGTATTTCAGTGAAAGAAATATGCTCCAAGTTGCATTTATCAAATCAAACCGTTCACTATCATTCGCGAACGTTCGGGCAGAAAACGTAAAATAACACGTAAAGAAGACCAGCTAATTATACGAGAGTTCTCAAAGAACCCTGGCTTAACACCGAAAAGCCATGAATTACAAATGAAAAATTTTTCTCAGAAGCCACTTAGCGAACGCACAACTCGCATACGTTTAAAAGAATTCCAATTCGGTACATATTCCGTAAGAAAAATACCGTATATAACCGCGGCAAATAAAATCAAACGACTCCAATTTTGGACTATGAGCTTTTGGAACCGAGTTTTGTGGACTGATGAAAGTACGTTTGGGTATCACGAATCACCTAAAAAGAGATTTATCTGAATTCCAAAGAATTCACGCAAAGAAATTGCTCCAGTCTTACAAGCAAATCGACATGGCGGCGAATAAGTTATGTTTTGGGGCTGCATTTCCTCTTGTGGTTATGGCGATTTGGTTCCAATAGTTGGAACGATGAACCAATATAAATATTTGGATGTCTTAAATGATCACGCATTTCCATCTGGTGCCAAACTTATTGGTGAGTCATTTATTTTACAACAAGATAATCCACCATGTCACAAGAGCAAATTCATAATGAACTGTTTGAGTCGAACTGGCGTAGAAGTTTTAAACTGGCCTCCCCAAAGTCCTGATTTAAACGTTATTGAAAATTTGTGGGCCTAGATTAAAGGAAAGCGAAGCGTTTGCTTGACTCGGACCAGGGAAGAGACTATATCTGAAATGAAAAGTCCATGGGAGCAAATTCCAGTAGATATTTTGAAAAATCTTGTGGAATCAGTCACAAAACGTCTTTGAAAAGTAATACAAGCTAATGGCGGAGATATTTTTTATTAAGTTGTTAAGTTTTTGTCATACATTTTCTTATCTTTCAGATGTTTTTTGTATAAAACAGAACTTTCAAATTAGTTATGCCCTCTTTGAAATGAAGTTTTTTCTAATATATTTTCTTTAAAAGTTATTTTTAAGAAAAATCACACATTTCTGTTAAGACTTTGACCAAATATAAAAATTTTTATTCGCGCTTTCTCAAACTATTTTAAAAACTGAACATATTTGCCTTTTCTTTTCGTCAAAATAATTATGCCAATTACTATGTACGTATTTTTGTATACTTATTTTTAGTATAATTATAATAATTTATAATTATACTGAGTGTAATTATGAAACTGAGTGGTGACCGTGGCATGCAGGTTAAGTGTGTGGCTTAGCATGCTCGGAGCCCGGGTTCGATCCCCAGCCGCGGCGAAAAGTTTTTTCAATATAAAAAATTTTTCTGATCGGTAACCACCTCTCTGCAGACAATGGCAAACCTCAGAGAGTTAATAATGCCATGTAAAGCTTCTTGAGAACATGAGCCGTTCGGAGTCGGCATAAAACATGTAGGTCCAGTTCTCGGTCAATTGTGTGCAAAAATTTAATAACACACACAACACAATTGATCATAAGAAGCTCGGTCAAAGTCCTTTCAAGGGCTGAAATGGCCAATTTGTTTTTTTTTTTTTTTTTGTAATTATGAAACAGAGTGTAAACCTACTTAAAATACCAACAGCTTAACAATAAATTTTTTTAAATTTTTTCTATACATATGGGCATCTCCCAGTGGCACGGACGCGACATTCGCACGGTTTTAATTGCTCGAAAAATAAGAAAGAAACAAAATGAGTCGATATGTATTTAAGTGTTGTAACGCGACGAAAGAGTGCTACATTTTATAAAAATATTGGCGAGATTTAGTACAAATTAGTACAAAGTAATAAGCAATCATTCAATGGAACGGACGCGACAAAAAACAGAAGTTGTTTTAAGCTCGTATAGAAATATGCAAAATTTAGCTAATTTTGAGAACTTTTTTTTATATATAATATACATGTTAATGGAGGTCAAAGGCTAACTATTCTTCGTAGACGTATGAAATATAAGAATTATCTCTTTTTTTTTTTTTGAATAGATATAGCACGAAAACGGACGCGACATCATGGACGCGACAAATTTTTCCACAGTAGTAAAATACAGTAAAGATGTTCATTGTAAATTTTAATAAAAATACATCATAATAAGTTGAATTCAAGTTACATAGCAGAAATACTTATCAAAATAAAAAAAAAAATAAAGTAAAAAGCTGTTAGAGTGCTTTATTTTAATGTTTTTCTTCACTTTTGGTGGACCTTTTTTGGGAGATGCCCATATGTATATAAAATTAGTCTGAAATTTGAAAGATCATTCAAGATCATTCAGGAAAACGATGAGATACGCTGCATCAATATGAAAATTGCCGAGGAAAACAACTCAGAAACATGCTTCTATTAAAACTGCATGCTGAGAATGAGTAAAACTAAAGAAACAAGAACAAAAATAATGGCCACATAATAATCGGTGTTCATATTAAAACACGTATATTTTTTCAGAAAAGATGGCTCAAAGAAACCAGATCAGCTTTTTTTCTACACTTATTTCGTTGTACAAAAAAACAAAAACAAAACAAAAAACACATCAACACACAAAAACTTGTTCGGAACCATAGAGTACCACAAATGACGAGCATCGGAAGTTGATGGAGGAATATGAAAAGCTATAAAACATTGATGATGCTGATCAATGGCGTTGTATGGGAGTCAAATAAAAGAACCCAAAAAAAAAAAACCAACAACAAAATGATTTTGTAGAAAATGCCATAAAACAAGACAAAGGCCAAGAATGTAGCATATTAAGAGAAGAAAATAAACCGGAACATCATTAATAAACAATAAAAAACAAACCGCAGCAATATGTAATAAAAAAAAAGATGCTGGAAAAAGAAAAGAAAAAAAAAATTGAGAGACAGAAGGTAACATAGCCAGATTGTAGGCAACAACAAAGTGCAAGTGTGAAAAAGTGCCCAAAAAGATACACAACGAGTTAGTAGCTGGTCGATATATAGTCAATAGTTTTAAACATAAAGAGTGGATGTGCTGGAATGTGTCTGTGTGTGCGTTTGTGTTTTAGAGAGCATGTCCAATTGGCAAGAGAGCGCCAGGCTGAGCAAGTATTGGTTTAAATCTGAGCTGCTATTGTGTGCTCTTTCGTACCCAATAATGCGCAAGTATTGGGCTAAAAATATTTTAAACACACACACACAAACACACGCACACTTACGCGCACACAACCAAACCACAAAAGATATTCCTGCCACTACAACTCATGCTTGGCCAAAACCAAAATGCAGCATAAACTGAATGAATTGCAGCTAAGGCACACCATCGATCAACCGATGTATTGGATGGATCAGTGAACAAGCCTGTTCCAGCCACAAACATAGTTAGTAGAGACAAACGAGCACCCATTGTATGTCATCATTTAAGCGTCATTACATTGCTGCTTGGTCGCAACATATATAATACATACAAACAGCCAGCCAAGCCAGACGTAGTACCGCACGGCCGGTCATTTTCGAGCAGTCCAGACCAGAACTGTTGTTACCTAAACAGTATTTGCACGATCAACGAACATTGTTGGTCTTTCGTGCGTTCATTTTGTGCCAGCCGCTTGCTTGCTGCTAGTTCATCGCATTGCTCGTTGGCTGGCAACTGCGACATCGTCGGATTCATTTCCATCAAGACCGTCGTCGAGAGTTCATTTCGTGCTGCTTTCAGACAAGACAGGAAGGCTCTCGAACGCACCCTCGACAAGGTATGTCATTTGTCAATCAGTTACCGAACGCAACGGTCGTACTTGTGAAAGCGTAGTGAAGGGTTGAAGTAGAAGTTCAAATAAAACACTGAGAAAAATATTTATGTACAAAAAAAAAAAAAATTAAATTTTTAAAAATATGATGCAAAATCACAACCAAGTGTTATGAAACAATAATTGAATTAAGTAAAATTATTTTGAAAATTTTAATAAACTAATATCAGATATTGTAGTGCTCAAAAAATAAAAAAAAATTGCATCAACAGTTCAAGACGCAACAACATGTTTTAGTCTTAAAACAGCTCGAATAGTGGCGACTTGTAGTGTTTATTTAAAAAAAAAAAAAAATTTTAAATTATCTAAAACCTATAAACAAAAGAAATAAAAACAAAAAAATGGATAACCAAATCAATGCGCTCTCAAAAGACATACAAACACGCCTTCAGAGCGACTCTCAAAGTGTCAACAATGGCAACGACGATGACGGCAACGCGTGTGCTAATTGCAAAATGTCAGCGCCGGCACGCGACTTAAAAAACACAACACATAGTCATGCATACAACCGTTGTGCCACCTACGCCACTGCTTCTGCTTCCGCCCCCGCCCTTAAACTAAACCAGCGTCGCATCTGCTATTTGCTGCTGCTCTTCTCGCTCTTTGCAACTGCCCATAGCTGCGGCCCCGGCAGAGGCATTGGTGGTCCGCGTAAAAATCGCAAACTAACTCCGCTTGTTTTCAAGCAACATGTGCCAAATATGTCCGAAAAGAATTTGGGCGCCTCGGGCCTCAATGAGGGCGCCATACGACGTGAAACACCAAAATTCAAACATTTGGTGCCCAACTATAATAAGGATATCATATTCAAGGATGAGGAAGGCACTGGTGCCGATCGTTTGATGACACAGGTAAGTCAAAACGTCTATATATACTATATAAAGCAGTTATAGTGCAGTCGTTGGAAGAGTGTATAAATTTAGATTAACGCTAAGCTATCGCGTAATATTGATAAAAAAGAAAGAAAAGAAAAAAAAGTAATGTTCCAGCAATGCGTGTTTTTATCTTATCGCACTAGATAAGAGCTAAATCGAAAGAATGCGCCGGAGCTTAACCCTTTGTGATAGAGTTAAATGGAAAAGCTTCAAAAGCACTTCAACAAGAATATATCAGGTTCGATCGATAAACTAAAGAGAAAGTTGCATGCTTTGTAGTGAACAAATAGCGTCATATTTAAACTTTATTGATAACAGTTTCTGTTCAAGTTTTAGTAAAAGTAACAATTTAGTTCTGAGATTAAATTTAAGATGAAAATTTTACCAAATTGGATTTTTACTTAAATTTGAGCGAAAGCTTTTGTTAACAGTTCAGTTAGAAATAAACTCACTAACTAAGGATTTAACTAATGCTACGTCTACACAGAGAGTTAAGTTTGAGTTACCAGTACAAAGCTGAGTTTTCCCATTTAACGAGAAATAAACTCTTGCGTTATCAGTACAAAAATGTACGATTTAACTCAACTTAACTCATTATATATTCTGAGTTTTTATGACTCAATGTAAAAAATGCCTAAAAGTACACTACAAAATAATATAAATGTATATATTCAGTGGTATTTTTCATGAAAGAAACTTTTTTTACAAGAACTGTCAAAATAGAACAGCTGATTCGTTAATTATACAATTTATTTTCTTTTCTTTATTTGCTATTTTCTTTAAAAAATGAGTAAAAGAACTTCGAAAAGGATTTGGGCAATAGTGGGGAAAGTAGTTTTCATCCAAATATGGGCAGAGCTTTCGCATAGCAAGAAAAAAACGCATGTGTACGCAGAGACACCAGCAGCATTGTCGGCAAATTTAACTCAATTCTGCTACGGTATCTCTGTGTGAACAACTTCGGTTAAATGTTAGTTAAAATTAACTTAACTCTCTGTGTAGACATAGCATAAGCAAGAAACGCTGTGCACAAAGGCTGAAATTCTTTTATTGTTGTCATCACTTTCGTGCTTTACTTTTTGAGTAACTTACAATTACATACAAATTATAGCTGTTTTTGTCCGTTTTATAAGATTTTAAAATTTTTGTAGGTATGAAATTAGTTATTTATGAATAGGCTTACTATAGCTCATTTTATTGATATTTGCTTTAATTTTTGTTTTTTTGTGGGCAAGCCATTGTTTGTAAAGTTTCCGAGAGTACCCATACAAACTTAATTATAAAATTTCGTCAAATACGACTGAAACGTTTGAAATATAGCATTTTTGGAGTTTACTCCTTTAGAATCGATTTGCATGAAAAGAAATTATATTAGGGGGTAAAGTCAAATTTCAACTATTTTTCGTTACGTTTGAATTTTCAACTATTTTTTGCGTTATGCTTGAATTTTCAACTTTTTTTGCGTTATGCTTGAATTTTCAACTTTGATTCTATGACTATGGCCAATCGAATGCAATGGAATTATCTAAGGTCACAGGCAGATCATTGGCACTTAAATGGATTCAATGGAGAATTTGGACCAAAGTGGATGATTCTATGGCCATTCGGATGCAATGGGATTATCTGAGGGCACAGGCTGGTCATTGGCACTTTAATGGATTCCATGGATTCCATGGAGGTGACAGGGGAGTCATTGGAACTTTTATGGGTTGAAGCAACATTTGGACCAAAATGGATGATTCTATGGCCAATCGGATGCAATGGGATTATCTGAGGTCACAGGCGGGTCATTGGACCTTTTATGGGTTCCATGGAACATTTGGACATAAATGGATGATTCTATGGCCAATCGGATGCAATGGGATTATCTGAGGTCACAGGCGGGTCATTGGAACTTTTATGGGTTCCATAGAATATTTGGAACAAAATGGGTGATTCAATGGCCAATCGGATGCAATGGGATTATCTGAGGTCACAGGCGGGTCATTGGAACTTTTACGGGTTCCATGGAACATTTGGACCAAAAAAGATGATTCTATGGCGAATCGGATGCAATGGGATTATCTGAGGTCATAGGCGGGTCATTGGAACTTTTATGGGTTCCATGGAACATTTGGACCAAAAAAGATGATTCTATGGCGAATCGGATGCAATGGGATTATCTGAGGTCACAGGAAGGTCATTGGAACAATTATGGGATCCATGGAACATTTGGACCAAAAGAGATGATTCTATGGCCAATCGGATGCAATGGGATTATCTGAGGTCACAGGCGGGTCATTGGAACTTGTATGGGTTCCATGGAACATTTGGACCAAAAAAGATGATTCTATGGCCAATCGGATGCAATGGGATTAGCTGAGGTCACAGGCGGGTCATTGGAACTTTTATGGGTTCCATGGAACATTTGGACCAAAATGGGTGATTCTATGGCCAATCGGATGCAATGGGATTATCTGAGGTCACAGGCGGGTCATTGGAACTTTTATGGGATCCATGGAACATTTGGACCAAAAAAGATGATTCTATGGCCAATCGGATGCAATGGGATTATCTGAGGTCACAGGCGGGTCATTAGAACTTGTATGGGTTCCATGGAACATTTGGACCAAAAAAGATGATTCTATGGCCAATCGGATGCAATGGGATTATCTGAGGTCACAGGAAGGTCATTGGAACAATTATGGGATCCATGGAACATTTGGACCAAAAGAGATGATTCTATGGCCAATCGGATGCAATGGGATTATCTGAGGTCACAGGCGGGTCATTGGAACTTGTATGGGTTCCATGGAACATTTGGACCAAAAAAGATGATTCTATGGCCAATCGGATGCAATGTGATTATCTGAGGTCACAGGAAGGTCATTGGAACTTTTATGGGATCCATGGAACATTTGGACCAAAATGGATGATTCTATGGCCAATCGGATGCAATGGGATTACCTGAGGTCACAGGCGGGTCATTGGAACTTTTACGGGTTCCATGGAACATTTGGACCAAAAAAGATGATTCTATGGCCAATCGGATGCAATGGGATTATCTGAGGTCACAGGAAGGTCATTGGAACTTTTACGGGTTCCATGGAACATTTGGACCAAAAAAGATGATTCTATGGCCAATCGGATGCAATGGGATTATCTGAGGTCACAGGCGGGTCATTGGAACTTTTACGGGTTCCATGGAACATTTGGACCAAAAAAGATGATTCTATGGCCAATCGGATGCAATGGGATTATCTGAGGTCACAGGAAGGTCATTGGAACTTTTATGGGATCCATGGAACATTCGGACCAAAATGGATGATTCTATGGCCAATCGGATGCAATGGGATTACCTGAGGTCACAGGCGGGTCATTGGAACTTTTATGGGTTCCATGGAACATTTGGAACAAAAAAGATGATTCTATGGCCAATCGGATGCAATGGGATTATCTGAGGTCACAGGCGGGTCATTGGAACTTTTATGGGATCCATGGAACATTCGGACCAAAATGGATGATTCTATGGCCAATCGGATGCAATGGGATTACCTGAGGTCACAGGCGGGTCATTGGAACTTTTATGGGTTCCATGGAACATTTGGACCAAAATAGATGATTCTATGGCCAATCGGATGCAATGGGATTATCTGAGGTCACAGGCGGGTCATTGGAACTTTTACGGGTTCCATAGAACATTTGGACCAAAATAGATGATTCTATGGCCAATCGGATGCAATGGGATTATCTGAGGTCACAGGCGGGTCATTGGAACTTTTATGGGTTCCATGGAACATTTGGACCAAAATGGATGATTCTATGACCAATGGGATGCAATGGGATTATTTGAGGTCACAGGAAGGTCATTGGAACTTTTATGGGTTCCATGGAACATTTGGAACAAAAAATATGATTCTATGGCCAATCGGATGCAATGGGATTATCTGAGGTCACAGGCGGGTCATTGGAACTTTTATGGGATCCATGGAACATTCGGACCAAAATGGATGATTCTATGGCCAATCGGATGCAATGGGATTACCTGAGGTCACAGGCGGGTCATTGGAACTTTTATGGGTTCCATGGAACATTTGGACCAAAATGGGTGATTCTATGGCCAATCGGATGCAATGGGATTATCTGAGGTCACAGGCGGGTCATTGGAACTTTTACGGGTTCCATAGAACATTTGGACCAAAATAGATGATTCTATGGCCAATCGGATGCAATGGGATTATCTGAGGTCACAGGCGGGTCATTGGAACTTGTATGGGTTCCATGGAACATTTGGACCAAAAAAGATGATTCTATGACCAATCGGATGCAATGGGATTATCTGAGGTCACAGGCGGGTCATTGGAACTTTTATGGGATCCATGGAACATTTGGACCAAAAAAGATGATTCTATGGCCAATCGGATGCAATGGGATTATCTGAGGTCACAGGCGGGTCATTAGAACTTGTATGGGTTCCATGGAACATTTGGACCAAAAAAGATGATTCTATGTCCAATCGGATGCAATGGGATTATCTGAGGTCACAGGAAGGTCATTGGAACTTTTATGGGATCCATGCAACATTTGGACCAAAATGGATGATTCTATGACCAATCGGATGCAATGGGATTATTTGAGGTCACAGGCGGGTCATTGGAACTTTTATGGGTTCCATGGAACATTTGGACTAAAATGGGTGATTCGATGGCCAATCGGATGCAATGGGATTATCTGAGGTCATAGGAAGGTTATTGGAACTTTTATAGGTCACAGGCGGTTCATTGGAACTTTTATGGGTTCCATGGAACATTTCAAACAAAATTGATGATTCTATAGCTAATCGTATGCAATGGGATTGTCTGAGGTCATTGTCACTTTTATGAGTTATACGAAGTATATAGACATAAATGGATGATTCTGTGGTCAAGGATGTAACTTAACTACGTGAGGTCTTAAAATTTTTGAGTCATAAGCATAATATAGATTTAGTTTTGGAAGAACACTGGGACTTCTAGATTTGGTTCAATCCTCACGATTTGTAAAAAATTTTACTTCAGACTTTCACGTTTCGAGTTTAAGTTATTTCAATTTTATTTCCTCAGTTTTTGGTAACGACATTTCATATTGGTAATGAAATTTATTATTTTAACTGTTTATACATGATGAGCTTATATATTTCCCCACTTTGCCTATTGTACATGGTTCTATTTAATTCCAAGACAAGCGATGAGAAGTAAACTCCAATCGCGCGTCGGAGCTGACACGCACTCTTTTTTATTGATTTGTGAGCGGTAAAAGGGGGTGTGGCAATCCACTTTTCGTAAAGTTGCCGATAGCCAGCATACAAACTTAACTAGCAAATTCTAGTCTTATACGGCCAAAACCGTCTGAAATATAGCATTTTTGTGATTTGTGAGCGATAAAAGGAGGCGTGGCAAAATTTATTTGCCTATGTTCAGCGCAGTAATTTAAGGAATTGTTTGATATAAGTTTTATAAAAATCCGTCGAGTAGTTTAAGTGTCTATTGGGAACATACACACATACATACAAACAAACAAAAATATTATATAGATTTAAATGAAATGACTTATGATATAAGTAGATAATAAGCAAGAAAATTATTTTTTTAATTGAAAATGAACAGATATCTTGACATATAGTTGACACATAGTTTGACATGGAATGGCCGGTATGGGCTACTCTGTACAGTAGAGTGGGTTGAACAAAATGTTTGAAAAGTTCACTATTTATTTTGAAGATGACCCCGAGATAACTCTAAACTAAAAAAAAAATTATTTGTGGAGCCCGGGAAAACCCTCGCAACTGCATTTTTTCCCATAACTAAGGCTTTTTGTAAAATAAAACAAATTGGCCATTTCAGCCCTAGAAACGACTTTGACCGAGCTTCTAATGAGCAATTGTGTTGTGTGTGTTATTAAATGTTTGCACACAATTGACTGAGAACTGGACCTACATGATTTATGCCGACTCCGAACGGCTTAAGTTCATGTTCTTCAGAAGCTTTACATGGCATTATTTATTCTCTGTGGTTTGCCACTGTCTGCATAGAGCTGGTGATCGATCATAAAATTTTTTTCATTGAAACATACTTTGCCGCGAGTGGGATTCGATTTCGGGCTCCGGGCGGCATTTTGTACCGATCTTAAAAAGTTTTTAGCTAGTACTACTCAGAGCTTTTGAACTTCAGAAATCGAATTGTGTATCCTAGAAATTCAATTTACCTCCTCTGAATTCAATTTTTAGTATTGTAAAGTTAAACTTCTTCTCGAAAATACTAAAATACAACGCTAGTTAAGCTATTTTTAATGCAAATCATTTCATAAAAGCGGATATAAAGACATAAGTTATGGAATAACTCATATCAAACACAAATTAGAGCTTTTTCCCGGGGTCCAAAATTATATTTTTTTGTTTTGTTTTTGAAGTTCATCGTGTCAACAAGGTCATCGATGACATGGAGGAGTGCACTATTGAAACTTGTTTTGGACATGAAGACCGACCCCCTCTACTGTACAGCTCATTAAAACAGACTGTTGTAAAACAGAAATATAATAAATATAAATATAAATAATATATGGAATGGTATAATAATTTTGGTTTTAATAATTTTTTATTATTTTTGTTTTTTTTTTTAATTTTTTCTTGAGTTCTTAAATTATTCGAGGTCTCTTAACGTACGCCCGTTGCATCCAGAAGCACCACTAAAACAGTCTGATGTCGAAAAATCAGCAGAAAGTAGAGGCCAAAAAATTCAGCATTCTTCAAATTTAATCGTTCACCGAAAAGTTATCGGTTTTGTCTGGATAAAAGTTCTGTAGGAACCATACTTCCTCATTATCTTCAACTACTCGTTACGGAAAATGGCCAAGCTTTGTCCTATACAGACTGCTGTTGATTATTACTGGGTCATCATAATTATTTTCAAATAAAGATGAGCCGATAACTTTTTCAGCCCACAACACAGCAACAAACAGTGAATTTTTCGGGTTTTCATGGAAATGTTGATGTAAATTGCTGGCATTTTTTCATTACAAAGTTTAGAAGTAGTTTCGGTTTTTCGATGTACACGTTAAAATTGCGCCTCATCAGTCTTTACCAAGTTCTTCAAATAGTTATTGGTTTTTACATTTTAGCCCATGCGGATATGTTTGCAAACATTTTTTAGATTCAATTTAATAATTCTCTGAAGCAATATTCTTTTGATGATTAGTTACTAGTTACTAGATGACTAGTAAATAAAAATGTAAATGTTTAATAATAATAATCATAAATATATGAAAAAAGTGGTGCATAGCGTCAAAAATATGTAGCTGTCATACTATATTAATAATAAATTTGTTTTAAATTTATTTAAATTATATGAAAAAACGGCAATGCTTCAAAAAACTGTAGAAAATAAAAAATAACTTATCATTATTGGAAAAATCGATTTATGGGATTAAAAACTGGACTGAAAATAAGGAAATTAGCTATGATTTGTCTGATTTTATCTCATGCATAAGCCATGTATACATCAACCCCTTCCAAATTTTTCACTTTTAGAATTTTTTTCAAAACAAAAAACAACTTTTAAAGTAATAAAGCATATGATTTTTTATGTTTTGAAGGAGAATTACGTCTTACAGAGTCTCTCAGTTTATATGGGGTCGTTTTAACAAATTTTTTCAGGCACATGAAACGTTTTTGGGTAACACTTTAGGGTATAACTACAGCCTTTAATACTCATCGTTCAAAGATAATATATATGCTTAAATATCAGATATATCGTGAGTTTAACGAATATCTAATTTTGGATTTTGTCACTATTCCATTAAAGTCGCAAAATAGCAAAATCTAACAGCATTGGCTCTCTACTCCTTTGAGTCTAGCTTGCAAACTTAACATCGGACAAGACGAAAGTGGCATCCATGGAAAGGGCATTCACTCAGCACTCTTCTGAACTCAGTAGTTTTGCAAATTTTTAACCGCCATTTTGAAAGCGTTAATCTCTCACTTGGCAGACATAAAAAAAGTCAGTCTTAGAATTTGATCAAATGTCCTCTACACATATTAAAAGCTTATTTAATTGAAGAGTGACACCTGAGGAACTTTCGTTCTTTGTTTCAACAAAATTCAAAATATTTATTAAAGACTTAGTTAAACCTTTTGCATATAATATATCGATGGTAAATAAACTGCCCGACTTACTCTAATCAATTTTGTAAAAATAAAATCATTCGTTAATGTCTTGAAATAAATAGAAATTTTCTACGAAAATAAATCTACTTGGCAAAAAATCAAATATTTAGTTAACATTTAATTAGCTAGAAATGATTTAATCACCCTTTGGCTAAATGAAGGAAAATCTATCAACTCTTTTATTACTTACAATTAGTAACTCTGTGTAATATTTTAGCAAAATAATTTTTTTATGTTTACATTATTTATTCACAATTCATTAGAGTACAGCGAAAAGCTTTTATTGCCAAGATGATTTGCTATTTAGTGTTTCCTTGAAAAAAAACGCAGCAGTAAAAAGACTACATTTTAATTATATAAATAATCATTTATAACTCTCCGAGAGCTACGAACAAATGGCCAATATTTCAAATGTAGCCAATTTTATTTTCTTGACTTGCTTCTGGCTACTTTGTACACAGCGTGTGTAATAAACATCAGGCATTGTATAAATATTATTATTTTTTATTTGTAAATAAAAATTAATGCCAAAAAATATTTAATGCCAGTCCATAAAGTGACTAAGTCAAATTTATAGCAACTAGTGCTATAATTATATTGATTGACTACGCTTAGCTAATTGTTGAGTTAAGGCGAAATATTAATTTAATTTTTTTTTTATTTACTATTTTGTAATAAAAGCACTTAAAGCAACTGTTAATTGCTGTTATGTTTGTAGTAGCATGTGTCATAGTTGCACACTTCATACACTTGAATGGACACGCTTTAGCCAGCTTTCTACTATTTTAACTTGCACAGTTTAATGCTACACCGAAACAAATGGTCAAAACAAACAAACATGTAAACAATCTAGCAAACAAGCTGTTATCGCTGCAAATAATGCTTGGCTGTTAATCAACAATTGAATTAACACAAATTTATAAATAATTTATTAAGATGACAAATTCATATGTTGGTTTCATTTAAAAAAAAAAAAAAAAAAATGGAAATGTTTGCTTATCGCTGGAACGCGACATACAGCTGTCAGTTTAACAGCTATTTAGCTGTTAGAGCCGCCTCTAAACCCGAAAGGTGAAATTGTTTTATTATTTTTAATTATAGAAAACCACATTTTCACACAAAGCTTGCGAATCATTCAGTCATATTGTTTGTTGTATTTAACTTGCGAAACATTAGTTGTTTTAATTAATTTGCCAATTCAGTTGATTTAGTGATATGATGACTGTTTTTGACAAATGGTTGACAACAAAAGTAACGCTTTTTGAGTTTATAGAGCACGTGATTATTTTAAGCGCAGGCACACATTTGCCATTTAGAAAAATAAGCTTTAGAGGCGCCAGATGAACTAAAACTAAAACAAAAAAAACTTAAACTAACTGAAGTAAAACACTAACTAAGGGGAATGTGATAAAGTTATTTTTAAATTTATAATAAGTAGTAACTTTCATACCTTAAGCATAGTACTATGTTCGGCTTCACGTGAAATTCCACTCAAATCTCCATACAAAAAATGACGGCTGTGAAATAAGCGTGAAAATTTCACAACTTTTTCATCAAAGCTGTACTATGCTTCGCTGCGGAAAATCTAGTACTATATTTCGCAACATGCATCTAGCAACATTTTTTTCACGGCAATTTAATTGAACCGACCATTTATTTTGCCGTGAAAAGAGACAGTTGCCATTTCATTTAAGAAAAAGAGCAATGTTTCTTATTGAAATTATATTTTTCTTCTATTTCTAAAGTTTTGCAATTAATAACTGCAGTTGTTGGAAATTGTAAACACGGGTGCACCTTTTCGCGGTGTTGGCGGTCGCAAAACTTTGCAGCTTGCAGACTGCCATAAACTAATGACTTGTTCTGCTCCACAACAAAGGACATGCATACTTGTATAAAGATTTATTTTGCATTTATATTATCATAAATATGAAAATTAAAGAACTTACATGATTTTCTGCTTTTCCTCTAATAAATTGTGGCTGTTTATTTACATTTTGTCGAAATGTGTAAGCTGATCATCAGCTGTTCGTTCGCAAGAAAATATCTGTCAAAATTTTCACGCAACAAATAAATGGCTGTTGCCAGTGGAATTTCACGCAATCGAGCATAGTACTAGGCTTTAGCTCATAAGGCATTACACAGGATATTTTTTGATGCATGTTGCAGTGTTTTACCGAATTTGGTAACACAATTTGGAGCTTTTTCAATACAATGAAAAAAAGTCATGTAATTCTTCTTAATGAAATTGTCGGGTAAAGTGATATACCACATTCGGATAATGTGATATACCATATATACCAATATCACATTACCCGAATAGTGTTCAACATCAGTATCTGTGGTTTTTTTCACCCAAAATTAAAAAAAAAACATACAAGAAAACAAAAATACAAACAAAATGAACTGAATACAAATACGAACACAGGAATACAAATACAAAAAAAGTAACACAAATTATATAATGAATGGAATGAACAGATATGGTATGAATAGATGGTATATCACATTACCCAACTTTGACTATATCACAATACTCGCATTCGGGTTTGAAAATAATAAGGTTATTTTTGTAAAATCACGCTGTAGAAAATCAAAATCTCGCCTCATTTGTGGCTAACCTAATTCAAACTTTAACAAATTTAACTATTTTTAGCTTAAAATTTTGCTCTATTTATTGTAATTCACTCGCAAAGCGCACTCAAAAAAAAAATATCGACTACACCGATAAAAAATTTCACAACAATGAGAGCGAACACATCGAATGAGAGCTTTTCTTTCTTCTCTTTTTCTGTTGCCGTTAAGTTCACATGTTTATTCTAGTCGAAAATTGTGTATTTAACAAAATATGCAGGTATATTACATTACCCGACCATATCACAATACCCGAAGTTACTCTAGTGTGTTTAAGATGATTGAATTTTAATGCATTTTTGCAGAATTATGCCTATCTATCATCCCTTCATATATATCTACCCTTCTGAGACAATAGATCGTTTAATTTTTGCATTACAATACTATATTTCTACACATTTATGAACTTTTGACGAAAAACGAAGATTCATGATAATTCTGAATAAAATATTTTTTGCTGGAAACAAGATCGAGATAGATATCAAAGTCGTGGAGAAGATATATACAATGTAATACCAGTTCTTAGCATGCAAATTCTAGTGGGAAAAGTTCATAAAAATCAGTACGTGCAGAAAACTATGACTATGGGTTTAATGCATAAAACTGAGATATAGCGCTTTACACGATTTTTTAAGAAGTTACTCGATGTCGAATGTATAAAAAACTACTTTTTCGGTAGAAATGTCCCGAGCATCGAGATATTTCTCAAGGCATGAGTAACAGTTAAAAATAAATGCTCTTGGAGAGAAAGTTCTCAAAATAGTATGCGTAATACTGTGATGCAACTCGATTGTCTGAGAATTTGCTCGTTAAAAGTTGAGTCACCTTTCAATGATCTCAAAATTTTTAAGCAATAAAAAAGGAAAAATTATTTTGAATTAAATGTCGTTTGTAACTATCTAAGCTCGACAAAATTTGTTTACTTTAAAATCAGACCTAATAAAATTAATCTTTGCCATTTCTTGTGCAAATTATGTCATGAAATTAATTGTTAATTTCTTAGTAAATTAGTCCAAGAAACGCTAAATGGAATTATCTTAACTTGTTTTTAATTCTTTTGTAATGAAATTGTCGGGAATCCGTCATGAAAAAATAATGCATTCTTAATCTATGCGGTTGTCCTAATTTCTTAAATACTTCACCGATGTTCACTTTCGTTCTTGATTAAAAAAAAAGGTAACATTTTTTCAATGAAGAGACGCTTTGATCTGACATCCGAAGTTTATTTTAAGTTTCTATCGTAAAAATTTAAAAAAGGTTTATCCGATCGAAAAATCAAGCCTAACTATCATAAAAATTCAAGATTTTTTGTTTGTTAATTATTTATTATTAATTTTGTATTTTTGTAATTTTGTATGCATAAAAAGTAATGGTAAAGTCAAAGAATCATGACAATTTCTCAATTCGTTTCTGAGTTATAAACCCAAATACCCCATTAGACACATCTACAGCATAAAATCTGTCAATATAAAATAAACGATGCACATTCATCGTGAACCAACTTTAACAAAATATTTGTAGCATTTTTGTGCAACATATGACATTGTGTGATCATATGTATATGTATAAGTACTAATAAATTTATTGAAATACAGACAAATATTTTTGACCGATTTATCGTCTTAAAAATTGTGGATTTACTAACAAGGAAAGGTCCCCAGGTGACAGTCTCCGATTTGAATGATTTTCGGATATGTGATAGAAGACAAAAATCTAAGGTCGACGTATTTTTTTATACGTGCTCAATCGATGGTTTAGGGTTTCAAACTCGCGTTCAAAAATCAGCGAAAATTTTGTTTTTTTGCTTTTATTTCGCTATTTTTCATGGAAACATTGGTACCACACGAAAGCTCTAAAAAAATCACACACGACGGCATCAATTTTTCATAAGAAAATTGTGTTGTAATTTTGTTGTTGTAATTTTAAGTAATGTTTAGTCGATATCTAAGAAGTATGTTGACACAATTATTTCATATTAATTTATGTTGGATTTAAGGCAATTTGTAAACTTAACTTTTTTTGTTTTTTAAATTTTTTTTACTGTGTATATTAAAATTTTTGTTTTATTGAAATGCATTTATTTACTTTAGAGAAAAAATTTTATTACATTAAAAGTACCCAATATTGGTATCAAAAGTTTTATTTTTTTATGTTTAAATATTTTATCGAAAAAGTTTACATATCATAGGGCTTCTTCCATACAAAAAAGGTTTTTTTTCTTGTAAGTCTCATCGCACCAGTAAACAATAGTTTTAATCATCCAAAGTAGCAAATATGGACATTTTTACGATATGCAAAAGAAATGGAATGCATTTCCTCATATTTCTTTAAAAATTTTTTTTTTATTTTTAGCAGGAAAAATCATAAAAATCTTCTTCTTATTTGAAAAACTCAACTTTGTGAATGAATAACTCATCTGATATGAAAATAATTTTTTTTATCTAAATTTTGTAATAAAAAACATTAAATTTAAAATAAGTCTACGTCCTTCAAAGTGCATTTCGCCTTAAATTCGTGTTGATATGGTTTTTTTAAAAAAACATTATATATTTGATAGATCTTTAAAAAAGTACCACTCAATGCAATTTTATTTTTTAATTATTTATTTTATTCAAAAAATAAGACAATTTTTTTTTAATTCAAAATTTGTAATTTACCTCTCATTAATATGGTTAAATGTAAAAATGTATGAAGAGATAAGAATTATGCAAAATATTTTTTGTGTTTAAATTTTAAAAATTATCAAGGGGGTAGGTACCCTTGTTCAAAGTGAATATTCAAGTCATTTTTATTGTTGTGTTAAAAATCTGGTATTTAACACAATATTTATTAAAGCACATTAATACAGGGTAATGTGCTAATACGTCAACCTTAGATTTTTGTCTTCTATTACATATCCGAAAATCTTTCAAATCGGAGACTGTCACCTGGGAACATTTCCTTGCAAGTTTGAACTCAGTTTCAGTTTGTTTGTGAATACAAGTGCACAGATGAATGCATGGATAGTTTGGCATCTTGAACTGTGTAAGACTAAAATGTGTTTTACGCAAAGAATGTCTCTTTTAAAATATCAGAAACATGTTAAATGATAAAACACAAAAAATGGGCTACAAATTTTGGTTTTGCTAAATTTGCATTCACATCAATAAGAGGCATCGCTAGAGCTTGTAAACTCAGCCCTGCCTAAATAAGATAAACAAAAAAGTGTCGATTAAATTGCCTGACTCTATTGCCACAAAACTGTCACTTGTGCCTAAATGATAAATGTGCATTTTATGCACACGCGAACGCACAGTAGTTCGCAACAGTAGCACAATAACAACAAAAACAGCGGCAGCAACAGCCTTGAACTAGACCGTTTCTTTTGCCATAGTAGCGGCTTTTGTCGCTATGTCACAACAGTCAACAGCGACAATCAAAAGAAATGCGCCAATATTTTGTTAACAGCAGTCAAAAATGTTAACAGCCGTCAACAATAAGTCAAGGATAATTAGACGAAACACATAAAGTATACATAGCACAGGCACATTATAGTCAAATATTAGTTGGCTTAAGTATCAAGGTCAACACTTCTCTTTCAGCTAACATCCGTCATTGATGCTGTGATAAATTGTGTTACAAGGACATTTTACGCTGCTCTGCTTGTTTCTATCGTCAACCATAGCTATGCAAGGTCATTGGAACAATGACTTTGTTTAGCTGACAGCACAGATACACAAATATTGACAGAGTTCAAAGAAAGGTGACAGCTACTTATTTTTTATTGCTACACCAACGACTGCTACTATTTGTCAATTGCTGTTGCATTGAGTTGATGTGATGCTCACGTGTAGCGCAACTAAGTTGCATTTTATGTGCATTTGTTTGGGAGTTGCACATGCATTTGTGCAACTGTGAAATCAATTTAAAGTGTGCAACTTGCTCAAAACTGGCTGTTGTGCTTTTTCGGCAGTAGCGACTACTGCATTGTTCTCAGCTATGCTAGCCTTGAAAAATGATAAATTTATATGGCAACTTGTAAAATAGAAAGAAAACTAGTAAGCTATATCTTCGACTTGGCCGAAGTAAAAATACCCCCACGGCCGATTCTTAAGGTTGGAAGAATCTTAAATTGGAGAGCTTTTTGGCCTTTTTATAAAGTTTAAAATTTTGGGGTTGTATGGGAGGTGGGCGTGTTAGATTGTGTATGACGCCCATTTTTCTAGCATACCTCAGTTTTGACATAGAATTATAGATTTATAGATTTTTCAATTTTGGGGTTGTATGGGAGGTGGGCGTGTTAATTGGTTGATGACTCCCATTTTTATAACACACCTCTGTTTTGACATTAAATACACAAATACCGAGTTTCCATCTTGTAACTTTAATATTAGCCTCTTTATAGATTGTTCAATTTTGGGGTTGTATGGGAGGTGGGCGTGTTAGTGGGTGGATGACGCCCATTTTTCTAACACACCTCATTTTTGACATTAAAAACACAAATACCGAGTTTCCGTCTTGTAACTTTAATATTAGCCTCTTTATAGATATTTCAATTTTGGGGTTGTATGGGAGGTGGGCGTGTTAGTGGGTGGATAACGCCCATTTTTCTATGACATCTTAGTTTTGACATAGAATATACATATACCAAATTTCCTTTTATACCTTACGCAGTACGCGTGGGGGTATAAAAAGAAAACAACGCTTGCCACTGCATATAAATCTTAGCTATTTATGAGCATGTTATTAAACATGTGGCATTTAAAAATGATAACTGATTAATAGCTGCTGCCAAGTCAGCTAAACAGAACACTTTGTCTGCCATTTCTAGGCCGCGTTCCTCCGTTGCCATCATCATCATCATCATTATCATCATCATGCAATTGCGTTAACCACACAAAAAGCGTGCGGCTTTAAAGTATTACGCGTTTCAAGCTGCTATTTGTTATGTTATTGTTGTATGTTTGTTGTATTCATTGTTTGCTATTGTTGTCATACCATTCCATACGAAATGTGTGAAAATTACGCAGGAGACGCGAATATTTACGCGATTTTTACCTGTCTTACCTGCAGCGAAGAGCTGCTCATGTTTTTGTTACTTGTTATTTATTTACACTTTTAGTTGTATCTATTATAGTTTTATAGTTATGCACATTGTTGCCATTAATGTGTGCTGGTTTTAAATGAATGAGTTTTGAATGGTGCTCAACCTGTTGCGGTTCTTCTAAGAAGAGACGACCTTATTTATTAAAAAAAAATAGTGGAATTTCAATAACTTGTGGTATGCGGTGTAAAAAAAACAACAACTGTTAAAACACATGTTATAAATTGCAAAATGCACTAAACAAATTTATTAGAATGGAAAATTTTGAATTTCAATATCGGTCAAATGCTCTATAGTGCAACTTGTTTAAGTTATCTTAAATTTGTTAACGTAGCTAGAGTTAGGTTTTTCTGATTAAAAAATTGCAACATTTTAATTATTTATTTTATTTTATAATTCTTAAAAAACATATTTTGCAAGAATCATATTTAGAGCTTGATGCCAAAGCTATGAAGCCAAACAGGTTGCTACAACAACAATGTTCTTTGCAAAACAAACCGAGCAGACTAGACCATGGTTTCGTCGTAGGCAAATCCAAGAAATTTGGGAATTGTTTATCAAAATATGGGAAATGCCAAAAATATTTTCAAACAAAAACAAATTTATGACATCTTGTAGCGATGACAAGAAGCATAATAAAAATTATATTTTCATTGTCCAAATAAGATACATTTGATCCATTCGGGTAGGTAAATATAATTTTTTGATTTATTTTCCGCACTTTTATACACTTTTATACTAACAAGAACAAAAACCAACTGAGAACTACTTCGTTCGGTTGCTCATGAGGATATGACGTTCAAAAACAATGTTAATATCCGTACAAAGTTCATGGCAGGGTGGTTAGAACATAATTTTTTTAATCTGCAACAACTTCTTAAAAAATGTTGGCCTTATTAACTTTTTATGAACATAACTTTTGCCTTAACCAAGAACACCTTTTAGGACTTTCGCAGCTATAACTAGCGCCTTATATGCCTCAGCAACCAACACTTTCCAAGCTTTTTGCTTAACGTTCAAGCGCGTGTGAGGCTTTTGATGTATGAGCGCACATAAGTGACGCATTTGTGCCACAAAAGGTAGACTTTTATTGATATTAATTAATGGCAATTAATTAAATGAAATCGTAAATTAAATCTTTTTCTTCTACTTCACCCAAAACACACTCAAACAAACAGTCAACCTTTTTTAACTGACTTTAGTGTGCTCCATGTCATGGTTTCTCTCGACACGATGCGACGGGCTTAAGCAGATAAGCGCCATAATCCACTAGGTTGTGCTGGTGTGATTATGTTTGATGATGAGTTATGCACGCGGCGGTTATTCGCCGATCAACAGATGACTACAGAATGATTTGCAAGAATTTTGCTTAAAAACTTAAACAAAAAAAAAAAAAGGAAAAAAAAAAATAAACACAAAAAAATGATCCTAACATAAGATAAATACGTATCTTACCTAGCTTTGTCAGATCTTTGTAATGCGATACCAGCGCGGTTTATGACTGATTCTTTATTTTTATTGTTCTATAATGTTTGCATTAGTTTTATAGCAACGATCGACAAACGACAACGTTGATGATGATCGTTAAAGTCAAAACACACACACATAAATTCGCATAAAAATTACGCCGCATCAACTAGCCACAGTTCAGCGCACTCTAGGCTGCAACATAACCATATGAGTGCCAGGCTATAAAAACGTATAAAGTATCAAATTGATTAATAATGCGAAAAATGGACGAAGACAAAATAAATACATATTTGAAAAACACCAAAAACAAAAAAAAAAACAAAAACATAAACACAACTATAACCCATAAAATTATGAAAATGTCTCGCCAATGTTTATGAAAATACATAAATACAATATATATATAGTATATATATATGAGTGCTTAAAGTAGTTTTGCCCAGTTATGACAGCGCGGCAACAGTCGTTGTATCGATAACGCTTAAAAATAACAGCTATTTATCTTGTCTGTTATTATTGACATTCTGCGCTGATGGATACGATATTGTTTTCGGCGTATTTTAAATTATTTGATACTCACGCAGTTTGGTTTCTTTTTAATAAGTTTCTTTTTTCTCTGCTTTTCTTTTCTTTTTAATTTATTTGCATTTGCATGCTTTCAAAAATGCTTTTAGCGGCTTTTCGGTTGTTGTGTAGAAACTTGAAAGTTTCCCACGTTTTGATGCTCATAAATGTTGACATTAGTTTTAAAATTTTAAAAATTTGTTGGTGGCTCAACTGTGTTGACGCTTGATTTATTGGTTGATTCATGGCCTAGCCGCCATAACTACAAGTGACATCAGAGTCCAGCAGATATCAATTCTTGAGCTCATAATCGAAAGTGTTGTGCAGCTATTTAGGTCAGAGTGAGGGAAGCTGGCAGAAGGAGGGGGGCTATGATGCGTTAGACAGAAAGTGGCCTGGCTATGACATGAAACATACTAATAGGATCAACTGGCAAGCATCTTGACATGCCCTGTCAATTTTTCATCATCATTAACGTCATCATCAGCTCCGATTTCAATTATGAAACATTAGATGTTGACTGTTTTTTTCAATATTGAATTCTTGCTCCAATCAGTGCTTTGAAGCAAGCAAAAAAAAAAGAAATAAAAACATAAACTGTTTCTTCTCTGCTTACTATTAATGTGTTCCTTATTAATATGAGGGAAGAAGGGAGCTGGAAGTTGAAGTTAAGTATGTGGTTTCAGATGTAAGTGCGGGTATGTGGATATGGCTATATATGTTTTACGATACAAAGTTATATGCTTCATTCTCTGTAAATTTAAACAAATCGTAATATTTGTAGATTTTTTTATATTAATTTTGTCAAAATGTTTACTTAAATTTTGATTTAATTTTAGAATTCAATAAAATATTACATAGTAATTTTATATTGATATATTTTAAATATTATATTTTATTGTAATTTTTATTGAATTCAAAATTTTGACTTTCCATGACCAATATCTTTGCCGAATTTGAACGGTTTTCCAATTTTTTTAATTACTTTAAAAATTTTCTTTAATTTTCTTTCAAATGTTATAACAACCACTATGGAGCTCTTACCAAAAGCATTTTTAATAAATTTTCTTAATATTATCGTTAGTTATTTAGCGTGTACTTCAACCCAATGCCAAGAGAGAGAAAAAAGCTGTCTTAAATTTAATGTTCTAAATTAAGAAGCCAATATCTCTGCCATATTTGAATGGATTTCTTTTATTTCTTATTTTTATTTCAGCTTTATTAATTAACTTGAAAAATTTATAAAAATTTTACCGTTATTTTTTTGTTTATTTTAAAATAATTTGTTTTAAAAGGAAATCACAAAATAAATTGTTTTCTCAAAAATTGTGTTAAAATTGAGTTTTTTTTTTTTTTTGTTAAAAGAGAAAAACTCAAATTTGCATTTTAAATTTTCTTTCAAAATTTATAACAAATATATAATGAGTTTATTTTGTCTTAAGACTAAATTAATTAACTTTTCGTGCCAACAAAAAGTCAAGGCTACCCGTTATGATTTTTTTGACGAAATTACATTTTTTTCAAAATGTGTATAATTAAAAAAAAAAATTTATTTGAAGAAAATTACTTTTTAACTCCAACCAATTAGCAGAGTGTGGAGAAGGAGTGCAATGACTATTTTTAATAGATTTTTTCCAAATTTTTATGAAGAAAATTTGTTTTTCAAATTAACTTTGTATTGAATCAACAGAGTATTAATGTATGTGAAAAGGCCACTGTCGAACTCTTGTAATTATAAATAGGCAATCAGAAAATTAGTAAAATTTCGACTCCAGGCGATACTAGTCCTTTTAAATGTAAATGAAACACAAGCTCGTTTTTCAGATAAAAAGAGAGATAAAAAGAGTAAAAAAATCAAAACTGTTTCTATAACTATATTGTGAGAAAAAATCGCAATCATATGCATGCCAGTACCTATACGGTACATAGGACATGATATCTATGATACCATTTCCAGAATACCACATATGATGAATTGATATGATGAATTGGTGAATAGTATGAGGGCTATTCACCAATTCATCATACGAGTACATACTATTGCCGTATTACAAAACCCCTGATATCAGATCCATTACACCAAACCCGTCAAACCCATCATACTCGAACTCGAATCCATCATACTCGAACCATGCCCATTATACCAAATACATCATAAAAAAACGCATTATTCCATATCAATCATGCCATGATATGACTCCATATTTATCATAATATTCTCATCATACCAAACCCATCATAGAACACCCATCAAACTATAAATTTCTCATATCGAATCGATACCCATATTCATATTTTTTTTATCTCGAGTAAAAATAAAGATAAACCTGGAATAAAGTGAGCATGTTAAATCATACGCCATGAAATCATAGCTGAAACTTGAATTAAAGTGCATTTCGGGAGGAAAATGTTATTTTGTTCGAAAACATTACACATAAGGACGCTAACAAGAGGTATTTGCCATTAAAAACTTTCTAACCTTTTAAATAAAAAATACAATTTTAGTGAAAAATCTGCTTTTATTATTTTACTAGTTCTTTCCAGTCAAAAATGACGGGCCCAGTTTTAATAAAGGAAAAAACATGAAATATTGATTTTCTTTAAGCTGAATTAGAAATCAGCGATAGTCATTCGGTTTTAAATTGTGCAAATAACAATTTATAGTTCCAAATATTTACAAAATACCTTAAATTAAAAACAACGAAATAGGTTTACAAATTTTTTGCAAAACTTAAATTTCAAAATGAAACAAAAATAAAAAATTTTATAAGCTTCAATAAAACACAAAACAAAAAATGCCTAAAAATATGCTATGAAATAAAAAAAAAAAATCAAGCGCTCCGCACACACATTTTACGGAATAATTTTATGGTAATATTTATGAATTGGTTTGTTTGGTTAAGTTTTTTAAAATAAAAAGTTTGCAACCAAAATTATGTTTTATGTAGTTCCTGAAAGTCAATTGTGTAAAAAATACAGTTTCAAATTTTTGTCTTATGTTCTATGCATGGATGAAAGCCTTATGGAGTAACTTCGGGTATTGTGATATGGTCGGGTAATGTGATATACCTGCATATTTTGTTAAACACACAATTTTTGACAAGAATAAACATGTGAACATAACGGCAACAGAAAAAGACAAGTGCTGCAGCTTAATGCGCCCTCTCATTCGCTGTGTTCGCTCTCATTGTTGTGAAATTGTTTTATCGGTGTTGTCGATATTTTTTTTTAGTGCGCTTTGCGAGTGAATTACAATAAATAGATACATTTCTTAGAGTTTGAATAAAGTTAGCCACAAATGAGGTGAGATTTTTATAGTAGTTTTGACAGCGTAGTTTTACAAAAATAACCTTTTTATTTTGAATCCCGAATTCGGCTATTGTCAAAGTTGGGTAATGTGATATACCATTTATTCATACAATATCTATACATTCCATTCATTTTATACTTTGTGTTATTTTTTTTTTGTTTAGTTTTTACATGCGTATTTGTATTCAGTTGATTTTGTTTTTAATATTATTTTCTTTTAAGTAAATTCTAATGAAATAATAAAATTGTATTAACAACAACATAAATAACACTAAAACAATATTTTTCTTTTCAATAACATGGTTTGATTTAATTTTGGTTGAAAAACAAAAGATACTGCTGTTGAATACTATTCGGGTAATGTGATATTAGTATATCACATTATCCGAACGTGGTATATCACTTTACAAGAAATTTTATTAAGGCGAGTTACATTACTTTTTTTCATTGTGTTGAAAAAGCTTTAAATTGGGTTACGCTATAGAGCTCGAAAGTTTGTAAAACACTATCCTGTGTAAAAAAATATCCTGTGTAATACGGTATAAGCTAAGATATGAAAGTTACTTGTAATTATAAATTTAAAAATACCTATATCGCATTACCCGAAGTTACTCTATGTATACAAAAAAAATATTTTAAACTTAAAACAATCATTTTTGTGGCTATTTTAACTATGTGTAGTTGTCAAAGTATAATTTAATATAGATTTCAGCATAAATGTGAAACTTTGAACTTAATTTTCTCGAAATTACGGACCGCGTTGCATTCAAAATTCGAGCTCTTACAGATTTTTCTGGTGCATAAAAATTTGACACATGATTTATATGACTTTAAAGTACAATTTAAATCAAAGCAAAAATAAAAAAAAATATTAAGTTCTAAAGTGGCTTAACCCCTTAATTGTGATATGAAAAAACCGATTTAGTCAATAAAATCTTAATTTTAAAGCCAATTAATGAATCATAATGCTTAAATTCTTTATTGATCCTTTCTGCAAATATCTTGTAACCATTGATATACAAAAACAAACCTTGAAAATGTAAACTTTTTTCTAAACAAAATAAACAAATCTGTTGCAGCTATTTTGGCGCTTAACTAAATTAAACAAAATTAAAAATAAAACTAGCCAAAGGCCAGATAGCAAATAAAACCTCAGCCAAGATGCCGAACATTGACAGCTAGTGGAAAATGCACTGCGCTGTTTTAGACAAAAAAAGCAGAGAGAAGCAATAGCATTAGAGTAGCTCGCTGTGGGTTAAACAACAACGAATGTCTTAAAAACAGAGGCGTTGCAACGCATGGAAGTGCCTGAAATATAAGCTAAAGCACTACCGTCTCTAGTCTTAAAATTGAAAAACTATAAATCCCTAACCATTGCCGACTGATTCACTTACTATGTAATAATTGATAAATTTTTAATTATTGTTTTTGTTATGACGCTGTATAAATATCATTTTGTTGATTTCCTCAAATTTATTAGGAAAAATATTCAATTAAGCGTATTTTTTGAAAATTTGTTTATTTTTATAATCATTTAATGGGCTAAACAATTGCAAGTATTTCTACAGAAATGTATGCTTATTATTTCTTGTTTGTTTTTGTTTTTTCTGTAATTTTTTTTTCGTTTTGTTTTTATGAATTTGTTTCCTTTATTAAAGTGACTCATTTGTATTAGAAAACAAAGGAAAAGGAAGCGACATCAGCAGCAGCAGCAGCAGCAGCTCTTGACAGATCGCTCTTGAATGCGATATAATTTCAAAGACGACTTTGCTCAGCGCCGCTTGATTAACTATTTGTTTATTTATGATGTGTGAGTGTGTGATTTTTTTTTTAAACATTCAACTTTTTATCTGCGCCTGTCACAACTGACAGATGCAAAATTAATTTATTGTCTCTAGTGAGTGAGCAGGCAGTAAATAAGCAAAAAAAAACAGAATCATTTGTTTAACTCTTTGTGGCAAATTGAATTTTCTTTTTTTAATTTTTGAATTATTGAGGAATATTGTTGTTGCTGTTTTTGTTGTAGCAGCTACTTTTGCTTATTATTATTTAAGCCAGGCAAAAAAAAAAAAAAAAACAAAACACAAATAAATCGTGCGAACGATCGATCGATCTTAGATCTGTTGGCTCGCAGAATTGGCTTCAGTTAAGCTTGAAGCTTGTGGCTTCCCATCAACGTATCTTAAAAAATAAACAACAAATAAGAAGGAGCTTGTCTCGCAGGCAGCTTATTTCATTATGAAATTTATTTAAATCAAAGCATAACAAGCACAAGAACAACAACAACAAAAGACAGTGAGTGACAAAAGCAGTCACAACAACAATAACACCAAAATAATAGCTGCCATTATAATCATGATTGTTGCGGCGGCTGCTGCTGCTCCTGCTGCTGCTGTTGCTGTTGCTGTTGCTGCATTCAAAAGATATTCATCTGTACATTTATTAACTGTATCTCTTGTTCTTTTTATTCATTTCACTTTGTCTTCTGCTTTAATCTCTGGTTGCATGTTATGTTGTCTTGTGTTTGTTTGTTCTTAAATTTTTTGCTTTTCATTCCTTCCTTATTTAATCGCCTTCGATTGAATGAAATCATGTCGTGATGACGGATTTCTTGAATTCCTCTATATGAGAGTCAAAAATCTTGCATTTAACCATTCATCCATCTAAACATTCCTTTTTTTTTTTTGCCTCCAACACCAACACCAACCAACACCTTAATGGATCTCACTTAAATGTTGTTGCTACAAATTATTTTTAATTTTCGTTTGATTTCATTTCGCTGCCTTTTTCAAGAACCTCTCATTATTAATTATGATCAACCTTTGTTGCTGTTGTTGCCAGGGTTCTTCTTGATGCTGGTCACACAAGTGTTGGTTGCTCACTTGCTGTTGTTGTTGCTGTTGTTGTCGCTGTGGTCGCTCGCATTAAGTGGCGAAGACTAATGGTAGGATTAGCTTATCTTAAGTATGTGTGGACAAAAATTTGTACCCTTCTTTGTTGGTCAAAAAAAAAAAAATCGGTCGTTGCGTGCCAGCATCATTTGTGTGCTGCTTTTGAAAGTGAACTTTTATATTTTGTATAATTAAAAATTGATATGGCTGATATTGATATTGATAAGCTATTTTATTCCATGTATTGTGAAAATTTTGCAAAAATAATTTTCGTTACGTTTTTCTTAAATAAATATTGTATACTTATTTGTACGTTAATATGCTGTTATGCCAAATGGTTATTTTATTATGGTTATTAGTTCATATAACATAACCAAGAAATGGATACGCAACGAGATGCTGAATAATATATAATTCTTGTGCCATTACAGGCCATTACCACCCTTTTCCTTTCAAACTGAATGTTGTTGATGATTCCCAAAATTATCCTCTCAAAATTATAGTTCCAAATATTGGAGTCCGAACCAGTAACGGACTGCCATTCAAAATTTCATCTAGCAAGTAAAAATATGACTATCAGTGGTGGGCTCTGCAGAGCTTTTTGGCATCGAATTGGGATTTAAGAGATTGTTATAGCTTGTACCAAAACAGTTGGCGATTTTATGGGGCAATTTACGATAAAACAAATTTGTATATTCTTTTGCTGAAGAGAATTACTATAGATAAGGGAAAAGTACCTTAAAAAATACATAAGCACCATTCGTCAACTTTTTAACAGCATTACAGAGACTTACTCAAAAAATGTATCATTATTTAAGAACTTTTTCTTTAGATCACCAACTGTTTTAGTATCAGTTTTATATGATAACACAGGTACACAAAAAGGAAATTAGTTCTTTTCCAAAAGGTCAAGTACCTTCCGGTACTTTTTTGTCTAACCATCCCCCTTAGATTTCGCCCTAAAAAAAAATTTCATGGCAAAATAAGATAAAAAATAAGATAACTAAGGCAATTGGTCAAAGTGGGAAAGCGGTCCCAATAATGCAATCGTAACTCTTCGATAATTGGTAATTTTGCTTCGGGTTCAGTTCAGTTTAGAACTACAAGAAAAACGTATAATTGTTCTGAGAATACACATACTCGTATCTTTAGTTATATCTGTGGCTGTTTCAAAATTTCAAAATGTAGTAAAAATGATATTTAAACTAAAAAAAACTCTTTTCCTAATATTTAAATGTGTCAATACTAGACAACCATGAACCAGGGTACCTTTAAAAAGACATGTTACGTGAGAAAGAGTTAGAAAAGGACATTTCACAAAATACATGAGTGATGGAATACCGGCAACATCGTTCCTTAATCTAGAAATAAAATGATTCTGAAAAACCAGGGACTGAGTTTTATTTTTTTACTCAGCAAATAATGCTTATTTTCGAGTTTTATTTTTTTACTTACAAAATAACAAGTATTTTTGAGTTTTTATCCCTCCGAAATAAAACTTAGTTTTTGAGTTTTATTTTTGTACTCAGAAAATAACACTTATTTTTAAGTTTAAATTTTTGCTGTGAAATAAAACATAAGTTTCGTCTTTAATTTTTTTACTCAGTAAACAACACTTCTTTTTGAGTTTTACTTTTTCGCGTTTCAAGTTTTATTTTTATTTTATTTTAAAAAAATAAAACCTTATTTTTGAGTTTAATTTTTTTGCTCTGAAATAAAACTTATTTTTTGAGTTTTATATTTTTACTCAGAAAATAACACTTACTTTTGAGTATTAATTTTTCGCTCTGAAATGAAACTAATTTTTTTTACTTTCTGAGTAAAAAAATATAATTCGAAAAATAAGTACTCTTTTAGAGCGAAAAGTAAGACTCAAAATAAGTCTTATTTACTGAGCAAAAAAATAAAACTAAAAAAACAAATTTTATTTCAGAGTGAAAAATTAAAACTCAAAAATAAGTTTTAGTTTGTAAGTAATAAAATATAAAACTCAAAAAAAAATTTTAATTTTAGAGCGAAAAAATAAAACTCAAAAATAAGAGTTATTTTTTGAGTAAAAATAAAAAAATAAAAAAATAAGTTTTATTTCAGAGCGTAAAAATAAAACTAAAGACAAGTTTTATTCTCTGAGTAAAAAAATAAAACTCAAAATATAATTTTTATTTCAGATTGAAACGATATAACTCGAAAATAAGGTCTATTTTCTGATTAATAAAATAAAACTCCAAAAATAATTGTTATTTATGAGCAAAAAAATAAAACTAAAATAATTATTAATTAAATTATTTGGCATCAAGCTCTAAAAATAATTCTTAAAAAATATGTTTTTTAAGAATTATAAACTTAAAATTAAATAACAGTCATTTTATCATTTGTAATTGAAAACTTAAAAAAATAAAAATTTTAATATTTTTTAACAGCAAATGAATTAAGGATTAATTTGGTATACGTGACATTTTTCTCCAATGCCTTTAAAATAATGATTTTTTTCTTCAAAATTTTCAAAATAACAGTTATTTTCGGTACCTGTAGAAAACTATAGTTTAAGAAATTGTTTCAAAATTGTTTCAAGATAGCTTTTATATGCTTTCGTGGGTGCTTGGGGGTTTGTGGAGTGAAATCTAAAAGTGATGGGTTATTTCTGACTACACATTTTTTTTGATGAAAACCATACTGCCAATATGGTACGCTCTACTGGCGACATGATGCGTACCTCACTAAAAAATAGAACCAATGCGTTAATTTACTTCGTGAAAGCAAGGACACAGGGCAGTAGCGTAGCAAGGGGGGGGCGGGGGGGGCGGTCCGCCCCGGGTACACGCCAAAATGGGGTGTAAAATTTGGCAAAAGAACTTTTTACCACATAATTTTTGATTTTTTTAATAAAAAGAACACACCTCAATGACTTCGGTTTTTATATTTGAATATCAAGAGGGTGCAAAAGTGAATGAAAATATTTTTTACCATCACCACGACTTCGTTTTTATTGAAACAAACTTAAACTTTATATTAAATTTTGTTCAATATTAACGCTCACACTAAAACCCAAGTCAATTCCATATGTAATTTTTCATTGGTTAGGGGTGCAATTTCCAAACAAATTATATTAAAATTTTCTTGATATTAAGATGGAGTACAAAATTCAAAATGTAAAAACCCTTTTTTTATATTTCATTAAGTTTTATAAAAAAGCACTTTTTTACATCTTATATTCAGGTTAAGAAGTGTTCTTGCTAGCAGAGTAGACATTTCTAAAACCATTAAGTTTCGAAAACCTGCATGATTTTCAGAGTATAATGAATGGAGGCGTCAGTTGTTTTGTAAACAATACATTTCTCCGGAATTTTTCAGAAAAACATGTTCATGTCATAAATTTCAAAAAAAAAAATATACTTTATGATTTTGTGATTACTAAGTTCTGAGACTATATATCATGAAACAAACCTCACTTACAGCTTTTAACCTGCTAGAACATAATTTTGAATAGTAATATGTTTTGGGTATACTGTTACATAAAACTACTAGTTTAAAAATCATTTATAAACTTTTAACTTGCTAAAAAAATTTCTAAAAAATTAAATTGATTTAAATTCATTAAGTTTTTTATTTAAATTAAATAAATGGCGTTTAATGACAATTTTATGGCCTTCTAACGTTTTTTTGTTTTATTTTGTTTTAAAGATGTCCATTAAAAACTCTAAGATGATTTTCCGACTCCATTATTTTGCTAAAATAATTATTGTTCTGTTCAAAAATCAACCAACAAAAACTAACAAAAATACAGTTTTTAATAGAAGATATGATGCATAGTTCCTTAAAAATTATTCTAATAATTAAAATTAAATTTTGTTCTCAATCAACGAATGTGAAGAAACACCAGATTTCTTGGAATTGTCAGATCTTTTTGAGCCATTCATGAGTCTTGACCTTGTTCAACCTGGGCAAGTTTGCTTTGGGAATTATGTAGATAATGAGAATGAAAAAAAAAATGTCTGATATCAATTTGGTATCACTGTAATATTGTGATACTGAGATATTTATGGTGGTATTTATGGTGATATTTATAAAGCAGTCAAATGTTACAGACCTCAATCTTGTCTATAAAAGTCCAAGCGGAGATTAATATAGATACACTGAGAAAAAAAACATACTTAAAAATTAAACAAAAATTATTAAAATAGAAATTTAACGCCTTTGTTTTTCTACAAAACAATTTTTAAAACAAGTGTGTTTTATTTTCACCTACCTATAAACTTCTTTCTTTTTTTATTTTTCTCTTATTATGTCTTTGAAAAAACAAACAAACATTTGAATTCAATGACAATTTTTGAATTTTTTGAATTGGTTTGACAAATATCGAACATATGATAAAATAAAAACTAATAAATTAAATATTAAAATATTTCAAATGCAAACTTCATCGAATTAAGTTTACATTTGGTATTCGGAAGGTCCCGGGCGTATTTGGTTGTGAATCTGGTGCTAAAACTCGGAAAAGTTAATAAAATGGCATCGAAAAAAATATGCTTTAAAACATGAGTTTTTAATTTTAAAATGTTTGTTTTAAATTTGGCTTTCATAGAAAAACATTGTTTTAAAAACAAAAACTTTTGTTTTGAATTTAACTTTAAAAACAGCTCTGTTTAATTTTTTTGAATTTATTTCAAGCTCTATTTCAAAAACAAATTCGTTAGATATGAACACACTTTCATTTAATTTTAACACATTTTTTCCTCAGTGTACTATAAAGAAATTGATAAAAATTATGAAAAATGTTTATAAATGAATTTTAATATTTCATTTAAATTTTATATATAAAATGGGGGTTGATTTCGAAAAAAAAAAATAATTATATTAATAGTTATTCAGGGTCACTAGGGAAAATTTGTTAACGTTTTGCAGGTCCTATTTTTTCTTCAATTATGCAAAATTTTTCGTAATTTTTTCAAAGTTTTCTATATTCAACTAACTAGAGTTTTTATATTTAAACTGATATTGTGTGGTTTACTCTTAGTACATTTGTCTCTCACAACTTATAAGCCCGGAGACAAAAATATTGGAACAATTCAGAAAAATTCTTTAAGTTTCTGAAAATTTTAGATTCTTACTTCTTTTATCAAATATTCATGGATAGCATAGTTTTGTTTTTTTTTAATCTCTTCTAAAATATGTCATTTTTTTAGAGGTTGATTCGAAAATATGTAGTAAGATTCATCGACTTATTGTATAAAAAAAAATCTTCTTAAGGGGTGCACAATTTAGTTTCCGCCCCGGGTGCGACCAACCCTAGCTACGCCACTGACACAGGGGCTTCGACATCTTTTTTCGAAAAAGATACCTTCTGAACGGAAATCAATGTCGTGCGATATATTTGATAGGAGATGAAACCATTTGTTTCTCTCTCAACTCTCTCAGAAGTCGACGCAAATGATTGCCGAAATCTTCTGTAGCGATACCACCATGCAAAGTGTTAAATTTTTATGACCTGAAATTCATGGTCTGACGCCACCAGTTCTTGTATTTTCTAGTTTCACTCGGGCAGCTTTCCAAGCCCATAACTTGATACACCATTGCCTTGATACCCAATAGAACGTCCTTCAGTCGGTCAGTAAAATTGTGGATTCATCTCCCTGTAGTGAATGTGGCGGCCGTGGTCGTGTATGCTAATTGTATGGCGTGTGAGCCAACGAGTCTTGGGTTCGATCCTCATCTTGGGCAAGGTTTTTCAATAAAAATATTTTTTTTCGGTTCGGCCGTCACCTCTCTGTATACAATGGCAAACTTGAGATAGTACAAAATGCCATGCTAAGCTTCTTGAGAACATGAACTTTAGCCGCTCGGAGTCGGCATAAGACATGTTGGTCCAATTCTCGGTCAATTGTGTAAAAACTTTTAATAACACACACAACATAATTGATTTAATTTGAAGTTCGGTCAAAGTCCTTTTACGGGCGTCAATTTATTTTATTTTCATTTTATAAGAAAAAAAACGATTTCAAGGGGTTAAATCGAGTAATCGAGTAGCAGGGCTTACCAGCCAAATATGACAATGGAAGTCCAAAAGTTCTTAATGCACATGTCTGTAATTATTATTGTCACTACACTTATCAAAATCACATCATGCAATACCAGAATGATCCATTTACGTCACGTGATTTATTATTTCTGTGACAACAATACATATTTGGTTTAAAACGGATGCCAAGCGCGTTCAACGTACGGATGCCAACCTTATACGTACTCATAAAAATGAATAGAGTTATACCACCGATTTGGTGGCAATAATGCGCATGGAGTAAATTCTCAAACTAATGTATATTATTATCACAGTGACAACAAAACACGTCATGTAAATGAACCATCCTGCTACTGCTTGATGTAGTTTTTCTTGTCTAGTGTCAATAATGCATGCAGCGTGTGCATAAATTCCCCGAGAATTATTGCCACCAATTTGTGGTAATTTCAAAATGTGAATTACTGTCACTACTGAATTGATGGAAATAATTCACTTGACGGTAATACGTTACGGCGTGTGAATAAACGCCATCAAAAATTTGGCCTAAATTCATATAGACAATTGAACTTAATCGTCACTGAGCTTAAATCTTATTTTAGATCTTATTGTGTGTAACTCGTAAGCTTATTGCAAGTTTTATAGTTATGAGTTAAAAATAGCACCAGCCCATTTGGAATTCTCAAGATTCTTTATTTAATCAAAGAGAAAATTTCCAGCAATAAATAATGATGAGAAAATTGCTTGAATTAATTGCTCACAGTATATAAATATCATCAAACTCTGCACACATATACACTCACATACGATAAATGCACATATCCTGCGGTAATTAATTGCATATCCGATGCCAATAATCAACGTTATAGTAGACATATTTAAACGAACGATTATGCAAAAATTACTTGTAGGTACTCAAAACTCAAACGAAAAACTTCCAGAAAAATTGAGTAACATCAAGTATTAAGTTACACTGAAAAATATAAAACAACAAATGAACAAGATTTTAGCGCCCTCTGCTTAACGCTGCGACACACGCTTATGCCTTTTTATTGTGTTTTGGTTTTTTTGTGTTTTGTATTTTTTGTGTTGTTGTTGTTTTTTCTTTATGAGTGCTTTAGATTGTGGTGACTTTTGGCACAGCGACTCATCAAAGGGTTATTCTATTTTTTGTGCCTCAGAATATGTTACCCTAATTTTTAGCCAGCGATTAAACACAACAAATTTAACATATCCTTTGAGTGTGTTTAGAGTAATATCAAGAAAAGGTCCTGCTGCTTAAGAAATCGTGCAGGAGTGCGTTAGTATGTGTGCGTGTGTGTGTGTGTGTGTATGTTGCTGCTTAAGTAATCAGATACTGAATATCCTTTCGTTAATTGCACTGATTTTTATCGCTAGAGGAAGCGAAAACTTACAACTGCGGAAGTTGACGCAGTGATCGGCGTTGTAGTAAAGAAAACCACAAAAATGTTCAGTTTTTGGTTTTAATAAAATATGGTTTGAAATGAGGTTTTTTTTTTTTGCTACACTTTTTTTCTTTTTCTTTTTCTTGTCATTTTTGTTACTTTCTGTTCATGCTTATCTGTTGAGGCTGGTTTGGTGTACATGACACAGATACTCGTTTATGTGTCAACACGGCACTTTGGACTCGACCATTGACGGCACTGATTATTTTTGCTTTGGTAAATTGATCACTTCAGACCTACTTACGTTACGTTGGATAATTTACGTTAACATTGACGTTTGCGCATGCGCATGCTTTGCTTTTTGTGTGTTTTGCTTGTGTGGCATTTAAAACATTTGATGATTCGGTTTCCTGTGAGTTGGCTCAGCACTCAAGTGCCTTGCTTGCAATGTGAGTTAAAAGAATAATAATTTGTATTTCGAAAATTTTCTGAATTGCAGAAATCAAACTATTTTAAAACAAATTTTTTTCAGTAGAGCAACAGTCAAGTTTGGTTTTAGTTCAAAGATTTTTATGATTTGATTTTTTCATGGTCTTAATAAGTAAGTAAGTTTATGCAAACTTAAGGAAAATATTATATTATGATTGATGTTGAAAAGATGTTTGAAAAAAAATGTACCTTTAGTAGACGTGAAAGTTTTAGATAAATGTCATCAATTATAATTTAGTAATTTTTCATAAATTGAGTACTTTTTATAGTCTTGTTTTGCAAACAAATAGCCAAATTTTAATTGTTCTGGTGCCTATAAAAAATATTTCCATGAAAAAGTCTCTGTAGATTTTTCTTACATGGACTTAGAATAGTCTTGCAGTCATAGCTGCAATTATTTGAACTATATGTTTGTATAGCCCAAACTTGTTGTTCAATCAACATTATATTTTTCAGCACACCCTGTATAACATTTTTTTTCTTTGCTGCATCTAGCTCTGTGAAATCACTGCTGTTTAATAACATTTAATTAAACAATGCGCCGCATCTACTGCAAGGCTAATGATGATGACTGTCAGATCTTTAAATCAGCAACAACAACAATAACAATACAAATATAGCAAACGTGAATTGCGTTCATAGGCTACAAAAGCTAGTGCGCAGCAATCATTAAGGATATGACGTAAACGATGTAAGTTTTAACGCAAATGCAGGCGATTTAAATTAATTAAACGACTTACAAGTACAACTCCAGCCAGCAGAACTTTAGCCTCAGCCTTAGCTCTAAACTTAATACCGTCAGTCAGTCAATCAGTCAGTCAGTCATTCAGTTAGCCAGTCATTTGCTATACAACTGAGTTCACTCGAGCTTAGCAATTAAAATGTGATCAACCATTGATCGAGCCTCTTAATTTGATGCTGTTAATTTTTTGGTGTAAACACACACACACACACATACATACACACATATGCCGATATAATTAAAGCTTATTGGCTAAACATAAAAACGCATAATTTAAGCTGTCAAAATCAATTATAACGCATACTTTTTTTGGGTGTTAAAAATGGGCCGCAGATAGTTAAATTTAAGTAAAAATAAAAATATTGACGTGTTGTAAACAAAGCTAAATGTTAAAAGTTTATTTCATCAAAAAGCTGTTTCACACATTTGTGTGGCTTTTCAATACTGGGCACGCTATGTGCCGACTACGTGCAGGGATAAAGCATAAATCTTGTTGTTGTGCCACCATCAGTCAACCAACAATGTTCGAGTGTTGTGTGTGCGTGAAGCTAAAATTAAACAAATGCTTAGCAATAATTAATTCGTTTTATTTGAAATTTGAAATTTTTAAGGCATTGAAGTTGCCGTTAATAAGCTGTTTATTTACAATTGTATGTATGTGTGTGTGTGTTTATATATGTAAATATGTATGTGTTGTTGCTGTTATTGTTTGCATTGCTTTCAATTGTGCTTACATTGTTGTTGTTGGAGTATTTGTACTGATCACCACTTTGAATACAATTTACTAACATATTATTAAACATTTAGCATGTTTGGCTTATTTAATCAATGATGTGTTTATTTAACACACCCGTCGGCATTTTTTATTATAACAACAACAACAGCAGAGCAATGTACAAAAATAAGATGTTTAAGCATACAAACAAATAGCAGTGAAAGAAAAAACAAAACAAAAACCCAAAATCCAATCGATAAACTAGCATCCTAGGTAATTTTTTACTAATATTTAGAAAGCATTGATCACTGCTGCCAAACGCAGTTGCCGTTGTACACTCAGCAGCAGCAGCAGCAGCAGCAGCAGCAACTTAAGCTGCTAAGTGAATGTGGAAATGCGTTTTGACCAACATCACACACAGTCACACACAAACAAATGCTAAATCCACTGAAATCAGTTTTAAATGCTTAACGCCTATATAAATACGATAAGCTCAACCAACATGATCGTTAATAATCAAACATAAACACAGACGACGTACGTTGCACGGTTATGCTGCATTAACACAGTGCTGCTAGCAAGTGTTGTGCAAACATTGAAGAGAACAGCAATGCAATGCAATACAACGTTTAACAACAATAAAATCAATGGTCTTAAGACAAAAGTCGTTGTCGTTGTCTTCGTTGTTTTTGTTGTTTTTGTTGTTGTTGTTGTGATTCTTAGTTTACAAATGCGATCATTAGCAGTCGACCATCAGCGGTAGTTGTTGTTGTTGTTGTTGTTTTTGTTGATCTGCTGCACACACATTAGTCGTCCTCATCGTCGTCGTCGTCGTCGTCTTCATTTACTTAGAAGTTGTGCACTTGCATTTCGAATTGCGTTCAATTAACAAGCGCCCTGAACGCGCATCGCATCATACAGGATGCGCTTCACTGTTCAGTGTCGGTTGGTTGAAGAAGAATTCTTTGGGTCCGGTTGCGCCTTTTAACAAAGTAAACTGTGTAACGCATTATACAAAATTCTTTTGTGCAAATGAACAATTTAAATGTTGTTGCTCTTAATTAATAAATATATATATATGTCTGAGCTAATGCAATAAGAAGCTGTCAATGCTTGACTTGCTGTGTGAATACTTTGTTCTTGCGCTGAAAAAAAAAACAAAAGTTATGAAATGAAAATTGCTTTAAATCATAAATTTTTGTTGCATTTAAAACAAAATCAATTGATTTTAAATTAATTAAGCGATATAGCAAGCAATTATTTCAGTACCAAAACGAAAGACTTAAGAAACAAACTTGCTTCATGTTGAACATGTTTGCTGCGTTTATTTTAATACTATAGCTAACTAATAAATTTTTTTTTGTTTGGCCAACATGTTGCTAAAGCATATGTTTTTATCACATTTTTAAAGAAATGCTCTATTTATCAACTGAAAACTCAAAATTTGTATGGCATGAAATGATGAATTTTTCAATCAAAAATCTTAATGTATGTGAATCTAATAATCTTTATTGCTGCATTGCTAAGCATTTCTATGAATTTATGTTAGAGTTTTGATCAACTACATTTCACAGAAATAAAAACAGCAGCTAAAAAAACTACTTACAAAAGTGAACTAAAGGAAAATATTACTCAAATTGTAACTTTTAATCATGTAGTTTTAATTACTTTAAAATATGAATATTCGGTACAATTTTCTGAAAATAATGTTAGTTAATTATATAAATGGCATAGATGGTATAATGAAAGTTCACAATTTACTATTGGCAGATTAGTAAAAACGGAATTTATCATATACTCAAATTATCATAAAAAAAAAAAATCAAAAATCATATACTTATTAGACAAAAACTTATATAAAACAGTGATGAGCCAGCACAGTGTGAAATTTGAATGATGTAACGGAACTTAATTCAAAAATCAAAATCAAATCAAAAATTTATTTTTTGCCTTGAAGACTATTTCAATACTCTACTCGTTTTTTCCCTCATTAAAATATTTTTTTCTTACATCATCAGTTGCGAGAAATTAACGTTAAAGAAAAAAAGGAATTAAATAATTTTAAAAAATTAAACTTAGTAACCAATATTTCTCAAATAGAAAATTGCTGAAAGTTAAAATATATTAATGAGATTTTGATTTATATTAAAAAAAAATCCATTTGAAAATGTACTAAAAAGAAAATTTCTGATTTTTAATATTCTAAGTTAAGAGTGTCTTTTCTTAGATGTATCCTCTTGTTCACTATCACTTCTTCAGCTATTTAACTTACATAATTAGTTAATTTAGATTCGCGTTCTTTCAGCGCACAAACAACTTTTTTCAAAAAAGCAGAGGGTTATAATTTTTTTTTTATTCTTATGCAAAATAAAATGGTGTGCATTTTTTTGATGATTTGAATGAAACGTTATTATTTCTGAAGGTTACTCAACAACCCCTTGTATGAAACGTTTGAAAAAAATAAACAAAACGTTAATATAAAAATTAAATTTTTTACTTTATTAAAAAATAAACAAAGTTTATGCAGGAAGGTGTTGCAGGTTAAATTGTTATAAAGACAATTTAATTTTGGATAGTTTCCTCTGACAATTTAACCAATTACTAATTAATTTGCATTCATAAATTTGAAAATATAAAAAATAAATTCATTTGGTTCTTTGCTGATGATTAAATTTACTTTGCTTAGTAAGTTACCAAAGTAAATTTCAATTGTCTTGGTCTATTTTAAATGAAATATATTAGGCTTAAGTCAAAACATTATGATTTCTATCCAAATTTATCTTTCAGTGCACAAAAATACGTCAAAATAATGCTCGAATAATAACACTGGTTTACAAATAACGAAAAGTTGCAAATAACGAATATTTTGATTACTTAACGAAATTTGCAACTATTTTGTCTTTTTTTGGAAATTTTTCTGAAAAATAAAAAAAATCCCCGAAATTTGAATTTATTGCGCTAAAACTAACAACTCGACAAAAAAATGGTGTTTACATTGTTTGTAAGAAATTTTATTAGCTTTTATTTGACATATCATTTGTTTGGTTACTGTTGTTGGTTGTGGAGATATATGCAATTAAGTGGAACCAACTTTTTTTTTTCGCTGAAAACCCTACAGTGGGCAATATCTCGAAAACGGAGTGACAGAAAAAAAAAATATTTTTTTTTTCGGAATTAGCGACCGATTTTACATGAGAAAAGGATAGTGGCATTCAAAGTACATATTGGCTGTAAACCAGTGTAATGTAATATGAGTAACCGTAATCTGTGTAACGAGAGTGACTATTGTTTAGTTCGGCTTAAAAAAGAATTGTGAGTAAATTCAGGATAGCTGTTTGTGATCTCGTTGTTTTAACATTTACAGGACAGACTTACAAGTACATACTAATAAAAAAAGATTTCTTCAAGTGTAACGTGAGTTACCAGTTGACATGAAAAGATATTGTCATGAAAAGATATTAAAAAAACGAAACACATAAGAATTAAAATAGAACTATGCACACATTCTTTGCTTTATTTATTTATAGCATTTCTTTGAGAAGGACAGATTTTGGTCAATGGAATATGGTAGTCTAATTTAATAAGTCATATAAAGTAAAATCGTAACATGAGCTACCGTGGAATTATCCAAAATTAAAAATTAATTGAACTTCGTGTGAAGAGTTGAAATTTATTTTAATAATTCCTTTGAGTAATAAAATCTTTACCAATTTCCGACAGATCTGATGGCCATTGCGATGTCGAACGCCGCTCTTTTTTTACAACAAAAATAATGTTAATCTTTTTTTTGAGAAATTATTAAATTTTGTGGTAACTTAAAAAAAAAATTATTTAAATATGAATAAAAACGTTACACTAAATATTTTTAAATTTTGTTAAGTTAACTGATAAGAACAAAATACAAAAAAAGTAACAAATGAAATTTTTTAAACATGGTAGATATATTTCCTTCCCCATTCAGAACATTAAATTTGAGATAATTTTTTATCTCTCCCGGCATTTGATTGAAATATACGCTAAATAACTAACGACAAGATTAAGACAATTTATTAAAGTACTTTTTGTAAGAACTTCAACTTTTAAAAAGACTTCGAAAAATTTGAAAACCGTTAAAACTCGACTAAGATATTGACATGTAAAGTCGAACTTTTTTATTAAAAACACCTTTTTTACAAATTTTGTAATTGATATATGCAAAAAACTACATTTTTATAGGAAATGTTTACTTTGGCGTAAAACTTAAATTTGACCAACTCAAAAGCTCTCTACAAACCAAATTTCATATGGCTCATTGCACAGAAATGAAGAATGGAAACATGAATTCTAAAATGCATATATTTGAAGTAATTTTTGGTTTTCGAGTTGAAGTGGAATCTTAAGTTAGTCCTGCTGCAAAAATATTTTTAAATTAAATGCTTTTTTATATTATTTTGACAATTAAACTAAACAGACTTCGAGTTGAAAACATTTTTTAAATATTTTGATTTAATTTAAACCTTTAAATCAGTCATCTTTTGATACAACTTTAAATAAAATAATTTCAGTAATATTAAAAAAGATATTAATGTTGTGTAAGAATAGTTTGTAATAGTGATTGGTTTCTGCGTTTTCAAAGTACAAAATATTTAAACTGAGTGTTTTTTCTGTGTCACACCCGTCCCAAAAAAAGGCTATAGTTTTCCTAAGAAGCAACATAGGCTTATGATAAGAATGCAACTTTCCTAAAGTAAGGATGTTGATGTTTTACATAAATTTGTTTACTTTTTTCATTCAATAAATTATTTTTATTCTTCATTTCCGTTACAAGAAGTTGGTCACACCTGGAACGGTTTTCAAAATTTTTTTCTAATAATGAAATTTTTGCAAGTATATGAATTACTTCTTTGATTAAAACAAGTTTTGTAAATTCATGTATAGCAAAATCAATTGTATAGGTATTAATTTGATCAAAAATTCATGTGAAAAATTTTTTGCAAAAAAATATTTTTTTTTAAATATATTAAAAACTTGAAATTATTTGTAGTTAATACTTCTACAAATAATTTCAAGTTTGATAAAAAATTCATGCAAAAAAATTTTTTGCAAAAAAAATGTTTTTTTTTTTAATTTAATACATTAATTAAAAACATATTTTTTGATTTAAGTGTCAAAAATATGTGAAAGTTATTATACCCATTAAGTTCTTATATATAATTTCCACATCATTCGCACTCGTCACACCCGGGACAATCTTATGTCACACCCGCCCCATTTAAAAGTTTAAAAAAAGAATGGTTATCGCCATTTTTACAAAATATTTTTCACTGGTATTCAACAGAAAATATATTAAATTTGAATATATGCAAGTCAAAAATGGTCTCATTGTGGCAGATGGACTGAATTTCAATGTTAAACTCAGAATTTTTAGTATTTAAACTTGTGCTCGTCACACCCGTCCCAGGTGTTTAAGCGAATGTAACTATTGAACTAGTATAAATAACTGAATTATGTTTTAGCATTTTGAAACCTTGGGGCATCTTCTAAAATACCCTATAGTAAATTGCTAACATTTTAACCGGTTAATACCATTTTCAGCACGATAAAGTAGGAATGTATGTAGTGAGCCATATTAAGCAAAAAGCGAGTTTTTTTTCAAAAATTGTATTTTTCTTTTAGAAGTTAAGGAACTCCCTCGAGTAGATATAACCCTCGAGTAGGTATAACGTTTAACGTTTAACTTAATTGGATTTTTGATTTTATGCCCAACAGACGCCTAAAATTTGTTTATTTCGCGTGTTAATAAATTTTGCAAAAAAAAGTGGCAAAGTAAAATTTTGTACTTACCTTTAATAACATTATGAATAATGCATTTGCATTGGTCTCCGGTTGTTTTAGTTGAACTTAAATATTATTATACAACATTATCATGGTTTTGTCCATTATATTAGACAGCCTGCCAAAAGCAAAGTAGGGCATGTAAAAATCTAAGAGATGTTTTTTTGAATCTTTTTAAAGCCCAAATGATGGGAAAAATAGCTAAAAAAAAATGTTTCCCACGATTATTCTAGCCACGTCATTGAAACGGTTAATACCAAAGCAGCGTGCGACAATTTTCAATGTGCACGTATTAATATAACAGTCATATATACTTTCATTCCTGGAAGGATCAAACTGTACCTTGCAGCAAATCAGGCATAAAATAAAAATAAAAAAAATCATATAAAATCCAAGTTTTTCAAATTTTGTACGAATATAATTTTAAAGAATTATAGGACGTACTTGAATCCAGGGTTATTGTTTTTCTTTAACTTCATAAAATTCTTTTGCACTGAACAAATTTTTAAATCAATATACATTAATTTTGTTAAAAGAATACATAGAGAAAACCTATCCATTAAAATTTTTAAAATAATTTTTTTCATTATTAGTTATCTAGAGTCGAAAATTCTTAGACGAGGTCAAAACCGATTAACGGTTGTAAGCGCCATCTAAGTAAGTAAGTAAAAGTATCCAAAACAACAATTTGTATACATAAAAAAGTACTCAGACACAAAACTTCCGAGTATCAGACTCAATTTAATTTTTAAAAGCTACGAATAGTAACGAAAAATTGCGCAGCTTATGAAGAGAATGAATTGCACATTGAAATAAGTCCGAACATAAACTAGTTCTGGCGAACAAAACCACAGAACAAATTCATATATTTTACTGAACATATGAATGAAAGTATAGAACTGGCCTGAGTCTTAACTAAAATGCACCCGAAATATGTACAAAAAGTAGCTGGAAAGTCAGCTAAAATTGTACCGTCGTTAGTCTGTATTATGTCAATAAAGGGTAAAAAAAAGAGCGACAATATTGGGACATAATATACCGACGAGTGCCAGATTCAGTCTTCGTTCGTACTTTGTGCCTGCCCAAGGTGTTACAAAAATAGCACATCTTTCGGTGCAGTGATCGGACATTCACCGACACGGGCACCGAACATATGTCTGCTATTTTATTGACAAAGAATATGAAATTGTTTTTAGGGTATAACTCTAATTTTTTTTTAAAAATATTATATTAAAACTTATTATGAGCTTGAAGGCACGGTTGTTTATGAAGAAAACAGCTAACAAAGGATTTGATTTGATTTGATTTGATTGTAAAATGTTGATGATTTTTTTTAGTTTTTCTGTTATAAGAAATAAATCAGTATACTTGAAAAAAACTCTTAATCATGAAATTAAGTTGTAGAAGAAACATGTTTAAAAATGTTTACAAAATATATTTCTTAGTCTAACTTGTGGATCGTCTCTGGTGTAACCTTCAAAGCAGCTCTACTATAGTATGGAGTTGGGCTCTACCTATAGTTGACTAAATTTGAAAAAAAAACACTATAGCTCTCTACAAATAAGCCGCAATTTTGCTTGAATAATTTTTTTTCAAAGTTTTCTTTTCACTTTTTTTTTAGTTAAACAAATACTAGACAGTCCTTAATTTTTTCCAGGGGTTTCCTATTGCTGTTGTTTTTGTTTTTATTGTTACTACTTTGCTTTCACTTGTTACTTGTGCCGCTTTGTTTGAACATGTGGTATATGAAGACGAACACAAACTCAATCATGCATCTTAGCCAGGTTAAAAAGAATGAATAAAAAAAAATCTCAATGGCTGTGCGATGGAAAAAAAAAGGATTCAAAGCAGTGCTGCCGCTAGTAAGCAAATATTTAAATTTTGAAATTTATTTTGAGTGCTTGTTAAATATTTTTTTACTTTACTTGGCACAATAAAAAAATTTAAAAAAAAGGAAAAATAAAAAAGCAACAACGCTTACTTCCATTGAAACATGATGCATTTACATTTATTTTAAATTTTTTCAATGTAACAATGTAACATTCTACCGTGCTGCTGCTAGCAGGCTGCAGTAGCGCAATTGTAAACCACAAAAATCAATTATCAACGGACTGTTTTGCAGATTTAACTCGCACTGTGTCATTTGACGCAATCACGCAAATGTGCCACACAAAAAAAAAAAAATTGTTAGAAAATAGAAAAAAAAAAATAAACAATTCAGCACATCCTGACTCAGAGCCAGCATTGTTGCAGAATTGACAGTGTTTGTGTACAAACACGGTGTATTTTTGTTGTTACTCTGTCCATTTTACCTTGGCTGCTTTGTGTTACGGTGACTCTTTCGGCTGTTGTGCATAAAAGCGTAAAATCAATTTGTTGTCCTTTATGTCTTTTCAATTTGTGTGGCTACAGCTATGCTTGAGTAATGCTGTTAGATCTTCTCTTTATAGTTTTTTTTGTTTTGTTTTTTGTTTTATTTTGCTTGAGGGAATGTTTTTATTTGGCAGTATTCTTAAATATTTTGACGTTAGAGAACGTCAATTGTTTAAATTTGTCACAGCATTCTTTGATTTCAGTTGATATTTTGCAGCGTGCTAGCTGTTAAATGTGCTATGCGCAAGCGTTCCAAATTGATTTTTGTGGCTTTGAATTTGTTTTTTTTTTTTAAATTGCCTTCAATTGATTTCAATATTGTTGTGTTTGTGTTACGTCCGTATGTTAATACAACACAAGCCAAAAGGTTTGGGTCTTAAGTCTTTCGTTCTGCAGATACATGCAATTTTTCCAAAAGTCGAAAGTTATAGCTTTTGGGCAGAAAAGCTTAGGTTTTTCTTTGTTATTTCGTTAAGTACGGTTAAAAACAAACAAAAGACTTAAGCAACGAACTGCTTTTAAATTTTATTGAATTGAAGTAGCTGTCGATATGCTTGCCAGCAAACCACAAGTATTTTGTTTTAATTATTTATGAAGCTACAACTTTAAGGCAGAAATGCTAAGCTTTTCTTTGTTATTTCGTTAATTTCAGGCACTACAAACAAAAGACTTAAGCAACGAAATCGTTTTCAAATGCGTTGAGTTGAAGTAGCTGTTGATATGCTTTCTCGTGAACCCAGAGTAGCTTTTTGCATTAATTTATAATTTTTTTCGCGAAGAAAAAGAAGAAGAAGAAGAAGAAGTTTGTTTACAGCTTTCAGAAATGTAACATTTTTGTTCTAAATAATGAAAAAATATAGCTACTTTTCTGCGTACGTAAAGGGCCGGCCACGCACTGAGCAATTTTTAATTTTTTCCATGTTTTATTTCCTCAGCAAATATCGTATATATGAGAAAAATTGAAAATCGCTCGCTAAGTCGCTGTCGCAGTCACAGTCGTTCAGTGCGTGGACGACCCCTTAGAAGGTAAAAAATTTTCAAAAACAAATTTTTTCTCAAGAAGCTTTACATGCCATTGTTAACTCTCTGAGGCTTAACTCAGATTAGAAAAATGTCTCTCTCTCTGTGCCAGATGGTGATTCGAAATTGGGTTTACCGAAAGTGGGTTGCTTGTAGGCCACACATTTGGCACACCATGAGAAGCTTGATTTAATTTTTGTTAAATTTATCGTATTTTTTATTTGAATTATTTTATAATAAAATTTTTAATTAAAAAACTAATTTTTTTTAAACATTGTTATTTAAAATATTTGCTTTCAATAAATTTGTTTTAATTATCTTGAAAACATATGTACAAACATAAAAATATGCAAACCAACTTTAAAAAATGGGATCCGCAGTTGCTTGTGTACATCTGTGAAATGCTTTAATAATAAAAAGATAATATTAAAATGTTTAAGTTTAATATCAACGATTAAGGAAAAGAAAAAAAATTAAAAAATTTCGGCGAGTAAAATCAAAATTATGTCAAATTTTATGCAAAAAGTGATATAAATAAGTAATATTTTTTCAAAATATCATATAAATAAATAATAATTTTTTTATTTTTCTGTACATCTTAATCAGCTAAGCTAGCTAAGCCATCTTTTAATTGCAGAATTTCAATCAAAAGATCTGGCATATCTGTCGATTGGTTAAGTTCATACGTCGATTGGTTAAGATCATTTAAGCGTTCAAACAAATACAAAATAACTTCTATTAACACATAAATATTTATTTAACGTTATCAACATGCGCTTGATTAAATTATTAAAGTTGCCTTAAAATCATTGCATATTTTATCAATTAACTTATTTATTAAAAGTAACGCTCTATATTCATAACAAAAGACTTAAGCTACAAACCTGTTGCTGATAGCCAGTTTTTGTATATTAAAATTTTTGGCCAACGTGATTTTGGTATTTCCTATAAGCAACTGCTAGCTCTTCACAAGCACTGAGAGTAATATTCACCGCTCTTAATTACATTCGTTACCACGCCTCAAAGTGCGTGAGGGAGGGCACACTATGCCATACTTTAGCGTTCGACTCTTTTAGTCTTCACAAGCACAAGCTTGGCCTTAGTCAAAAATGTCTGCACGAGCATTTTTCTGTGTGTGAGTGTGTGTTAGTGTGTCTTTGTGTATACAGCTAACAATGAAGTCTAATACTTTGTTGTTGCTGCTATTTTTGTTGTTGTTTTAGCATATATTTCTGTGTATTTGACTGTCTTTCACATGCTTGATTGAAGAGATTTTTTTGTTTTTGATATTTATTGATTTGTGGAGCAACCATTTTAGTTTCATCAACCCCCAACTCTCTCTCTCTCTCAGGTCTACCACTTAATTTTATTGCTTTCAACATAATTATTTATAGCCCTTTGCACTGTATTAAACATATTTTTTATTTTATTTTATTTTGTTTTTTATAGCGCTGCAAAGAAAAGCTAAACACTTTGGCTGTTTCGGTGATGAATCAATGGCCTGGCGTTCGTTTGCGCGTCACCGAGAGCTGGGATGAGGATAAATTGCATGGCCCAGAGTCGTTGCATTATGAGGGACGAGCTGTGGACATAACAACGTCTGATCGAGATCGCACAAAATACGGCATGCTGGCACGTTTGGCCGTTGAGGCCGGTTTCGATTGGGTCTACTATGAGAGTCGAGCGCACATACATTGCTCGGTGAAATCAGGTAAGCATCATCGTCATCATCATTTTATAAATATGCACTGAAAATACGAACAGAACATAACTAAATAGTTTTCAACTTCTTTATAAACATTAAGCTGCATATTTGAATTCGTTATCAAAAACTAAATGATATGCGAAAACTGTGTGTGTGTGTTGAAATAAACAAGCAAACGAAAGACTTAAGCAACAAACTTGAGCAGGGAAAAATATGTGGCAAATAGCTGGCTTATTTCACAGTGTGTTCAAGTTATGTTTTTATTATTTTTTAGCATTTTTAAGCGAACAACAAATTTCTGCAAGCTATTAGCTGTTGATGTAAATTTCGTGCTTGTCATCTTGTTGTGATATTAATGCGTGTCGCTCTCGCGCTAACAAGAGTAAGCGTTGCATGTTCATATACAGCAGGAAAGTCCATTTAACTTGAAGCCAATGACCTAGATCAACAGACATGGGCAACTTTGGGCACGTTTCCAGATTAAACTTTAATTTGAGGTAATAGAAATTTTACTTTTAAAAGGATTTTCGGCATAAAACAAATTTGCGCACTTGCATTGAGCGCAATATGGACTATAGATAGGGTACAGACAGACCCAGTAGAGGTTTGATAAAAGAGCTTATCTTAATGGGCAGCCTTTTAAGAATATTTAATCTGAATTAAAAAATAAAATTGCCAACTTAAATTGTTTTTTTTTTTGTAAAAATATAATTTTTAGGTTTATTTTTGTAGTGTGCCAAATCAACACACACACATCATGAACTTATGAGGGAATGCTTAAAGGTTTTGATTGTAAACAAAATTAATCAATTAATCAATATTTTTCAAAATCAAGTTATACTATCCACCTTTTGAAAAAAAAAAAATAATTTCGGTAAAAACCTGGTCATGGATTTCTTTCGGTAAATTATAACAAACTATTTTGAAATTGAAACTTACAAAACCCTAACCACTCGTGATTCTCAGTTCATGCTGTAAGCTTTAGACCATCTTAAGAGTCTTCTGCTTGGCGTGAAGGGACTCTTTAGTTGTCTTAGCGAAGCTCTAACAATCCACTTTTATGCATTCCTCGTTTTTAATTAAAAACATGTATACAGCTATGGGCCCAAGGCTAATACATATATATAGTATTCATATCAGGGCAATCAGATTTAAATTTTTTGTTATTGTTTTTGTTTTTGTACCTACTAAAGTTCATTTTGGTGTAGTTAAAAACTCCACTAAAATACAAATATACTTATTCTGAAAATCAATTCTGATACTTCATCAAACAAAAACGCCTTACATATTAAGCTATACAAAACAAATGATTTCAGACAATTCTTTTGTAGCCACATTCATTGCCATGACATACTCTTAGACAGCGAAAAAGTTGAGCTCGATTAAAGCTTTACTTATGTTTGGCAAAATGAGACAAAGATTCCAAAGTATCTCATACTCCAGTTATATTGAAAATTTCTTCAAACATAAAAAGTCTTAAAAATTGTGCAAAACATTTTATTTCTTCAAAAAAGAAAAGGGTCAATGAGGCCGGTTTTCGGCCCTCTTCAAGTTTGGCAAAAATAAAAAGAAAGTGATTTTTAACTGGAAGTCGATTCTACTACAAACGAATACAACACCACTCTTCATCCCCATTAGAGTCATTTCAAGGTCAATTTATGAAGAAACTGTGAACTAAAATTCGACTTTTGGGAATGAGTAGTTTGTCTATATTAAGGTCATTTCCAGGTCATTTTAAGGTAAAAAAAAAATAAAAACAGAGATACGCAGTCCAAAGTCCTGATACGTAAGTGTTTTGGGTCGCTGATTCTGAATCCAAGGTCGGTTTGTCGATATCAAGAGCTGTTCAAGGGCATTCCAAGGTCAAAATGAAAAAAAAGTAAAAAATAGTAACTTCGGGTAATGTGAAATAGGTATTTTTAAATTTGTAATTACTAGTAACTTTCATACCTAAGCTTATACCGCATTACACAGGATATGTTTTGATACATTTTGAAGCGTTTTACAACTTTCGAGCTCTATAGTGTAACCCTATTTGGAGCTGTTTCAACACCATGAAAAAATGTCATGTAACTCACTTTGTAAAAATAACTTTGTAAAAAAAACAATAACACAAAGTTCAAAATAAATGAAATTAATAGATGGTATATCACATTGCTCAACTTTGACTATATCACAATAGCTGAATTCGGGTTTCAAAATAAAAAGGATATTTTTGTAAAAATACGTTGTAGAAAAACAAAATCTCAACTCATTTGTGGCCAACTTGATTCAAACTCTAACAAACTTATCTTTTTCAGCTTATAATTCTGCTTAAGATATTGTACTTCACTCGCAAAGCGCACGCAACAAAAAATATCGACTACACCGATAAAACAATTTCACAACAATGAGAGCGAACACAGCGAATGAGATAGTTGCCGTTATGTTCACATGTTTATTATTGTCAAAAATTGTGTATTTAACAAAATATGCAGGTATATCACATTACCCGATCATATCACAATACCCAAAGTTACTCTACGATGTTCAAATTCCTGATATATAGGTTTTTTGGGGCAATGATTTCGTAACAGCTTGTTTATATTAAGGTAATTTCAAGGTCATTCCATGGTCACACTAGGAAAGATCAGAGAAGCGATGTCCAACTCCTTAATAGACAGGTTTTTAGGTCGCTGATTCCGAATCCAAGATCAGTTTGTCTTTGTTAAGGTAACTTATAGGTCATTCCAGAAATTTGCTGTCCATTTTCCGGATATATTTGTTTTTTTGGGTCACTGCTACTGAATTAGAGGTCAGTTTGCCTACACTTAGGTAACTTCAAAGTCATTCCAATGTCGAAATGGAAAATAACAGAGATACGATGTCCAACTTTAGGATTTATAAGTTGTTTGGGTTAATGATTCTGAATCCGAGGTAATTTTATCTGTATTTAGCTTTTTATACCCTGAAACCTGAAAGGTCAGGGTATATTAACTTTGTGGAAACGTTTGTAACGCATAGAACGAAGCGAGTCCGGTATAGAAAAGTATATATATTCTTGATCAGCGTCACCACGTGAGTCGAGCTATCTATGTCCGTCCGTCCGTCCGTCCGTCCGTCCGTCTGTGTGTTGTCCGTATACACAGGATAAGAAGAAGAAGTTGAGATAATTGGATGAAACTTGGTACACATGGTCACATGTACTCAAGAATCTTCACTATTGAATATTTTTGGAATCCGACCACGGACACGCCTACCTCCCATACAACGCAAAAATTTAAAACTGCATAACTCAGCTCATAATAAGTCTACAACAACAAAATTTGGTATGTGTGTGTTTTATACCAACACAAAGATGTCTTTGAAAAATGGACGTCATCCGCTCACGGACACGCCCACCTCCCATACAACCCAAAAATTGAAAACGCAATAAATAAGCCTCTGTTTAACCTACGGAGCTAAAATTTGGCACGTATGTTTTTTATAACAAAAAAAAGATGGTTTTGAAAAATGGACATCGTCCGCCCACGGACACGCCTACTTCCCATACAACGCGAAAACTGAAAACTGCATAGCTCAGCACATAATTAGCCTACAACAATAAAATTTGATATGTATGTGTTTCATACCAACACAAATATGTCTTCGGAAAATGGACGTCACCCGATCACGGACACGCCTACCTCCCATACAACCCAAAAATTGAAAACGCAATAAATAAGCATGTGTTTAACCTACAGAGCTAAAATTTGGCACGTATGTTTTTTATGACAAGACAAAGATGGTTTGGAAAAATGGACTTCATCCGTCCACGGACACGCCCATTTACAATTAATTTTTTTTTTTTTTTTGAAAAGTGGGTTTAGGGTATTTCATAGTCGGCCTAGACCGACTTTAGACTTTCTTTACTTGTTTAAGCTAATTTTAAGGCCAACTGAAAAAAACCACAACACAAATACGACGTCCAACGAAAAAGCCCTAAACGGGGTCATTCGTTTGTGTTTGAATCGATACTTAATTGACCTAGATTGTTCCCATTTGTTCCTTAGAAGTGAGAGAAAATATTTGCTATGATTTTGCATCTGTTAAATGGGTGCAGAAAGGGCGTGGTCAAAACAAGGTAGGCATGTTAAATTGATAAATAAAATATAATATAAAAAGTTTGCCATTTTTAAGCGAAATCAAAAGGTTTCAAGTTTTAAACATAAAATAAGTTTTATTGATATAAATATGTGTATGTATTTATTTCTCAAAAATGGGTTTTTTTGGGTTCTTATACTAAGAACTTCGGCCAAGAAGAATTCTTTTAAATTGAAATATAGACATAAGTTACGTTCTCGAAAATTCTTAACATGAATAACTTTTATAGTTTTATAGTAGATATGAGCATTTGTTATTGTCAAAATACATTATTTTTTTCACTTATACAAGGACAAAAATGAGAAGATTATTGTATTAATGTCAAATAATCGATTTAAGTCCTCACACCACAGAATCGTTTTCATTTCAACTTGAAAAAATTAGTATTTTTCGCTAAAAGTTGGCATGATCTTATCAATTTTAATTATCTTTACCAAAGTTCATATAAATTTTATTTAAATTCCAAAAAAAATAATAGCATGATAGCCAACCAAAAATATCACGCACGTTCAGCAAAAGTTGCAAAACTGTCAAAAGAACAATACATTTGTATGCCACACAGACAAATGAACAACATGAAATAAAGGTTAAAAAACAAATAAAATCAACAGCAGCTCTTAAAAGAATGAGCATGAGAAGAATTAAGGCAAAACATAAGTAAGCAGCAGTGATATAAATAAAAAATACAATAAAAAAAACACAAAAACAAAAGACAAATTAAAAAAAAGGCAACCGCATGTAGTGTGTTTTGACATGTTTAGGTTGCGCCTGTCAAATTAAACGAATTGATGATACGACACCCAAAGAGGTTCACATGGCCACAAAAATGAACAGCAGCAGCAGCAGCAGCAGCAAAAACGAAGTCAATGGAAGCCAGCACATAAAAACAAGTTTAAACTGGCTGCTGCAGTTCCGAAATAGGCTTGTTTTATATGAACTGCTATATATACAGGTAGCATCAGGCACACACACCAGCGTCAGAAATCTTGCGCCCGGCAACAACTGCTGCTTGTCATGGTACAATATTCCTTTTTGTTGCTTCCTTTTGAATTCTAACTTTGAGCAAGATCTGCAATCATCTTTGATCAATCTACAAACTCAGCTGTTGGTCAAGAGCAGGAAAGACTTTACTGGACTTTGGTTTAAAAAAGGCTTAACAACATATAAATAAATAGCCAAACATAAATAGGTATGTGTGTGTGAACACATATGCACAACAATACCGACATGAAACATGACGTATATAAAAGCAAAAACAAAACAAAAATCTTTTAATGCACCGACTTTCTTAGCAGCATGTTGTTGGTTGCTGCTATAATAAAAAGAAAATGAATAAAAGCTGCAGCGTATTTAAACTTGATATGCTATAAGGAAAAAAGAGCGAGCAACAAAAAAAAACTTACAACAGCAACAACAACAAAAACAACAACAATGCAAAGGGCATGAAAAGCTCGAAGAAGAAAAAAAAAAAGGGAAAGAATACGACCAACCAAATCACAATAACAATTAATTTCAAGTGGTAATAGCTGTTAGCCAGCCATAACAACAACAACAACAGCAGCAACAAAAACAACCAAAACAGCCTTTTATATGCTGCGCATGCGCATGTTGCTTCTGCATGCTGCTTATGGCGCATTTGCTGCTGCTGCTGCTGCCATGGCGTGTTATGGCTGTTTGTTGCTGCTGCTCTTATCGTTGTTGTTGTTGTTGTTCTTCTTGTTGTTGTTATTGTAATGGGCATGTTGTTATCTGTTTTCAATAATCTGCTTAAGCGCTGTTGGAGCTTAATACGCTATACATTCCCATACAAACATACACATTAACTTTGTTCGTATATTTGTTTTTGTTTTTTTTTTTTTTTTTTCAAGTTTTAAATTGCTTTCCTTTTTGTTTAACAAACATATTTCTTAACTATTTTAGACAAATTTTCATTTTTTTTATAATTTTTTCTACTACCGCTGCTGCTGCTGCTGTTGCATTTTCTTACATTCCTACAAAATTTTTGAAATATATAATTTCTCGTTATTGTTTTTGTTTTTGTTGTTGCTAATTTTGTTGTGCTTGTCATAAAAAAAAGGCTTTTAAAATATATTTTTAGTGCCATATAAAATTGAGTTATGGCCAAATTGCAGTTAAAAGAACATATTAACGTTGTGTGTATTTTTTTATTTTTTGTTATTGTACTGTAGATGATGAGCATGTAATCTATTTTGGAATGCCGTAAAATAGTTTAGTAATAGTTAAAAAACAAAACTGTTGTTTTTTTATTATAATTTATGTTAGCCGGAATGATATTTTTTAATGAAGTGTTGAGTTGTAAAGCTGATGTTTGGTTTTTTACCCAAGTGATGTCAACTTGTCGAGTAGCTAATTTGGGTAGCGAGCAATATTAGTTATAGAAGATTTTTTAAAAAAATTTTTATTTTTATAGTATTTTTTTACTGCGTACTCAAGCTGAAATTTTATTTCAAGATTTTCATGCTGCAGCAGGCAACTATTTTAAGTAAGCATGAAATTAAAAATTATTTTAGTGGAGTAACTCTATTTAAAGCAGTAAGCCAAGCAAATCTTTGTGTCTTAAGTCTGCTGTTGAAATATTTGATGTGGAAGTTTTCATTTAAACTTTAACTTATAACTTATTTAAGTTGTTTTTATTTTCGTTGTAACTGTTAAGAGTTACTGTAATATTCGAATTTTTGTTATAAAATTTTATGAATCAATAAAAATATAATTTATATTAATGTCATTTATATACATAAAAATACTAATCAAAGCAAGTTTGTTGCTTAAGTCTTTTGTTTGCAGCAATTTTCAAGATAGTTTCTGTCTTGAGTCTTTTAAAACTTACGCGTTTAGAACTTTTACTAGGATATTTTTGTAAAAAATCTTATTGCCATTGAGTTGTTCTTTCAATATTGAATTATTCTGTTAATAGTTACTATTCTTGAGCCATACAGAGGGGTTTTAATTAATGATTTTAATTTAATGTGATTTGATAAAAATTTAAATTAAATCAAATGAAGCAGATTACAATGATAAATCAGACCCAGTGCTGCTATATCAAATGCCTTTGTAAGCTGATAAAACAAATATATATGTATGCATTTTAAAACAAGTATGTAATAGTTAGACCGTTTAAGAACTTTCGAATTTTTTTTTATGAGATTTTTTTTGATAAGATTTGACAAGAGTTTCCATCAATTTTCCAGCAAAAAAAGTTCAAAAAAGTTTCTTCCAAAAGAAGGTTAAGTGAAAGGGAAAGTTGTGAGTTCCATCCCCTCTAATTTCATACTCAGAAGCCATTCTTTTAACATATGCATGTAATTTGGAGGAATTCATTCTAGAAGTGCTTGTAGAATTTTTTATTGGAAAATTTCTTTAAGGCCTTCAATGAAAGCATTTTAACAGGTATTTTTCAGGAAAACTTTAAGAAGGCAATTCATGATTCAGAAGACATAAGACAAAATGCGCCTAAGAAAATATGCCATGGAAGCATTTTTGGAAGCTATTCAAATAGCTTTTCAGAAATTTATGAGAATGCCTTCTGAAAGCACTTTTCGATAAGGCTGAGAAGCAGCAGAATTGGAGTTTTAGAATGCTTTCTGAAAGCAGTGTATCTAAGAATGCATGCCAAGTTTGTTTAAAAAATTTTGCCGGATTGGTGACTATTTTCCTAAGTATGCTTGCTGTAAGCTTATTTGAAACATGGTCTTGATGAACATAGCTTTGTTTTTTAAATTTCTATTAAACAGAAAAATTAAAATTATACTAAAGTGAAATAAAAATTATTAGAAATAATTATTAAAATAAGGATGTGGAAACCACGATTAACAACATCGATACAAATTTTATTTCTTAAGACACAAGATTATTAAAAGTAACCGCAAAAAGTCCAAATATTTTGACTAATGCATAACGACTTATAGTACAAAAAACAAAACCAACACAAAAAAAAAGTACAAAACATGCCGCCTGAACTATATGACAATTACAACAGCGACAACAACACCACAAACTGCGAAGAGATCAAAGAAGCAAATAGTGTCCTGCTATGCATTTATTTGTTCGACACAAGGAAAGCATTTTGTTGAATTTTGTTTTAAAACATGCATAAGCAGTTACACACACACACACACACACACACACACATACAAATATAGATACAGATCGAACCTTTAGCACTGCATTTGTGTTCAAGTGTTGTTATAACTGCCAATGAACAGCTCGTCCTTTATTGACTTTGATCTGTTGTTGTTATTTAATTTAATTGCGTCAATGAAAAGTACCGACAACTAGAAAAAACAACAACAACAAAAAAAATGAGAAACCCGCAATGCTTCTGAGTGTGAGTTCATGTGTGGTCTGCTGCTAAGGGTGTCCTGTGCGTTTGTTTTTTCTGTTTATATGTATTTGTAGATATAAGCCATTATTTGTAAAATATTTTTGTAAACCAGCCCTCCTATTTTTATAATTTGAGCCTTTTTACATACTTTGATCGTTCGGCGATTGCAGAAGATCGATGATCAACACTAAGAAGTGCATGTTTTGGATCAAGAAAGGTGGTTGTAGATGACTGGCAGCTCAACTGCTGGTTAGCAAAAAAACAAGTGCTGTTGAATATAGCTAAAATTGCAGTTCACAGCGTGTTCGTTAGTTTTCTAGTATTAAGTCTTTAGCACTGTTATAGGTCTGTTAGACTCATACAACAAAAAAAAAAAACACTTGCTGCCTCGCTCTATTTTGTTGAATCGTACCTATGAGTGCCTTCAAGTTAGTTAATGAGAGTTGATGATCGATAGTCTTTTTCTTTAAATTCACGCGTTTTCTTTATGGGAGTCCTATAACAGTAGTTATGTTAGAAAAATATAACAGTACTTAAGGATTAATTAATTTTTTTTATAATTCTTAAAAATTCTTTAATTCTTTTATTAGAAAATTTGTTTTTTTTTCAATATTGAGCTCTAATTCTGCAATAAATTTATGGAAGTCCTATAACAGTAGTTATGTTAGAAAAATATAACAGTACTTAAGGATTAATTAATTTCTTTTTATAATTCTTAAAAATTCTTCAATTCTTTTATTAGAAAATTTGTTTTTTTTTTCAATATTGAGCTCTAATTCTGCAATAAGCTAATGGAAGTCCTATAACAGTAGTTATGTTAGACAAATATAACAGTACTTAAGGATTAATTAATTTTTTTTATAATTCTTAAAAATTCTTTAATTCTTTCATTAGAAAATTTGTTTTTTTCAATATTGAGCTCTAATTCTGCAATAAATTTATGGGAGTCCTATAACAGTAGTTATGTTAGAAAAATATAACAGTACTTAAGGATTAATTAATTTCTTTTTATAATTCTTAAAAATTCTTCAATTCTTTTATTAGAAAATTTGTTTTTTTTTTCAATATTGAGCTCTAATTCTGCAATAAGCTAATGGAAGTCCTATAACAGTAGTTATGTTAGACAAATATAACAGTACTTAAGGATTAATTAATTTTTTTTATAATTCTTAAAAATTCTTCAATTCTTTTATTAGAAAATTTGTTTTTTTTCAATATTGAGCTCTAATTCTGCAATATATTTATGGAAGTCCTAAAAACAGTAGTTATGTAATAATTTGCAGAAATTACATTTTTGGTTTTTTTTTATAGTTTTAACTATTTTTTAATTTTTTTTAATCAGAATTATTACTTTTTTTTACCTTTATATTCACTTTATTTCAAAGTAAAACAAAAGACTTAAGCAACGAACTTGAACAAAGTTCTGCTCGTTTTGCACTTTATAAAGAAAAGACTTAAGCAACGAACTTGAGCAAAGTTCTGCTCTACTTCCACAAAAGACTTAAGCAACGAACTTGATTTTGTTGGCAAACTTTAGGCTAGTCACACCGGCTGCTACATTTCAGCCACTAGCCACAATATAGCTGCGACTGCTGTTTCTTTTGCATTTTTTGTTGTTGTTTTTTATTTTTTTTTTTTTTTTTTGTTGCCCAGGAATTCAATTATAAATTCTCACACTCAACAAAGCGAAGAACAACAGACAAGCTAGCAATATCAATAGAACGAACGAACGAACAAATGCGCGGCCGACCGATCAACCGACTAGCTGTCAGTCAGGGCGCGCGGACATTAACCGTGACCAATTGAAAACGATACCTAACAAGCAGCTAAAGACCACATTATGAATCGCTCCAGACAGCCCAAGCAAGCACAATCTCAACAAGCGGTCATCCGCATCCGATCAGATCCGTTGCGATGTCATATGATTCGATTCAATAGAGTTGAAAAAACCCCAACATCAGCAACGGCAGCAGCAGCAGGAACAGCAGCAGCAGCTTCCAGTCTGGAATTTCAAATTATACCGGATTTCGTTTTTTTTTCAACTGTTTTACTTACTTGCTTTGTTTTATTTTGAAGTTTGTCAGTTTGTGTTTTGATTTTGTTGAAATTGTTTTCAGCAATCATCCACGCTATATCACTGTCATCTAGTTTTAATATCACTTAAAAAGCAACAAACACCACAACAATAACAATAACAACAACAGCAACACCAACAGCAATAGCTTCAAACGTCTGACATACAAGCCACTAAGCAAGGCTAAGAAGAGAAATGATGGTTAACCTTTTGTCGACACTAATTTTCTGTTTAATACCCAAGATTCTGGCGTTGACTACTGCTGCCACCTCTGCTGTCTCTGCTTCCTCTACTGCTGCTGCTGCTGTTGGACCGTATTGCTCTGCCCTACTTTTATTTGACGCTAAGGCTCTTGTTAAAGCAGCGTCAAGAAACACTTGTGAGTGTGAAAGTGCGAGTGCCAGTGCTTATGCTTGTGCTTGTCTCTGTGTGTGTTCCATGTTCATCTACCTTGTCTTCTTCTGTTTTGTAATAATTTATCAGTTAGTCTTTTAAAGATAAAAGATCATTTAACCAGCACTTTAATGGTTTATTAATTTATGACCCTTCAAGATTTTCCTACTCGTCGCTTTGGTTTCAAAGCCAAACGCATGCGCAGCGTTCACACCAGTGCCAAGCCCCACCGCACCGCAAGGCAATGCAATGCAGCTCTGCTTTTTGTTGTTGTTGTTGTTGTCGATGTCGATGTTGTCTTGCGTCAGTAACTTCTAGCTGTCTTGCCCAACATGGCTAACGCATGTTTTGTTTTTTTTTTTCAAGCCGATTTGAGCAGTTTTTTCTTTGCTTTCCTTTTCTTTCCCTTTTCCGTTTATGTATTGCTCATTTGATGCAGGCTTTTCTTGTCTTTTGTTAATCTTTCAAGTTTAGGTTTTCATTTTATTAGATACTGCTTTTTACTTATAAATAAATATCAATGAAATGCATTTCACTTCTTTGGAATTTCTATGTTTTTTTTTCAATTTTTGTTGTTGTTGTTGTTGTAGCTGTTGTTCTTATTAATGCTCTCATTATAATAAAGCGCACAGCCAGCGTTCGCTTTGCTTGTAATACCGATAGGCATTTTTATGGCCTCACTTCTTGTGGTTTACAAGTAGGCGCCCAAGATTATCAAAACGAAAGAAACAACAGTTTTTTTTTCTTATAATACGGAATATATATATATTTTTTTTTTCTGTTATCCATGCAGTTAGATACTGTGCCATGATATCCAGCCGGCAACGTTTAAGAAAGCGGTGAGAAAATTTCAATTTTTAGGCATTGTTGTTTGAAGTTAATTTATGGTATGTTATTATTGTTGCTATTCTTGTTGTTATTCTCGTTGTTATTGTTGTTGTTGTTGTTGTATCAATAATAAAAACTATGTTTTATGGCTTAGCTTTGACAAAGTTAAGTAGCCATTTGCAACACTTTAGCGTTTAATTTATGCATACAATTTTGTGCTCATAAAAAACAAATGTTAAATTTTAAAGTTTTGAATTTCCTTTATTTGTGGTTAAAACAAACTTTCAAATAACTTAACGATGTCGTTATATATTTATAGTAAATTATGTTTGACAAATTTTTTGATTAATGCCTTAAATTAATGATGATTAATTACTTTAATTAGTTCAGCGATTTTTCAATAAATTTTATTCAAATGCTTTTAAGACGAACGACTTAAGCGACATACTTGAGCTTTGCTGCTACCGTAATAACAGTAGTTTTGAGTGGGCAGCGTGAAGTTGTGAAGAGAGCTTTAGCTTTTTAAGTGAAAACTACTTTTAGTAAATGCATGATATTTTTGACATTTTGGATAGACGCCAAAGATTAAAGACACTAACTTCATCTATAGGCTTAAAACGAAAGACTTAAGCAACAAACTGAGAGTTGAAAATTTAAACATTCACGCATATTTTTGAAATATAAAAATATGGTAACTTCATTTTCTACAAATTTATAAAATCATATTCGGTTTTCAATTGCTTTTTGTTTTTTTTTTTTTTTTGTACATGAATATTTCAATCACAGCGCTTGTTAAGAACAATTTTTGTGCTTTAAAAGTTTAATTAAAGAATTATTTGAATTATCATTTGTGGCTGTCTTATTTGATTATTGATTTTATAATTCTTAAAAAATATGTTTTAACATATTGTTACATAAATTGCGAACATGCAGCTGAACATTAAAAAATTATAAAAGCACTTCGTTCAAAAAAATCCAGAAAGACCTAGTAGTTAATGTCTAAGTAGCAATGAATCGTAAAATTCTTTCGTGGAATTTTTATTTTAATCCTTATTTGCACACCACTAATTTTGACATAAAACACACATTTTTAAACTTTTTCGATATCTTTTCTCATTTATTTTTTTAAGTTTACTCTATTTGTGGTCTATGAAGCTTATATTTTATTTAAAAATACACTTTTGAGAAGCATATAAAAGAAGTTAAACTATTATGTAGCTTTTTTGTATGAGGGCTTTTATCGCTAATATTCATATGCACCTCAGTGTGCCGATACCGTTCTATCAGAGAAGTGTGCCGAGCAAGGGTTAAAATAAGCCAAGGAATATTCCAACTCATTGTATTAGTTTTTTTTTCATGCATGTTTTACTATTATCTTATGAACTATTCGCGCTGCCTTTGTATTTGTGCATGAACTTTATCAATGTAAGTTATCTCATGAACTGTTCTTGTACTCCTCGTATTCATACATGAATTTCAAGAATCATTCATTTGTCCCTTTGTTTGTTTTCATGGCATTTTCGAAATTTTTTATTGTTTCATGTATCTGGTACACATACTTTATGAACTCTTAACGCTAGGCTTATGAAATATTCATGTTCTCGTGTTTTTGTTTCTGTATTTTTGTGTATTATGTTTTGTGTATTTTGTGCACTGATATCATGAATAGATCATGTGACTCACATGAAAGGTTACTGGACCAAAAATCATTTCATTTCATTTATTTTTCAAGATTAGTACAGTAGGATTATAAGACATATTTTAGCGTACAACAAAGAAACATATATCATCAACAGGAATTCATGAATTCCACAATTTATGAACGTTATTCATACAGTTTATGTAAAAATCCATAGTTATTGTGTACATTTTTGTTTCACAGTGCTTTCGAACATTTTGGCTACACAACTTCCATACAAAATTATTATATATAATAATTATACTTCCATACAATAATTAAGTCTCAGCGAGGTCCCCTTAGAACCGACCAATTCAATTACTGAATTTGACTTTTTTCTTAATAAACCCAGCTTACAAAATTTGTTTATTATAGAACCAGCTCTTGGACTTTTTTATGATGTTATGAGATTTTTTATTGCTTTATTCAAATTAAAAAAAAAAAATTATTTTTAAAAACTATTTGATTTTATCAGAAATCTGAAATTAAAAAAAAAAAAAATTGATGAAAAAGTTTGGTCTTTAAAAAAAGTAAATTTTCAAATGTTTAGATAAATACGTTTTTGGCGCGTCAGTTTTTTAAAAGCCAATTACATAACGAGTAAATTTCTAACATAATTTTTTTTAATAATAGATCTGTTCACGTACTTTACTTGTTGAAACTTGCAGGAAGAGAGAAAAGGAACAATTAAGTAAAAAATTTCACAAAGATAAATATAGTAGAAAAAGTACGTGAACAGAAAACTTGCAGAAACTTGCAAGTAAGCAGCTGAACGAACGTCTCGAAAGCTTATTTGAAGTCAGAAAAAATTTTGTGAAATTTGTTTTTGTTTGTTTTTTGACTAATAATTTTTTTTTCGGCAGCTCAAAATTCTTGCAAGTATACATTGAACTAGCAACAACTTGTAACCAGGATTGCCACATCCAAAAATTTCTTTTTACCTAAATTTATAAAAAAATTTTACATTTAAGACAAAATTTTAAAATCCAAAGCAAAAATTCAAATATTTTTAGTTTTTATTATTCTTCTTCTGAAAAAGTCTTTATTTTTGTTGTGACGATATTGATGAAAACAAGCAATTCCAACTAAAACACAAATTTCTGTAAAGATTGCAGCAAGCTTTACATAAACTCGTTGAAAACTACGTTGTTTATGAAAGCAAGCTTATTGACTTCTGTAACGGCAAAAAGGCGAACTTTTTATTATTTTATAGAGATCTTGGACTTCTATTAAACTTCGCAAACAACTTCCATAGCATTAGTGCGTGCCTGCTTATACAAGATTTATGCAGCTTACATGTATTTCTAACAAACTTCGAAAAGTATACTGCATAACACTGTTTCAAATTGAATGCTTTACCGAAACTCCAAATTTAACAAAACAAAAAAAAAAAATTTGTTCAGATTTTTGTATGATATTTAAATTTTTTTCTAAATTTATGCCTTAATTAACCTTTATTTTTAAGGTAATTGTTTTAATATAATGTGACCAGTTTTGCTAAATATTTCACATTTAAGCAACGCTGCTTGTAGCTACTTTTTCTCTCTCAATTTTTTTTGTTATTCTCTCTCGTTGCAAGTTTTCAAGTTCATGAACGCTTTTTCAGTGAAAATTTATAACAATTTTTTGTTAGTAAACAAACCTATTAATTTTGAAACGAGATATTTTTTAAGTAAAATAATCAAATTTACGTCTTTTTCATTGCTAGAGTTTGAATTGTTTAAAATTTTTGAATAAAAAAGTATTGAAATTTTATAATATTTCAATCGTTGCTTGTGTATGAAAATTTTTCTCAAATATTTAAATGCTTAAAAATTAAAGGAGGACCTTTAAGGACTTTATTTTTCCATACTTCAGTATAAATTTGGTACAAAATTCCGGTACAAATTTTGGATATTTTTTAAAATTTCATTATAAAAAGTAAGAACATTTTAAGAATCTTTTTTTATGTGAGGTATTTATTGATGTTTGAACAATACAAAAAAAAAATAAGGTTTTAAAATTGATAAAAAAAAATACAGTCTGGTAAAGTGGAGGGGCTTGACATGATACCTTCTGGTGATTTGAAGAAGAAAAGAAAAAATATTCAAAAACTTTTTTTACAAAATAGCGGCTGTTTGAAAAATTGATTTTTTTGCCCATTTTCCAAAGTTTTGAATTTTTAAAAAAGTAAAAACAGAACATTTAAATAATTAAATTTCTAACCAAAGAGGAATAAATACAGAAGGTTTGCACTAAATTTTAAGTTATTCGGTTTATTAGAACTTGAGAAATAAAATCAGACGTATTCAAAAAACTATAATAATTTCCAGAAAATTTGCTTTTAAACATATAAACTTTCAAAATTTGTTTTTTAAATTCTTTTTTTTTTGTATTGTTAAAATTAAAAAAAAAACCTTCTAAAAAATGGCTCAAAATGCTCAATTAGTCTTAGTTTTTTTACCAAATTATAAAAAAACATTCCAAAATTTGTATCCCTAGACTACAATCAGAAAAAAACACATATCCTTCTCCGATAAAAAATTTCTCTATTTTCGATAATAGCAATTTTCTCATTTTCAATTAAAATTTTCTTCAATTAAATAAATTTTAAATGGAAATATTTCATGCCTCTAATAATGATAAATATTTTTCTCGCACAAAAACAATTCTCATTTATGGAGAAAAATTTATTGAAAATAAAAAAATTTTCCCATATTTTCATAAAAATTTCACTTTGCCAAGTATTTTCTTCAATAAAAACAAATCTTTTCTCAAAAATTAACCAGCCTTCTTGTCTAAAAACAATATATTTTTATATATTTATCTTTTTCGTGGAAGCTTTTTATAATTCTTAGAGAAATTTTAAGTATCAAATTTAGAGAAAATCATTCTTTGAAGCAAAGTCTATACCATGTTTCTTTAAATATGCTGCCTTTTTTATTATATTCCGAGAAAATGTTTTCTGAGTGTAGAAAACCGCCTTAAAGAAAGATCTTATGTTCCATTTTGTTGTAATTGATCTATTGGCTTATTATTTTGTATACCTTAACGGTTTAAATCAAGTCAAAAAATTTAAGATAATATTTTTTCGAATATACTTTCAGTTATAGTACCTATCAATGCTCAACTCCTTTTTATAATTCAAGATTTTGTATAACCGTGTGCTTCTAGCAATCATTCATTATCAGCTCAGTTAAAGCAAAGATCATATCATATAATATTATATGAGTTTTGGTTAAAGTAATTTCAAGGTCTGAAATGGCCAATTAGTTTTATTTATTTCAATATAACCTATAATCTTAAGCATGTTGTTCGAAATACCACCGAAAAATGTTAATCTTCCTTTCAATTTGTGCTACAGTCTTGTTTTCTAAAATTTAATAAATTTCTTTCTATATAATTTGAACTGCCTGGGTGGCAATAGTACAATATCCTTCAACATGTCTTCTGCTGCTCAATTCAAGCAAACATACCATAAATCATTACTTTAATTTATATTAAATTACATACATTGCAATTACATAATTTTTTATAATTAATTTGAGTGCTTGGCCAACAACAAAAACGCCCAACTTGATATACGATACCTTAAAAGTTGTTGTCGATGCAACATTTCAACATTCATTGAATTACATTTTTTCTGCAAAAACTAGATATGAAAAATAACAAAAAAACATTTTCCACACAGGTACTGGTACATAGAAAATATTTCTTGATATGTTTTCCATGTGATCCTTCTAAAATTATTGGCTTCACATTTAAGCTAAGCTGCTTTGGCTCGAGTCTGTTGTTCGAATAATTTCGACTCGAAAATTGAAATCCTTTTAAAAAAACAAAACAATATAAAAAAAAAAAACCAAAAAAATTAAATGAAAAATGTTATTGATACGTGTTGGAAAAGCAAAAAGGATATCGACAGCAACTCAGCTGCTGCTTAGATGAGCAGCAAAAACCGCAAAAAAAAAAAAATTGGCTTAGCCACAAGTTGAATAGAAGTTGCACATGAAGCTGAACAGATCTGTTTGACTCGTATCGAATGCACACACTCACACACACACGCACACAAACGCACAAGTAGGCATGGTTTTCCACACCCAAAGGATAACAAGCAGTCGAAAAAAAAACGGAGGGTTGGATTAAAGGCAGCTCATTTTGTTGTTATGCTGGTATTATTAACGCCAAATTAGATTAGAAAAACGCAGCAGGAATGCCAAGCGTGCTTGTGCGAGCGAGATAGATAGCGTGAGTAAATGTTTGGATTATAAGGCACTGCGGTGTTTGAAAGGATTTGCTGACTTAGAGCTAGGCTTTGACTTAGCCATGACTTGACTTGACTTGACCTGACCAAGGACCATACCAAAAAACCTTACCTATGGGCTTTTTTTAATCCTTTTCTTTCTTTTATCTTTGCAGATTCTTCGCACATCTCACACGTCAGTGGCTGTTTCAGCAGCAATAGCACAGTGCTGACCTCTAGCGGGTTACACAAAACCATGGCGGCTCTACAAGTTGGCGACCAAGTACTGACCATGAGCGAAAATGGCGAAAGCCTGTTTAGCGAGGTGATATTGTTTATGGATCGTCAGTTGGAGCTGATGCAGGAATTTGTTGAAATACGCGCCGAAGGCGGTGCAACGCTAACACTGACGGCAGCACATTTGGTTATGATGTGGAATCCAACGGAAAAGCGCACCGAATATCGTTTTGCCGACCAAGTGCAAGAGGGTGACTTTGTGTTCACAGCGCTGGAGCAGTCAGCGACGTCGCTGCAGCCGCAAAAAGTCTTAGAACTGCGAGCTGTGCGACACAGAGGCGTGGTGGCGCCTCTGACCAAGCAGGGCACAATCGTTGTCAATTCCATGGCTGCGTCCTGCTATGCCATTGTTAATAGTCAGCCTCTGGCGCACTGGAGCCTGCTGCCCATGCGACTGTATTCAACGCTAAAGGCGTGGCTGCCGCCAAATGATGTCAAATTGTCGCAGGCGACGCGCAGCAGTGCGACGCGACAGAATGGCGTGCATTGGTATGCGCAGTCCTTGTATAAGCTCAAGGATTACGTGGTACCACATAGTTGGCAATATCAGTGACATTCTAAGAGAAGAGTTCCATGAAAAAGTGGTATGAAAAAGTAAACAAGCGTGCGAGAACAACAGAGAGAGCGAGAGAAAGAGAGAGAGAGAACGAGAGACATATAAATACACGCTTTCTTGTGTGTGTCCAAGTGCTTAAGTTTGTATGCTAAACTACAACACCCTGTATTATAATTATTATATCTACTGCTCTATTCTTTAACTATTATTATTATTATTATTATTAGGCTGATGTCAGAGTGAACGCTACAAGCGATGCGATGCTATAAAACTACTCGAAGCTACAAACCTTTGCCAGTGTTTTTCTATGAAAAAATTCAAAAGTTGTCAGAGTAAAAGCGTTGCTTTAAGCTACATGAAGTTACTTTTAAAGCTTAAAGCGTTCAATAGATGTTTGAAATGAAATAAAACTGAATGATTTAGAATTTCTAGTAATAAAAAACACTTTCATTCCGACATAGAAAGGCATTACTTTCATTCATTCTGACTAGCAAAGCTTCAAGTATCGCTTCGCTTGTAGCGTCCACTCTGACATGAGCCTTATTTCAATTTGCATTATTGTTAGTTTTATTAATTTATTTGTTATTGTATATGTATGTATGTGCGGATTTTAATTGTAATGACAGAAAAACAGAAAAAAATTCACCAAATTTATAGCAGTAAAAAGAAAAAGCAAAATAAAAATTCATTAAAACATGAATTTTATGTAAATTAGCAAATAATCAAAATTTTTTGCAAAAAAAAACAAAATTATCAAATTTTAACTAGTTCTTAAGTAGAAAATCAACTAAATTAAGCAAGAATAAATATGAAATAACATAAATAAGGACAACAAAAATGAAATAAGCTCAGCAACATATCTTTGAGACGATTATTATGAAGTTTTTTGATCTAAGTTGTTGTTGTTGTTGTTGTTGTTGTTATTATGCTGTTAAAGCTGCAGAAAATTTCAAGTATTTTGTACTGAAAATAGTTAACAGAATTATGTACTTCAATTTCTACTAGCTTTTATATAGAAAATTTGCAAAATAATATCACACATTTCGTGCAAGACAACTTAAAATTTAGAATTTTAGAGTTCACCGTTATAAAATAAAAAAACAAAATTTTAAATTATATTATTACATAATCAACCGGCAATTTGTCTTCAATTATTGAAGATATGAACTGTCTAAAGCGGACATTTCCAAAAAAAATTCAAATTTGAATTGTAACAGTCTTGCACGAAATGCACGATATCATACATAACCAAGTCAAAATGAAAAAAAAAAAAAAAAAACGCAACAAAACCTTTGACTAACATTTATTTATACCTAGTATGTTTATGTAATATATTTATTCAAAACTGTATAATCTGTATATAAGAAAAATAAAAATATATCTTAAATTAACTATAATTATAGCTTAAATGCTTAAACGAACTGCTGCATTCTACAAGATCTTGTAATATTTGTATAAAGAATTAAGTTTTAAATAAACCATGAGTTAAATATATTTGTAGTTATAAATATTTTTTTTTTTTTGTTTTTAACTAGACACATAAAAACTAATATTAGGCAATAATTTAAATTATTTCTGTAGCTACATGAATGTTACTACTGCAAATATGAAAAGTAGAAGTTGAGTACAGAATTCATTATTATATATAAAGCAATGTGTGACAAACAATTTGTAATAAATAACAATTAATATATTGAAAAACAAAAGCTCTGTTGTTTTTATTATGAAATTAATGTTAAAATAATTTAAGCACTTTTTGTCAAAAGAACGATATACGCCAGGGATGATATTTTGAGTCGAATAGTACCTTTTTGAGTACTATTGACTTTACAATAGTACCCGAGTACCTTCTTGCCGAAAAAAGTACCCTGGTTCTTTTATATTTTAAACTTTTACAATTAATTACATATTAAACACCTTATATCACTTATATCTTTCACGATCTGCAAGCACAGCACACACAAAACAAGAAGTAAACTAATTGCATCAGCACCTATTCTTTACTGGGATATGACAATGTCTTGCGTTGCGTAGTGGGTTAACTACACAAAAAATGTTTATCAATCAATGAAAATTGTTCTTTTTAGTTAAAGGGTATAGTTATATCCTATACAGACATGTAGTATGTACAAAATGTGCTATAATATGGAAACGATATGTGTGTCATCGATAATCCAAAGTTTTGTTCCAAAGCAACTATAGTTCCATACTACAATAGCATATAAGAAATCATTGAAATTCAGTGGTGTTTTGAAATGCACTACGATGAATCGCATTGAACACATCCAAAGATTAAGCTCTTCTGTCAGAATCATATGTTTTCGCAATCCTACTGCATAAGCAAATTAATTACTTAGCAGAATATGACTTAATAATCAATTTATCAGTATAAAAAGAAAAAATAATGGAAAAAGTTAAAAAAATATATTGGAAACTCTGCAAATAGGAGTGGCACATTTAATTCCCCAGTTGCGTGTATCAATTATAACTTTGATTGCGTCTTTTTTTTATATTACAACTTAGTACAATACCACATGTCTGTCACTATCCTAGTACGTGGTTTCTTGAGCTTTCATTGTAGTACAGATTGTAGTACGAAAACCATATGTCTGTCTAGGATATAAAGGCTATACTATATAACGGAGAAGGTACCAGCTGATGGAGTTGCTGAGTTTAAAACTAATAAAAAAGTTTTAAGGGGCGCTGGCAGATTTTGATTAATTGATTAAAAATTTAAGGATTCGACTATTTCCGAATTCTTTGCTGAAGTGGAGGTAATAAAAAATGAGCTAAATGTAAACATGTTTTGAAACATTTTCAGAATTGGCCATGTTATCTTCCCCACTCATCTGCCAACGTTGAGAGAATTTTTTCGTTTCAAAATTTAATTAAGACCAAGTGTCATAATTGTTTGTCAATATCTACGTGTTCCGCACTCATACAAACAAGAGGTTTAATTAAATCCAAATATTACTATTAACATAATTACGACACTTAAACTATTAAGAAGAAAACGTTACTAAATATTTTTTTTCTGGAAGAAGAATTATTACAGTAATAATTTTTAATGAGATACCAAATTATCTTATTGAAGTGATATTTTATTTTCTTAAATAAACGTAAGTGTATGTGTATTTAACGGGTTCTGAAAGAAAGCCTGAATATTTTTTGTTCCTTTATGTGATAAATATAATAAAATTAAAAAACAAAAGCATCGGTGTAAATATATCTGTGTCGACAAGGAATAACCGCTAAATTCCAATTAGGACAAACTGAGGTACTTACTTCCATTGCGATTTTTCGCAACTTAAAACACTAGTACGCACATTTTTATGGTTGTTACTTGAAAACTAAATATTTGAGGCTATCAAATCTAAACAGTAAAAGTCAGGGTGGCCTTATATTAGGTAGCAATTTTTATTTTAAAAATGCTCTCCTGAAATGTGGTGACCGTGGCATGCAGGTTAAGTGTGTGACTTAGCATGCTCGGAGCCCGGGTTCGATCCCCAGCCGCGGCGAAAAGTTTTTTCAATAAAAATTTTTTCTGATCGGTCACCACCTCTCTGCAGGCAATGGCAAACTTCAGAGAGTAAATAATGCCATGTAAAGCTTCTTGAGAACATGAACTTTAGCCGTTCGGAGTCGATATAAAACATGTAGGTCCAGTTCTCGGTCAATTGTGTGCAAACATTTAAGTACACACACAACACAATTGATCATAAGAACCTCGGTCAAAGTCCTTTCAAGGGCTGAAATGGCCAATTTGTTTTTTTTTTGTTTTTCTCCTAAAATAGTGAAAATGAATTTAGCTGTTATTCCGTGTCGACACAGATATGTAAAGGGTGTTTTTTTATGAGGTTTTTTTTTCAATATGAATTACTCTATTGTCTGACAGTTGTTTTGACAGTTTAAAGTGACGTCTCTACTCAGTATTGTTTGGCAAATCATCATGAATAGGTTAACTTCAGAACAACGCTTCCAAATCGTTGAAATTTATTTTCAAAAACAGCGTTCAATTAAAAATGTTTATAGAGCACTTCCTGAATTTTATGGTGCACAGCGATGAGACGCATTTTTGGTTGAATGGATATGTCAACAAGCAAAATTGCCGTATTTGGAGCAAAGATAATCCACACGCCGTTCAATAATTACCAATGCATCCCGATAAATGTACTGTTTGGTGCGGTCTATGGGCTGGTGGAATCATCGGTCCTTATTTCTTTAAAAATAAGGAAGGACGACGCGTTACCGTGAATGGAAATCGATACAGAACCATGATCAATGAATTTTTGTTGCCAAATCTTCAAAATATGGATGTGGACGAAATGTGGTTTCAACAGGATGGTGCTAATCGACTTATTGAAAGAACATTTCCACGACAACATTATTTCGAGAAATGGACCGGTGAATTGGCCTCCGCGTTCGTGTGATTTGACGCCACTTGATTATTTTTTGAAACTTAATAAGGGCGGGGTAAAGTTTTGAACATCTTAGAATATTGTATTGAATTTTGAGCTGAATCGCAGGAAAATTGACTGATTTATAATAGTTAAAATGACAGTGAACAAAACTTTAAATGTTTTCCCAAACATGTAATTTTTGAAGTCGGTGACCACGATTTGGTAAAAAACTACTGAACCGATCGTTTTAAAAATTTCTGCACAGATTGTACATTCAAATAACTCTCAAATGACTTTGAGTTTTTTAAAATTTTTCAATTATTTAGTATCTATCTTACAATAACAAAAATGTCAATTTTATTGTAAAAAACTACAACATTGCATCGTGCTCACTGCAAAAACAAATTTTTTCGAGGCACCAGCTGAGAACTGAAATAAATTTGTTATAACTTTATATTTTTGTACAAAACTTTTTTTAAAAAATCTTCAAATGTTGTATTTTAATATACTTATTTTCACAATAAATCTGTAATAACAATATATCACAAACAAATTTTGGAAAATATACTTTTTATACCGTACAAACAAACTTTACCGCATTCATCCCATACAAAATTGGTACAAAAATAAAAGGAGTGCTCCAATGAATATGAAATTAAGTATGCTTGGCTAATTAAAGCTTATTAAGCAAAATTACAAAAATGCTTGGACCTATATTAAAATTGTACATTACTTTGTATGCGCGTGCATGCAAAATATGGCCTATCTTAAAAAAATGTTGTCAAAAGGCTTGGCAATTAGAGAAAAAGTTGTGCAATGAAAACATTAAGAACTAAGGAGAACCTCCCTTAGTCCTATATTAAATTTTTATATGGTTGTGTATGGGAGGTACAGAAGTAACCCGATCCTACCGAAACTCAGTGAGAATGGTAGACAAATAGAGTAATAGAAGTGAACGGAAAATGATAGATATTGGTAAGACCTTAAGGGTACAACTCTTGCATCTATATTATTTGTAATTTAGACACATTTTATGTTAATTACAATAGATGTATTATAATAATTACAATAAAAATGCTTACATATTTTTATCATTCATATCCTTACTGACTTTCATCACTATTTACGTCTTCGTGAGATTCACTACAAAATTAAAGAATTCTTTTTTTTGTAATTCTCTTTTGAACTTTGCCAAATTTTGATTATTTTTCTATATAAAAATTATCATTTTTGACAAAAAGTCACTTTTTCAAACATGGATAACTTTTTTGTTTATAAAAAGGTGCAGATAATATTTTGGAAATCAAAAAAATAATACTTTAAATAAAATTACGAAAAAGTTTCGCTAAAATCAAAGAATCTTTTCTAACTTTTTCTATTTCTAAATTTTTAATATTTTTCCATGAAATATTTACAATTTTTCGTAAAAAATCAGTTTTATAAATTTGCAAATTCCCTGTTTATAAAAAAGTGCAAATAATATTTTGCAAATCAAAAATTAATACTTTAAATAAAATTACGGAAAAGTTTATTTAAATAATTTATAGCTTATTTATTAAAACTCGAACATTTTTGAGTTTTAAGGTGTTTTTTTTTTAAGGAAAAAAAACATTTTTTTTACTAGCAATAGTTACTCAAAAAGATTACTTTCATAAGCAAAATACATTTCATAATAATCCTCTTACTATTTCTTAGAAAAAAGCTTAATTTTTATATAAAAAACTATATATTTTAGATAAAATAGCAAGATCGAAAACTCTTGCCTCTCCCTTGGAAGACCTTAAATAAGTCTTAATTAATTTTAGCCTTGAAAAACTTTGAATACGTTTCCGCAATGTTTTCTCCTCATTATTTGGACTTGTAAGCAGAATTAGAAATTTTGAAACAGCAATTAAAAAAGAAAATGAGACACACATTTTTTAACGTAAAGTATTTTTCATTTTTTCTGACAGTTTATAAAAAAAATATCGAAATGGAGTCAGCCATAAAATGGTGGTACCCGGGGCTCCCTTCAACCCTCTCCCTCTCCTAGGAACGCCTCTGACATCAGTGCAGCGAACTTTTTCTGCAATGTGCAATTTTTTCATTTTTGGACTTATGAAAAACCCGATTGAAAATCGATCATTAAAAGCGAATCTTACGAAACAATTCTTAAAAATATCTTATAATTTTATAGAAAAGATCTGCATCTACATCCGCGCATTTGGATTTCAATTATCCGCATGTGCCTCCGCATGCTCAATGAATTAGAGGTGGAAAACTATCGATAATCAGCCCTATCGATAGTATGTGATAGTTTAGAAAAAAACTATCGATAACTATCGATACTCTTAAAAGTTGAAATTTTGTATAAATCATTTTTAATTATGAAAACTAAACATAAATGTTCATACATAATAATATAAAAAAAAATAAAATAAATGCATTTTAGGCAACTTAATTCAAATGTATTTATTTATAAAAACAACGTACAATATATAAATGAAAATTACCATAGAATATTGTCATACATTTTTATTGTTGCCTTTCTAGCCATTGATTTTTATTTAAAAAAATCAACATGTCAACATTTTTGGGTTTTAGTCTACCTCGTCTATCAGAAACAATAATCCCAGCTTTAAAAAACCGACTATCGATAGTTTTGAGCGACTATCGATGTATCCGCATCCCCATCCGCTGTATGACATCTGTCACATGTTTGCCTATTTATAATTATAAGAGTTCGACAGTGGCTGAAATTCAACGTTTTCACTTACAATCTCTGTTGATTCGATACAGTTAATGTGAAGAACAAATTTTCTTAATAAAAGTTAGACAAAAAAATATTTTAAAAAGAGTCGGTGTAGTCCTTCGCCGCACTCTGATTCATTTAAAAAAAATTTATCCAAATCGTTTGAAAAACACGTGAGAAAATCAGGGACCGTACCGGTTATGGTTTTTATCAAAAAAGTCAAATATTAACTGTTATTTTTTAACTTTTATTTTTTCCGACAAAAATAAAAGTTATTTTGTGCCTTATATTTTTTCGGGCAAGCATAACAGTTACTTTTTGCTTTTATTTTATCGGTAAAAAAAAAACAGTTATTTTGTGCCTTTTATTTTTTTCGGTCAAAAATATCAGGCAATTTATGTTTTTTCAAAGGTCATTTTACTGACTAAAAAACTATCGATACCATTATTTTGGTCTCATCGGTGATCACGTTTTACATATGGTATCAATACTTTTTTAATCGGACAAGCTACCTTTAAAAAAACACAGATTGCCTGATATTTTTGACCGAAAAAATAAGTCACAAAATAACTGTTATTTTTGACCGATAAAATATAAGTCAAAGGTAACCGTTATTTTTGTTTAAAAAGAAAAGGCAAAAAATATCAGTTAATTTTTAACTTTTATAGAATCAGTCGAAAATTTAAAAGGCTCTAAATATTCGTGAAGCTGAGGCCATTTGTATCATAATGGTATACATATTTGAAAATGTCCTTCGACAATTTTTTTCATTGTGTCTTTTTCATTCGAAAATTGTAAAATAACAGTTATTTTCGGTCCCTGGAGAAAATGGTTCTTAACAGTTTTCCCTACGCCTATTTATTTATAGATAATTCTGTAATTATTCATTTCTGAGCCAGTACGTATTTTTATATTAAAGTACAAATTCTCTCTAAAAATTTAAAATTATATTTTCTAGTGACGAGCACCCTGTACGTCTCAACATATTTCTCCACAATTACATTAAAGGCACCTTGTGGTGCATGTCTTCGCTTAGATTGTTCAAACTCATGTTTAGTACTACTCTTGGTAGGCTGCCTGAAGTCAAGGAATTTATTATTACTTGTTAGTATAGCATGTTGAAGAACCGGAAGCGTACGTTCAGTGCAAAGCAGGCTATGTTGAGGTATAAAAAATATATAGCTTGTTTTCTGTGTTTTTGATTTTTTACATGGTGACGTCATATGAAATATCAATTGTCCTAAACTGAACAGTTTGAAACTTGTTTACAACTTATATGTTTATGATAGTTAAATTATTAGTTCAACATTCAAGTACACAATCAGAGCGTATGTAAAAATTGTATTTCATGGTTCAGTTGGTTAAGAGCCTATTAAGGGTTTCAGTCCCGGGATTCCTGATTCAAAAATACCCGAATCCAGGAGACTTTTTAGATCACTTTAATGCTGGGATTTTAACGTTGGTAACTTCTAATTAAAGAACTAATATTTCATAAAGTATTTTAAATTACTTCATAAAAGCATTGTATAGCGAAGAAACTTATAATGCGCGGTTCTTATTTTTTTATTTTCATTCCCCCATGTGTATTTAATAAAGGGTATATTAATTTAATTTTACCACAACTTGATTAAGTATTAAAGAGTACCACACTCCACAATAGTGAAAAATCTATGAGTAATTTTTACTTGTTTCACTTTAATTATTCACTAAAAAAAATATAGTATGAACGATTTTTATCCAGTTTTCAATCAAATTCATTTATCATATTTATTTTCTGTTTTTACATATAGAGTTCTATAATGATTTATTTTTTTACAAAAATTTAATAATTAAATGCTTCATAGGCAGAGATAGCAGTATAAAAAAACCTAACTAAAATAATTAACATAGCATAAAAAAATATTTTTAAATATACAAAACACTGTCTCATAACACGATATGGTATACGATACGATATAAAATATAAAATAGAAAATAAAAAAAACATTCGTAAGAAAAGAAGCAGTTTTGTTATTTATTTAATGGAATGTTTAAAGCACTTGTCATATATAAAACTTAAAAAATTTGAGCCAACTCGGGAAAATAAAAACATATTAAGAGTATGGCTAGAAATTGTGTAGAAGGCAAGTTAATCCCCTAGTAGTTTTAAAATCTTGTCATACTAGTAATATCTTAATTAAGGCCAAATAAAGTGTACTTTATGGTTTTAATAGCACATTTATAGCAAATAATTTTTATGGCTGTTTTCTGCGGTTAACAATAATAAACTATCACATAGTTAAAATTAAATATGCATAATATTATTAATATTGTATATAATAGACAAGTTTAAAAAGTTTAAACAAGTTTAAAACAAAATTAGCAAACAATTTATAATAAATTGAAAATATTTCTAGTATAGTTTAGCTAACCTTTCTTTTTAAACCACTTAAATAATAGCTTACTGATTGCTTTTCTTTGTAATCTTTATAATAATCTTAATATTTTTCTAAAGCTGACCAATACTTTAAAATGAAATCACAGAAAAAATAAAACTTATTTTTTCAATCTAAATCTACATACATATACATAGATCGTCGGTATACTGCAATACTGTCCAAGTGAAAATTGCAAATTTACGCAACTACTAAGTAATTTATTTGAAATGCAATCGGAGATGCAGATATATTATCATAAAATTAAAAAAAAGAAGAAGTCGTCGAAGTTGTATATCAGTATAGTTAGACCAAACCTTTTTAGGTTAGGCTACAAAGAGACAAAGGGTCGATTGTGGTTAAAACCGATTCGAAGGTGAGCTCCAAGTTAATGTTTTTTTTTTCAAAGACAACCTTTTCTGAGTCATAGCGCTCAAAAAACTATCATAAATAAGAGCCTATATAAGAAACTTTCCTTGCCATTTATTTCGTTTATTTGTTGTCTTTTCAACAGCTCCATCTTTCATCCAAACTGGATGCCCTGCTTTGCGGTCGCATTCTACACATCAAGTCGAGTGTTTCTTTGGGGTTCTTTATCATATGAAGAGATAAGTTATTGGTCTGGAAGGTGTCCAAGTGATGCCAAGGACATTGGCTCATTTGATTATAAATTATAAATTTTCAGTAATTTGTAGTAATTATCAAAAAGTAAAGTACTATTAAAAAGTACTACTATTCAATATGATAGAAAAGTATTACAACGAATAGTGACTCCTATTCATTTTTATTTTTTTTTTTATAACAAATAGTGAACTGCTATTAATTTTTTTGGGCGAAAGGGGGTAAAAAAATGCCTACCGCACCGTTACAATTGTCATCACAAATTGTCGTATGTTGACCTCGCATCAACTAAAAACACCCCCCTTTGAAACTTATACTGATTTCTCCCTGGAACTGCATTACCTCAAGGAGGCACCGTTCTTTGGTTCACGTTGCATTTGATTGAGTTGTTTGCAGACAGTGTACATGGCAAATACTCTAAGCAAAAATCGTCTATCTTTTTCGGCGGCAGTTTTGATATTTTCGAAGACTGTTTGTTTTGTCTTTCTCTCAGCAAAAGAAAATTTTTTCTCTCAACAAAAGAAAGGCACGGTCAAAACTTAACTTTTCATTGGCTTGCGCCCACAATTAGATTTCTCTTGAACTGGGCCAATGTCTGCCAACATTTTCAATAAATTTGATGAAAGAGGCAATGCAGATTTCGGAATGAATGATTGTGAATTAAAGGTTTTGTTTGAATAAACTTCAGATGTGACAATACGTAGTTGGTCTTTTTTATTTTATTCTTTTTCAGCCGCAAAAGCTATTTTTCCTGTTAATGAAAGCACACACAATATCATAATGGTCGAAAATAAATTGGTTGAACGGAGAAATATTAACCAGCTTTGACATTTTTCGTTGCTTGAGCTTGATCCAGGCTTGGAATGTGTCGAATATATAACAAATTTCCGGCATTTTATTCTTCTTGAAGCATGCCCTGTTGCTGAGTACTTAAAATCAGAAACACCCACTATTTTTATTCATGCCAGTCCGGCTGATTTGTAAAATGTTTGAAACAGCTAATATTTATAGAGTAGTAAATATCACTTCATTCATATAAACCAACTACTTTTAAAAGTTATTTATTTTGAATTGTAGTTAAGTCGAATCAGCGATAACTTGGCAAAAGTATTGCAGAATTATTCTGATTTAAACTCATCCTGAGTTCAGTTATTTTAAAATGAAGGTCTTAAGTTAGCATTTCTTTATTAGAAAGAAAAATTCGTTAAAAATTGTTAAATCATTAATTTTTTAAGACAAGGAACATTCATTAAGAAACTTTTGTCTTTCTTTTAGAATGAAATTCAGCTGAAATAAGTGCTTTGTGCGGATCACTTCTTCAAAAGTAACCAAGATTTCTCATAGCTCATTCATATCACAAATGAATACGATCATTAAAAATTGGTCAACCAATTTATACCACGTTGAAGGTGCCGATTAGTAAAAGTATTAAATAAGCGAATACTTTTGTGTGTCATTTTAAAATTGCGGTATTCGAATAATAACGTGGAATTGCATTTTTACCTTTAGCAATATTGCAGTAACGTTGACAAAATTTCTCCTAAATATTCTATAATATATATATAAATAGTTTAAAATCTTGTACCTAATTGATTCAATCTCATGAAATTGTGTCCCTCACGTTTTCAAATGATTATATAAAACTTTTTTGCTTATATCTACTTATGTCTACAGCTCAACTGAGTTGGCTGAAAAATGGCCTACATATGCGTGCACAACCGTTTGAAGATCTCTGTTGTTGTTATGGCAACACCCAGTAGCAGTGCTGTCACATGCTTACGAGCATTGGCAGCGCAGGGTAAATCATCGCGTGGGTATTTATTCAGAGGTGGTGCCTCTTCACGCAGATGGCACTCCTGACCCAGAGATTCAAAGTGTTCACCACACAACTCGTGACACGGTGGACATATTATGCCACCCTTATGTAGCCAACCATTGGCCACTACACGTATGGACAAGTGCTGTCCAGGATAATAGCAGATGTATGAATAGTTGCCTACCATAATGCTGAGTCGACCTTCGCTGCAATTGTATTTGTAGCAGCCTGAGCCCCAATGTTGCCACTCACGTGTCTGATGACAAGAACGTTCCTCCCACATGCTGTCGCTATGATCGAAACATTTTGAGCCTTTTCCATAGCTCTCAAGCGCGAAATTCTTTTCAGGTTCTGTGGAAGAAATTACAAAATGGATAACCTAGTTTTAGGCATTTTTAAGCTATGAGCAACGTACTTGGATTATTTTCCAAAAAGCGACAGCGTGAGCCGCGTACAATCACTTTTTTGCTGCGCCAGGTAAACTCTTGTATGTAGGGACAATGATCAGCCAGTGACACTGAACCACCATAGTAGCCCTCTTCGCCTTCCGGCACCTGGTGTATGCTGTCAAAATTCTGCAGATGAAGAAATTGAAGTACATGAGGTTGGAAAAGTGATTAACATCAACACTTACCTGATATTCTTTGGGCAATTCGTAATCATGTCTTATAAGATTGCAGAGCGCAACGGAGTTACGATCATCAGTGCATTCTGTCTGTAGCGGATCTTGTTTGACTTTCGAGCAGAATGGATGTATCGAGCGACCTCTGTAAATCGAAAAATAAATCAAAATGTATCAGTTTAAATAGTAGGAAATAGGTTCTGGTTTTTGATTTATTGCTAAGAAAAGATGTGTGCTAACTTAAGACTGCCCCAAAACCGCATGCAATATTCGCAGCGCACAGTGCAGACGAAGTTTTAGCTGTTTCATTTTTTTAGTTATTGAAGTATTTAAAGTAATTTTTTCAGGGATTCGGAATTTGTGCTGTGATGTGGTCGAGCTTTGCTGTAAAGTAAGAAACTGCAAAGTCTTGATGTGATTAAAAAAGTTATTGAACGTGAAAGCTCTGTTCGTTTCAGCAGGAAGACACAAGTTGTGCGGTAAACCGCTAAGAGTTTAAAATGATATGCTTCTGTGCCATGAGAAGTAGGTAATTGAATGCTTGCACACAATCTATCAAGAACTGGACTTACATGTTTTATGCCGATTTCGCATGGCTAAAGTTCATGGATTGCAAGGCAGACATTTAGCACGCACGGCCACGGCCGTCACATGTGACAAATGTTCACTCAAGTCAAGTAGAATTGTCACATGCTAGCACACATCGAGAGCAATGCACTACATATGCTTCTTATAGCATGTCTACACGTAGATTTGAGTTTTGCCGTTGAACTCAATATAAACTCTTGAGTTCCCAGTACAATTATTTAGGATGAAACTCAACTAAACTCAGCTTGCTTTTTGAGTTTATCAAAATTCAATTTGAGAAATGCCTAAAAGTATGCTAATATTCAGATAAAAAGATGCGTTCAGTTAGATTTTAGGGAACGTTACGAATATTCAAAGTTACGAACGTTAATATTCAAAGCAAAATCAATAGAATTTGGGCAAGTTTTGACTCCATTTCAATAAATTTATTTTCTTAATGCTTTGTTTAAATAATTCATAAAATTGTCTTTTAATTTGTACTCATTTCTATAATAAATTTAAGTTTTCAATAATTAATACAAAGGAACCAAAAATATATATCAAAATGAACTCAATGCTGCCGATGCATATCTGTGTGAACAGTTTCAGTTGAACTCAAACTTAACTCTGTGTAGACATGATATTAGTGACAAATCAAAATTGATGAGAGGTAAACTTTTAATAAATTTACTTTTTTTATATAAAACTACATAAAACAAAAACTTAAGTGTTAATATAAAATTTTAAATGAGCGTTACCGTATTAGCTCCTTTCCATTGGATAAGCTTAGCATAAATTACTTTATTATATATATATTTTTGTATTTTAAGGAGCTTTTATTAAATACCTGCCATTATTCACTTGTATCCAATCCTTGCAGCTGCGCATGACAAAGCTACAACCCAAACCTTTACCCCAACTTAGTGGCGAAGCCATGCTATAGTTGGCTTTATACCAACCAGAGTCCTCCATTAAAGCAAGTGTTATGCGCGAGAACACCGGACTTTGGGTATGTGTGCCCGTCATAGCTTCATTCTGTTAGTCAGACAGTCAGAAGTAAATTTATAAATTGAAATACATAGACTGGATTCTACAAAAGTTACCTCTAATATGCGTTTTTCCCAATGCGTTAGTGCTGTGCCTTCGCCACCCTGATCTTCTAGTTCAGCACCCTCCAACTCGGGACAGTCAAAATGCTTACGCACTTCATCAACCACACGCGGCGTTACCATTACATCTATAGACTTGCGCACATGTCCACCGCGCACTGACCACTTCTCACGCACAACTTTTCGTATCGTCTCCTCACTCCACTGATGAATTTGCAACCTGTAGGGTAGACCAAATAGTACCATAAGAAATTAAGTCAAAGTTTACCATTTTTTAATAAGAAAACAAAACAAACTTTTCGTTGAGATACGGTTTGCCAGTTTCTGTTTTCCGTGGCGTTCGTGGCTTGCCAGTTTCATCGCGAAAAAATGCATAGAGACTAACGGAGAATCCGAGCGCATGTAGTATTTCATGTTTAACGGTGGACAGCAGGGTTTGTAGCTCTTGTGGTTTTGTGCTAATACTATCCGGACAAAGATTCGCATGACCAGCTATGGGTCGATCCAGCGCCGATTCTTGTTGACAGTGAGCTGCATAAGCAACTGTGAGTCCTTTGTGACAACGTTCGGTCTGGCGTGCCGAAACATAGAAGACGAAATCGGCATTTTCAATGCCTTCTCCTGCTTTGGTCTCCTCGACGGTGTGACAATTTTGACCGGTTGCATTGCAGACGCGACAGACCTATTCGAGGGGTGATAAAGCAATCATAAGCTTATTATAAACAGCATAAATATGGCAAAATAAAAACTTACATCTAAATGCTCCTCCGGCACTAACACTTCACCACACATAGTCGAAGCTTTGCAGTTGTCGATGCAGTGCGTCAAACCATTTTTTACAAATACTTGTGTGCTGTCGCATTTTCTGTGTAGTTAATATGGAAATATTTATATAAGATTATTATATAGCGGTAAAGAAAAAAAATCACCATTTATGGTGGTTACCTGTTGAGCCTGATGAGACCTTTGCTTTGACGCACGCTGAGCGCTTGTTCCCAAAATTCTACTGCTTTAGGTAAAACTGTGTTCTGGAGTAAGAATAGTAGTAAGAAATTTTAGTTTTGATTTGACTTTTTTTCTTTCTTTCTTTTCAATTTTAACTCACATTGATTAGATTAAATTTATCAGCATCCAGTCTGCAAAAAAAAAACAGAAATATTTATTATATATTGTATGAAGCATAGAGACGAAATTGTTGAGAAAAATTTTTTGAAGCGAAACTTGTTTGGCGGCGAGTAAATTTCAAGGTCTCTTATTCGTGACGCTAGGCTAACGTTTTCAATTCATATACATATTTTTGACCGATAAAATAAAAGTCAAAAGTAACTGTTATTTTTGCCCAAAAAACTATAAGGCACAAAATAACTTTTGTTTTTGTCGGAAAAAAAAAAAATTCAAAGAAGAGACAAAACCATAGCCGGTACAGTCCCTGGGTGTAAATATTGAATCAACAGATTATTATTTCATTTCGTATTGATTGAATTTTTTTCAGATACATTCTCTCTCTATTTCACACTAAAATCTCTCTGATTTCTTACTGTTTAAGAAGTTTCACTTCTGCCACGTGTACATTGATACATGCGAGTCTTTTTTTATTATTTTAATCACATATATTGCTACTGAAATTTTTTTAAAAATCATTAAAAAAATCATGGCGAGCGTGATAAAACAAAAACTATTCGTCTGATCGTACTGAAATTTTTATATATTGTTTTACACTTGTCGATGCATGGAATTAACTACGGACAGAAAAATCGGTTTTATAGTTTTTGAGTTTTTGGCCGATTTTGTCAAAAAAACTTGACAATTTTCGAAAAACCGTCGCCATTTTTTTTATTCGATCAAAATTGTTTCTTCTAGTTCATTCCATGGCGGTTTTGATGCTGATAAAACCCCCGTTTTTTTTTAAGTTGATGTTAAATTCTTATGATCATTTCGTTAAGTTTGACAGTTGGAGTTCATTGACTGAGTTGAAAAGATTGCTGAGCAAATGCCCTTTTCATTGGAGCCATTTTCGTGTCTGTCCGATGTAAAGGTTGTGAGCTACACTCAAATGAGTAGAGCACCAATGCTATAAATAAGTCTGTTCGTATAAAACAACAACAACAAGAGCAAACACGACGAAAGCAGATAATTGATTTTCTTATATAAAAATTAAAATTTTGCTTCTTAGATTTTGCTATTTAGTGATTTTAATAAAATAATGATAGAATCCAAAATTATATATTTGCTCAACTTGCGATATATCTGATATTTAAGCATAAATATTATCTTTGAACGATGCCTATTATTGGCTGTAGGTATACCCTAAAGTATTACTCAAAAACGTTTCATGTGCTTGAAAAAATTCGTAAAAACAACCCCATACAAACCGCACTGTAAGGCATAATTCTACGTCAAAATGAGTTGTTGTTGAATGCCGAGGATCGACGACGAAGAGGAAGACGGCGGTTGGTGAAACAAATTGATGAAGATGCACGCGAAGCAGAGGAGCCTGGCGAGAGCTGATGTAGTCAGCCGTACGCCAACCACGGGTTGTCATGGCCACCTTAGTAAGAAAGTACATTATGGAAGTCTTAAGAAGATAGATTTTATTGAGTTTTTAAAACATAATAGTACAGGGCAAGATAACAGATAACAAAATGGCATTATTCTATTTCCAAACGCTCCACTATTGAAAATTTTGCCCTATTTTGAGGCCAAAAGTAAATTTTTCAACTTGCTTGAAAATACTTATTTTTGGTTTTATCCTACAGGGAATACTTCAAAGCATACAAATGTTAACTCTGTTCAGATGAAGTGTTTTACCGGTGCTATGGTAACTCCCACACAAGTTATTTCAAAATAAGGTAAAAATATATTTTTTATATTTAGATTTTTGTTTCTTGTTCAAATAAAAAATGGAAGAAATGGTAATGGTTAGGTAATGGTTATAAAAAAAAAAGTTTAAGAGAGTTAAAGAAAAACTCATCATACATCAATGGAGCAATCATTTGTGTGATATCACACAGTACTTTGAGCCCATACAAAAGTGAGGAAAAAATACAAGGAGTCGTTCGATTATTATGAAATTGTTTATGAATTTTTGGTTGCCGATTAATTATTATTTATAAATTAATCTATACTATTATATAAAATTGAAGTGGAAAAATTAAGTGCAACAATGACTCCACAACTACTGGACCGATTTTTATGAAAAAAATTTTAAAATATCATATTTGTGCTACAGAATGCCATAGGTGGGGTTTATTTAAGAAAATTTAACAATAAAAAAATTAAATAAGTTGTTAAGTTTTTTAGGAAATTACCACCTATGCTAAGCATTGCTTGGTCGTTTGCTTTTCACGCGTTTGTGTTACGAGAGTTTCAACTACATGTTGCTATCAACTCTTCTCTTTAAAGTTTATTGATCTCGCTCTCCACACTCATTCGAAGAGTAACCAAAAGCAGTTATCGCTCTTTGACGTGATGGGAATACAAGTAAAATAAAGCTTGCTGTGTTGTTGTTGCTGTGGAATGATGAGCTGCAAGCCAATGTGTGCATATTTGTTTCGCCGCATACAATTTCTTTACACATATTTTTATTGTAGTTTTCCAAATTTTTAATTTACACTTGAGAAAGAAAGATATTTTAATATTTCAAAATGTGCATTCACAAGTGTGATAACATATTTTGTATAGATTAAAGATAAATTAAAAGTTTGAAAAATTAAGTGTTCGTATTTCCCTTAAACTACAAACACAGCTACAAATAAATGCTTCGACGTAAAACAAGCTTGACAAGTTTAACAGAAAATGCAAGAGCGATGCTCCGCGTTAGGAGAGCAAAAGCAGCGACTCAAAGAGAAAATTTTTGGTAAATTATGCATGCAATTATTTGCTTTCACGACTGCAATTGGAGTGAGGCAGTGGCGTAGCTAGGGTTGCTGGCACCCGGGACCAAAACTAAATTGTGCACCCTTTAAGAAGGTTATACTTAACCTCATAACAGCAATGCTTAAAAAGTACTACGAAATTAATATACATTTTTTTTCGTAATAGTTTACTGTTATGATTATTTTGTTAAAGTGCAAATAAGTAAACAGATATATTATAATTCATTGTATTATTTATAAAAGTAGGTAACAATATACAAAATTAATCTCATTGATATTAATATATTAGATATCATTTGAAAGATAATTTGGTAACTTATACAAAACTGAAAAATTTTCCGCAATCAAGGAATTTTTCAAAAATGTTTTGTTTACGCAAAATTTTGACTAGCAATAGTGAGTAAATCCCCAAAGATCTATTTTGAACTAGACAAGACTGAGGTCTGTAACATTTGACTGCCTTATTCTTAACCATAAATATCACAGTATCACAGTGATACCAAATTGATATCAGAAATTTGTTTCATAGTCATTATCTACATAATTCCCAAAGTAAACTTGCCCTGGGAGACCAAGTTCAAGAATCATGAAAATTAGAATAATTTTTAGAATAGTTTTTTCTTAAAAACTGTATTTTTACAGTTTTTGTTGGTTGATTTGAACAGAATAATAATTATGTATTTTAGTAAAGTAAAGGAGTTAGAAAACCATCTTTGAGTTTTAAATAGACATCTTCAAAATAAAATAAAACAACATCAGAACGCCATAAAATTGTTATAAAACGCCATGTATTTAATTTAAATAAAAAATTTTATGAATTTTAATCAATTTAATTTTTTTTAGAAATTTTTCAGCAAGTAATAAATTGAGCTTTTAAATTGTTTTATGTAACAGGATACCCAAAAACATATTACTATTAAAAACTATGTTCTAGCAGATTTAGAGCTGCAAATAAGGTTTGTTTGTCGATGTATAGTCTTAGAACTTAGTAATCACAAAATTATAAAGTATATTTTTATTCCTGGCATTTATGACACGAGCACCTTTTTCTAAAAAGCTCTGGAGAAATGTATTGCTGGAGAACATCCCATCAAAATCTTCGCTTACATATAATCGAAAAAGTAATCCAGAAAATTTCATTTATCGCTTACCCTCTCGCTTACTAAACCCATTATTTTTATATAGCCAGTCATTAGAGGTAATCGAAAGCCTGTCACTTGAAAAGATTAAGCGCTTAAAACGGTTGGTTTATAATTGATTTCACGAAATTAATACTTGAATAACAACTTTTAAGTTGATGTGAATGCATTGCCGTGAATTTATTACGGATTAAATTTAAGGTCTTGCATTAGCATTTATGTAATGCATTTTGGAATCGATTAAAAAACAAGACCTAACGAAAAATTTTGCTGGGATGTTGGATGAAATGTTTACTATACTAGCATGTTTGAGCACTTCTTAAGATGAATATTTGAAGTATAAAAGCTTTTTTAAAAAACTTTATGGAATATAAAGTGAGGAATATATACATAGAAATATACTTTAATTCATCACTTTAATGAATATAATAAATAAAAAAAAAACCATTAAAAATTATCTTCGACTTGCCCGAAGTCAAAATACTCAGGTTGAAGCTTATTCGGATTTATTTAAGTTATATTTTTTTCCAATTTTTCATATTTCAAACTCAGAGTACGTTTTATTTATCAAGAAAACAAGACTTATGTATGATCTTTAAATTCAACACATTAATTTTTGTATAAATTATGAAGGTTTTGATATTTTGGTGACGTCTCTTTCTATGGAAGTATTCACAAAATTTTGTTGAATTTCAACTGCAGGGTATATGTTTCAAATTTAAGCATTACAGGGGTGCTCCAATTAAGCGAACACCGATTTAACGAACTTCCAATATAACGAACCCTTATTTAATGTTGTTGACTCTATATTACGAACATTTGAAATTGTAGGTATTCTATTTAAAAAACATTGCTTCTCTGAGCTCGCTTCGTTTGTTTTTGGATTTGTAATAACATTAATATGTATTTACTTATCTAATTTTCAAATAGTCCCCTCGGGTTAATATACATATTGTAGGGTTTCCTTTTTAAAAAACATTATAGGAATATATTGACATAATCTTGGATTTTTCATTTGGAGTGTGAACAGGTTTTAACCAGCAGCTTTCGAAACATTTAATAATAATAATTAATTATATCTAAAACAAGTTCAAAAATTCAACTTTATTGGAGTGCATAATTAAAACAAAAAATGTAAGGATATTTGTTTCAAGTTGACAAATTTATTAGCTTTGTTATATGGTAAAAAAACTCGAAAATAGTATTACCGATTTAATGAACTTTTCGATTTACCGAACGACCTTGGACTTTATATCTTTCGTTAAACTGGAGCACCACTGTACGACAAATCTCAAATCATGAAATTTATTTCATTATGGACTTTAAAAAGATTTGCAATAAAGACACGGCTGTAATCGTGTGGACAAACTAATGAGCAGATAGACAGACGAACATGGCTTAATCGACTCATGGTCGTGAAAAAAATTTCGTGATAAAATTATTGTGCCCGCTACGCTTTGCGGGTGGAGTATAATAAATATTTAATACAAAACTTTGAAAAACGTAGAAGTAGATTATGGTAAACGAGTCGATACAGCAGAAAATCAGATTTTTCTTATTCCTGGTAATGCCAATGAATAAAAAACGATGTTAGTACTGAAGTATTAAATAACTAAAATGGAAATATCTTCACTTTATTATAGTTATACTATTTAATATAATTCGCTTCCAAATACAAATAATATGCAAATATTTTAAGTTTTTTTATTATTGCAATTTTTCAAATATACAAAGGTATTACTGATAAAGAGAAAATGTCCGTGGCGAAGCCTCGGACGACTGTGGCCTGCTAGTATTAAATATAAATATTTAATTTAATATTAAAGTTATTAGAACTAATAAAAAAATGTATTTAAACGATTAAGGCTTTAACTTTTTAATACTGAAAACCGTTTGGCAATATATTTTTTTTTAAAGATAATAAGATAATTAGATAATAATAAGCCAAATGAGTATTTTAAATTCATATTTTCGTTTATTCCACAAATCGAAAAGTCCACAAATATGAATATCCAAAAAATTTGGATTTGGAAAATCCAAAAAAACTTTCACTTCAAAAGGCTGTAAATTACTTAAAACTTCCTGTATTGGAGTCATCATAATATAAGTATTTCCTATAATTTGATATACGTTTTATTAGGTTTTGTAACCTAAAATTTTTTGATTTATTCCTACTGTCCACAACATCTTATATTGCGATTTCGTGCGATATTAAAAAAAATCGCATTTTTCTTAGGTGAAAATAACAATTTTTATTGAACTCTTTGGAAGAGTGGAATGAAGTGGGCGTGGTAAGTTAATTTTTGTATTTTAAGCTTACTACTTCTAACCCAAGTGCTGAATCAAGATTGAAGTTGATAATTCAACACTATAGCTCCCACCTATAGAAAAAGTGGGCGTGGCAAGCCTTTTTTGTTGGACAATCTTACTTCTTCTAACTTAAGTGCTGCGCCAAGTTTTAAGTTGATACTTCAATTTTTCGAATTTTGGCCACAAAATATGGTAAAATTTTCCATAGTTCGCCCCCTTAACTTTGATCGATTGAATGCTATTGGGCATTAGCTAAACAATACCTAGAGAAGAAAGGCTTAATTGCAAGGAACATCAACAACTTCAAGAAAAACTGGGTTCTAGCGACTAACTGGACCACGCAGAATTTAATTTAAGCAATCATGTAATTTAATAAACTTTACTGTAGAACAGATACCTAGAGCGGATTATAGCATTTTTAGTTCAGTTTCGTTTTATTTTCTGAACTTACCACCGAGCCATTAAAGATTCACTTTTTGAAAAATTGTAAAAATAACTATATTTAAATATAAATGCCAACACTGCTATTTAATTGAATACAGCTGTATATAACAGTAAAAGGAAGCGCTATAGTCATCACATAGACAAATTAAAACCAATTATAAATGTCAGGTCAACGTTATTATACAATGCGTGTTATATTCAATGCAAGTTGTAGCTAAACGCACTTAAGTGCAGAAGTGTTGATTGGCAACCTCATTCCTGCCACCCACACAAGAGTGGGCGATAATAAAAACACGTAACGTGATAATAAAATCATGAAATTACTTTTATGAAGAGAAGAAAATATGTTTTAAAAAACACTTGTTAATTGTATTAAAAAAAAAAAGAAAATCAAATTAAAAACCATTTAGTAAGTAATTAAATAAATAGTTAACGGTCTTTTAACGTGTTCGACTAACATGCCGTAACGAATGGCGTTTAAACTCACCTGAACATGGATTCATCGTAAATTAGCAGAATTCGCAGTGGTTGATCCACACTGCGTTTATGTATGCCGCCGCCGCTGTGGGTTGGCTCAATGCTTTCAATGTTGACGCCATGAACCACCTGAAAGATAAATAAAAAGTGGTGCATATTTAAAATACTTGAAATCGAGAGGGAAAACAGCAAAAAAAGAAAAAAAAAATGTTTAAAATGTGGAAACTTTTAATAACTAGTTTATTTAAAAAAAAACGACCTTGTTAGGGGGTCGGGTGCGGTACAAACTGTTGTGTAGTTGAAGTTGTGGTTAATGTTGTCCAGTCTCAAGGCTAGAGCGATAAGTTTAAGAGCCATGTTGAGTGTTTCTACTGCACATTTGCTTGTTTTTTAATTTTTATTGACCCAAGACATCCATCAATTTTGAAGAAAAAGCAAACACTTTGTAGCTATGACGTGACTTTAAGCGTTGTCGTTGGCTTAAAATTCTACTACTGAACTTGTTCGAAACCACCACAGCATGAACAGTGTTTAAATGTATGTGTGTGAAATAAAAATCAACTGCAATTGTTATAAATGAGACAGCGACAAAGAGTACAACGCCTCCATGCAACAGATGGGTAATAGAAGAATAAGTATTTTTGTTTCAAATAGAATGATAGAAGTAGTGCAAATTTTTTGTATTAAGGCTATTGTCAAGAGACTTTTATTTTTTTAAAACACATAAAAATAAAAACCTTTTAACAAAAAAATAAAAATTTACTTAAAAATCACAACAAAATAAAAAATAATTTTAAATTACTTTTCCTATTTATTTCTTGGTAAAATTTGATAATTTATTTTCGAAGATTTTATATTTAAAAAACAAATTTTATTAATATTAATTTATTGGAATACAAAAAATTTGCTTGAAATTACTTTTTTTTTATTTTTAATATATTTTATTATTACTATTAGTATTTTTTGGTATCTCTTTAAATCAATGTTTAGAATTCTACATAATTATAAATAGGCAAACAGAAAATCTGTCGAGTTTTTTGTTTAAATAAAAAAGTTAATATAAAAAAATATACACTCAGAAAAATATCAACTGTAATATTAACAGTCGGCCGCTGTTATTTCAAAACACTGTTCGATTGAATGATTTGCGTTTAAGTAAACAATTTTCTTTGTTGATTGAACTTTTCAAAGTATTTTTGTGCTGTTAAAATTATCTGTTGAAATATTTTTGTGCTTATATTGAACTGTCAATTTTTTCTAAGCAATAGTTTTTATATGTGTTTTGCTATATTTATATTATCGTTGCCAGTAGCTCAGTGGATGTGCACTAGACTGTCATGTGGGAGACGTGGGTTCGAACCCTAGCAGTGTAAGTATCAAAAATTGTAATTTTATAATTGAAATAATAATAATAATTCTGTTTCCTTAAAAGTTTACTCAAAAATAACCTTCAAAATAAAATGCTTACAATCTTGCAAAAAAAAATTGAAAATTTCATTTTTTAGTTAAAAAAAATATATTAAATAAAAAAAATATTTTTTATTGGCCTTGCCGGATTTGAACCGTGGACACTCGAGTACTAGACGCACACGTTAGCACACTCGGCCATACATAAACTTTCGAACCAGTGATCAAATTTCAATAAATAAGTTTTTATACGGGTTTCGTGTTCCATAGACCAACAGTCAACCGACTGTTGATTTGAAAGTTTCATTTGTTGGATGGTATTTAACAGTGAAATCTGTTATTTCAACCCATGATTTGTTTGATAAAACAGCATTTTTTCCCTGAGTGTATGAAAATTATAAAATTTGTATGGGGCCCTCCATATGGAGGGAACGGCGGAGATGGGTTCCAAGGCAAAAAATGTTTCTCTTGAAAAAGTAATGTGGGTCGGTCAAATTGATTTCATTAGCAGTAGGGGGTTAGGGTTCAGCCTCCCTTGTAGCTCAAAAACCTAGGGTGACCCGAAAATTCTAACTTCAGATTCGGATTCAGCGAACCCAAAACCTTAGGAAACCGTCGTGAAAATCCTCTTGGGATTTTAAAATACTTCAGTTTTGTTGCACCGTCTTATTTTAATTTTCTTTAATTTGTTTTATTTTTATCATAAACTATGCCTATGTAAGCCGGTGTTACTCGGGGCTGTGTCTCGAACATAGAAAAGGGACGATTTTTAAAACTGCTCTTATGTTAACAAGTTTTTTAACTATCAATTATATTTTTAAATTTTTTAAATTATCGTTTTTTAGGGTTTTGCTCCCACCCCTTCCTTCGTCGAAAGTTTTAATCAAATTAACGTTAAACTGTACCTGCCGGACATGATTACAAAAACAATGACATCTTCAACGTCTCGATCTGAAGTCTGGTTTCTGAGGAAAATGGTCACACTGTTTGAAAGAAGTAGTTTCGAGAAAAATGCGTTTAAAGTTTTTCTTAACATGCATTTAATATGCGTTATCTAAAAAAAAAAAAAAAATAAAATTTTAATAAATTCTTTTGGCATCGATTCCTTTTTTGGATTGTCTTCGTTTTGGTCGATGCTGTTCGGTTATTTTTGTTCATTTTTACATAGCTTCTGCTCGTATTTGTTAAACTTATTTTTATTCGTTCTTATCTTCCGGGTAAATTATTCAATTTCTTCCATCTCCCTATCACGAAACTTTTTGAACATACATTTTTGGGGAAAGTGGGCATTTTGAAAACTTGGAAGATGGGCATTATTTTGAAAGCTCCCATGTTATTAGTTGGAGAGAAAACAAAAAAAAAGCAAGCTAACAAAAACATGTCAGTAAATTTTATTTGCAAATAAATTGAATTTGTCTTAATTTTTCCTTACTTTTAGGTCAAAAACAACAAATAAATGCCAAATGGACATTTTGCTGTTCGTAACGGAAGGAAATAGAGACATTGCCAGTGGCTTTCGCAAGAAAGGCAAGGAAGGTGTTGGTTTGTTTTGTTAAAGCTTATTGCAGCTGGTTCTCCTTTGGAAGTACTTTTGGTTAGGTTTCATTTTCTAACACAGCGCAGACTGTCGAAACAGTGACCCACGCTCATAAGACCAACACAAACAAAAAAGCTAGGATCTAGGGGAAGAGTGGCATGAAAGAGCCAGTTTTTAAAAAGTTACAAAATATTTAAAAATAATTAATAAAATTATAATTCTTGTATCAAAAGTATTTTCTCATTCATTTATGAACGTAATACCATGAAATATTTTCTAAAATCAACAATATTCTTGGACCTGTAGCCATTTATAAAAAACATGAAATTCGGCTCTTTCATAACACATGGGCATTGAAAGAGCCAACCAAAGTTTTGAAAGAGCCATCTTCTTATTACCAGACTTAACACGAAAAATAACGAATATTTTATTAAAAATATTAATTGTTATTATAAAAAGTATTGTTTTTACAAAAACAAATTAAATAAATAAAAAAATTCAAAACTAAAAACAAAAAATAGTTAAAAAACTTAAAAATATTTTTAGCAAAAAAATTAAATCGCTTTGAAGAAAATCTATAATAATAAGACCTATTCCAAAAACAAAATAAGAGGTTTAAAACACTTAAAAACATTTTTGAAAGAAATAATTTAAACTTCCTTTACGCTTCTTCATACCACCGCAACCCAGCTCTTTCCAAACATTTTGTCCAAAGAAACATAACCTCAAAAATTAGTATGAAATCAAGATTTTTCCGGCAAAATAAATATGTTATTGGTAGGCCTAATATATCCATAAAATTATAGTATAATAATATTACTGTTAGTTTTAAAGGTGAAGACGTCACAAAACAAATAAAATGTTCTGAAAAACTTACTTAATGATGAAGAAATCCAAAATACGATACACCATCGTCGTTTATTATCAGTGAACTGTCAAATGTTCGAGGGTGCCATATGGCGAGTATTGCTTCTTAAAAATTATAATTTAAGAAGCATTCGTATGAAAACTACCGCGTAAATCAAGATGGCTCTTTCAAAACTTGGCTCTTTCATGCCACTCTTCCCCTACAGTCTAGCAGCTCACAAAATTTATTCTACAAATATACGCAAAGACTATGGTATTTTCAGCGGATTCACGCTATCGCTCAATGTTCGTCAAACAGAAAATTTGTACTCAACGTTAGTGGCTTCGTCATCTTCAACAGCCAAAAATCTCAATGCAATGCTGAATAATATCAATAACACAGTGCGACACGAAAAAATAACTTCAAATATCTCAATGGTTTCTAGTAGTGCATGGTATATATATTACGCCCTCATACTCAGTTTTATCGGATTAGGTCAAATAAGAGAGAAATTAAAGGTCAAATTTCACCTTTAAGTCACCAATTTTTTCTTATAACTCTTAAACTAAATTCAAATCCTGTGTAGTAACTGCATCTTAATATTTGCAATAGATGGTTCTTTACATTTTGAGACCATTTTTTGCTCAAAGAGTTACGTAAGGGGGTTAATTATTTCTTCGAAAACAGGGTTTTCGACAAGTTATTTTTCGTGTCGCACTGTGTTATCAGCAGTCATTTTACGATTTGCGCTTTAAGGGAGTAAAAATAAATTATTATTTAATGTTCATAACTGAAGCTACTAATGATCAATGATAAATTGAATGTATGACAATATTTTCATTTTTCGCTACTGACTTTGTGCATCATAAAAGAGTATTTTATTTCACGATACTTTCATTTTGTATGAATTGTTTCTCGCAAGTGTATTATTGCACTGGGATGTTTTAAAGCAAAAACATGAACATTTTGTAGCGTTTTTTTTTAAATGCTGCATAGCAACTGTTTTGACGTTATGTTCTAGTTTTTTTTTTTTTTGCTTTAATACAAATTTGTTTATATAACAACAACTGGTGGAAATAAAATAAACAGATAAAGAATTTTTGTTTTTTTTTTTTGATATTGAATGTTGTCGAAACTGGAAATGTGTTTTGAACAAGGAATTAATATTTTATTACTAAAATTTTTAAATGCTAAAGTCATTACCACTGAATTAAGTTAAAAGAAAAGGATAAAAAAAAAATGTATTAATTAAGAGGAATTTTTTTAACTACTCTTTGTAAATGATTTATTCCAGTTTATGGCAAGCATAAATTCGTCGAAAACTGATTAAAAATAAGTTCAAGCTGGTGTTTTGATTAAATATTATGAATGTAAAATCTGATGAAAGTATAGATTTTATTAAATATTATAATATTATTTCTCGTCGACTGCATTTCGACTGTAATATTTAATGGGAAATTTGTTCAATTAATGTATATTTCAGTGTACACACAGAAAAATCGCCACATAAAAACCTAATAAAGTCGAACATAGTTCAGAAGATTTCTTTATGGTTTTTACCCAAGAAGATGTTCTTGAAAAAGTTAATGGCTATGTCTTCTTAAATTAATGTACGAAGAAATCTCATAAATCTATTAGGTTATCTTTTTGGTTTTGTTTAAGAAGAAATCTTGTACAACTACTAGGTTTTCTTCTCAATTTTGTTTCAGAAGATATCTCATAAATCTATTAGGTTTTCTTTTAGATTTTGTTTAAGAAGAAATCTTGTACAACTACTAGGTTTTCTTCTTAATTTTGTTTCAGAAGAAATCTCATCAATCTATTAGGTTTTCTTTTTGATTTTGTTTAAGTAGAAATCTTATACGAATTAAATGACGAATTAAAACAATCATAAAAATGCGAAGTTGTTGTAAGAAGCATCTAAAACTGGTTTTGTGTTGCTGTTCATGAGCTGAGTGTACTCATATATTAGTCTATAAATAAAGCACTGTCGTACTCATGTAACTGTACATAATCTCACTCCGCTCATACGTTAGGTCATAAATGCGCACACTATTTATACACTCAGAAAAATATCAACTGAAATATTTACAGTCGGCCGCTGCTTTTCAAAACACTGTTATACCATGTCTATGCAGAGAGTTTAGTTTGAGTTTCCAGTACGTTGCGTTTTTGAACTCGTTTGTTTGCGTTTTTTTGCGTTTTGTTTGTTTAACTCAATATAAACGCTTGCATTTTCAGTACAATTATGCAGGATAAAACTCAACTAAACTCAGTTTGCTTTCTGCGTTTATCAAATCTCAATTTGAGAAATGCCTAAAAGTATGCTAATGTTTAGATAAAAGATGTACTCAGATAAAAAAACATTTTCAGAAGTAGATGTTCAGATCATTGCTGAGCAATGTCAAAAGCAGCTTTTTTCAATCGTGCTCTTGTTACTTCTTCTAATTTATTGCAAAAATGATTTATTTTGTTCTGCGAAATTTGAATTTATTTTCCCACTTTTTGTATGTTTTTCATTTATATAAAATTTTTATAATATATTAATGCTTTCAACAATTAATACAAAGAAACCGAAAATATATGAGAACACATAAGTAAACAAAGAAATGTCATATCTCTGTATGAACAGTTTCGATTGAACTCAAACTAAACTTTCTGTGTAGACATGGTATTAGAATCTAATAATTAGATGGAATGATTTGAGTTTAAGTTAAAAGTTTTCTTTGTTGAATGAACGTTTCAAAATATTTTTGTGCTGTTAAAATCATTAATTTAAATATTTTTGATATTCGTGGAAGTGTGCTATACTGTCAAGCGGAGGACGTGGGTTTGTATCCTAGGTGTGTAAATATCAAAAATTTTAATTTTTAATAATTCAAATTCTAATTCTGTTTCATTAAATGTTTGATCAAAAATAACCTTCAAAATAAGTTTTGCTGACAATTTTGAAAAGAATTCTACATTTACTTTTTTATTTTAAAAGATAAAATCTATATAATTAATAGGCTAAGGTTTTTTTTGTGACTTCAACTCCTCCCAGACCAATGGACCGATTCTATCGATTTAGATGTCATTAAATCAGGTTTAGGCTGTATATGTGCAAACCACTTTTAAAAATTGTGATTTCACTTCAGGGGGTTCCCAACCTTTTAAAACAGAAATAAAATTTTTGTACAAAAATCCGTTATTTTATCGATTTGAAATTTAGTTTGAGAAGAGCTTATAAGTTGATCGAATTTGAATTTTTTTCAAAACTAAAAATTTTTAACCAAAATTATCTTTTATGCATTCCTCAAATGTCAATTGTCCGAAAAATGCAGTTCCAAAATCAAAAAATACCACTTTCCGAGCAAACAAGTCAGTCAAATTTTAACAGTTTTCAAATTTTTTTTGTTTTTCTAAATTGTTGTTTAAATTTCTTTGAAATGTGTTGGCAATTACAGTTATTATCTTGCCAAATGTATTTTTAATGAATTTTCTTAATATTTTCTTTAGTTGTTTAACGTGTATTTTTATCAAACGACAAGACAGAGAAAAAAACTCTCTGAAATTTAAAGTTCTGTATTTGGAAGCGAATATCTCTGCCACTTTTGAAAAAATTTAATTTATTTCTTTTTTGTATTTAATTGCAATTAATTGACTTTAAAGTTATAACAAAGTTTTTACCGTTACTTTATTATTTATATTTTAATCATCGCCTTTAAAAAGAGTCCAATAAAATGAATGTTTTCTCAAAAAATGTATTAAAAATTGTTTTTGTTGTAAAAATAAAAAAATTTCAAATTTGCATTTTTGATTTTCTTTCATTGTTTATAGTTTATTTAAGACGAATTTGTTTTTGTTTGACAGAAAAATTAATAAATACTATGTGTCATCGAAAAAACAAGGCCCCCTATGGTTTTTTGCTCGAAATTTTTTTTTTTTAAAATGTTGTTCTTATAATTTTTAAATCTTCAATAAGCTTCAAAAACAATATATTTGAAAAAAATTTCATTATAGCTACAACCAATTAAAAGTTATAGCCACGAATCTGTTTTAATCATCCTGCTTATCTATATAATTAATAGGCTAAGGTTTTTTTTGTGACTTCAACTCCTCCCAGACCAATGGACCGATTCTATCGATTTAGATGTCATTAAATCAGGTTTATGCTGTATATGTGCAAACCACTTTTAAAAATTGTGATTTCACTTCAGGGGGTTCCCAACCTTTTAAAACAGAAATAAAATTTTTGTACAAAAATCCGTTATTTTATCGATTTGAAATTTAGTTTGAGAAGAGCTTATAAGTTGATCGAATTTGAATTTTTTTCAAAACTAAAAATTTTTAACCAAAATTATCTTTTATGCATTCCTCAAATGTCAATTGTCCGAAAAATGCAGTTCCAAAATCAAAAAATTCCACTTTCCGAGCAAACAAGTCAGTCAAATTTTAACAGTTTTCAAATTTTTTTTGTTTTTCTAAATTTTTGTTTAAATTTCTTTGAAATGTGTTGGCAATTAAAGTAATTATCTTGCCAAATGTATTTTTAATGAATTTTCTTAATATTTTCTTTAGTTGTTTAACGTGTATTTTTATCAAACGACAAGACAGAGAAAAAAACTCTCTGAAATTTAAAGTTCTGTATTTGGAAGCGAATATCTCTGCCACTTTTGAAAAAATTTAATTTATTTCTTTTTTGTATTTAATTGCAATTAATTGACTTTAAAGTTATAACAAAGTTTTTACCGTTACTTTATTATTTATATTTTAATCATTGCCTTTAAAAAGAGTCCAATAAAATGAATGTTTTCTCAAAAAATGTATTAAAAATTGTTTTTGTTGTAAAAATAAAAAAATTTCAAATTTGCATTTTTGATTTTCTTTCATTGTTTATAGTTTATTTAAGACGAATTTGTTTTTGTTTGACAGAAAAATTAATAAATACTATGTGTCATCGAAAAAACAAGGCTACCCCCTATGGTTTTTTGCTCGAAATTTTTTTTTTTTAAAATGTTGTTCTTATAATTTTTAAATCTTCAATAAGCTTCAAAAACAATATATTTGAAAAAAATTTCATTATAGCTACAACCAATTAAAAGTTATAGCCACGAATCTGTTTTAATCATCCTGCTTATCTATATAATTAATAGGCTAAGGTTTTTTTTGTGACTTCAACTCCTCCCAGACCAATAGACCGATTCTATCGATTTAGATGTCAAACAAATTAAAACTAAAAATTTTGAACCAAAATTATCTTTTATGCATTCCTCAAATGTCAATTGTCCGAAAAATGCAGTTCCAAAATCAAAAAATTCCACTTTCCGAGCAAACGACTCAGTCAAATTTTAACGGTTTTCAAAATTTTTTTGTTTTTCTAAATTTTTGTTCAATTTTCTTTGAAATTTGTTGACAATTACAGTAATTATCTTACCAAATGTATTTTTAATGAATTTTCTTTATATTTTCTTTAGTTGTTTAACGTGTATTTTTATCAAACGCCAAGACAGAGAAAAAAACTCTCTGAAATTTAAAGTTCTGTATTTGGAAGCGAATATCTCTGCCATTTTTTAAAAAATTTCATTTATTTTTTTTTTTGTATTTAATTGCAATTAATTGAATTATAAAGTTTTTACCGTTACTTAATTATTTATATTTAAATCATTGCCTTTAAAAAGAGTCCAATAAAACGAATGTTTCCTCAAAAAATGTATTAAAAATTGTTTTTGTTGTAAAAATAAAAAAATTTCAAATTTGCATTTTTGATTTTCTTTCATTGTATGTAGTCTATTTAAGACGAATTTGTTTTTGTTTGACAGAAAAATTAATAAATACTATGTGTCATCGAAAAAACAAGGCTACCCCCTATGGTTTTTTGCTCGAAATTTTTTTTTTTTTAAATGTTGTTCTTATAATTTTTAAATCTTCAACAAGCTTCAAAAACAATATATTTGAAAAAAATTTCATTATAGCTACAACCAATTAAAAGTTATAGCCACGAATCTGTTTTAATCATCCTGCTTATCTATATAATTAATAGGCTAAGGTTTTTTTTGTGACTTCAACTCCTCCCAGACCAATAGACCGATTCTATCGATTTAGATGTCATTAAATCAGGTTTAGGCTGTATATGTGCAAACCACTTTTAAAAATTGTGATTTCACTTCAGGGGGTTCCCAACCTTTTAAAACAGAAATAAAATTTTTGTACAAAAATCCGTTATTTTATCGATTTGAAATTTTGTTTGAGAAGAGCTTATGAGTTGATCGAATTTGAATTTTTTTCAAAACTAAAAATTTTGAACCAAAATTATCTTTTATGCATTCCTCAAATGTCAATTGTCCGAAAAATGCAGTTCCAAAATCAAAAAATTCCACTTTCCGAGCAAACGACTCAGTCAAATTTTAACGGTTTTCAAAATTTTTTTGTTTTTCTAAATTTTTGTTCAATTTTCTTTGAAATTTGTTGACAATTACAGTAATTATCTTACCAAATGTATTTTTAATGAATTTTCTTTATATTTTCTTTAGTTGTTTAACGTGTATTTTTATCAAACGCCAAGACAGAGAAAAAAACTCTCTGAAATTTAAAGTTCTGTATTTGGAAGCGAATATCTCTGCCATTTTTTAAAAAATTTCATTTATTTTTTTTTTTGTATTTAATTGCAATTAATTGAATTATAAAGTTTTTACCGTTACTTAATTATTTATATTTAAATCATTGCCTTTAAAAAGAGTCCAATAAAACGAATGTTTCCTCAAAAAATGTATTAAAAATTGTTTTTGTTGTAAAAATAAAAAAATTTCAAATTTGCATTTTTGATTTTCTTTCATTGTATGTAGTCTATTTAAGACGAATTTGTTTTTGTTTGACAGAAAAATTAATAAATACTATGTGTCATCGAAAAAACAAGGCTACCCCCTATGGTTTTTTGCTCGAAATTTTTTTTTTTTTAAATGTTGTTCTTATAATTTTTAAATCTTCAACAAGCTTCAAAAACAATATATTTGAAAAAAATTTCATTATAGCTACAACCAATTAAAAGTTATAGCCACGAATCTGTTTTAATCATCCTGCTTATCTATATAATTAATAGGCTAAGGTTTTTTTTTGTGACTTCAACTCCTCCCAGACCAATAGACCGATTCTATCGATTTAGATGTCATTAAATCAGGTTTAGGCTGTATATGTGCAAACCACTTTTAAAAATTGTGATTTCACTTCAGGGGGTTCCCAACCTTTTAAAACAGAAATAAAATTTTTGTACAAAAATCCGTTATTTTACGATTTGAAATTTTGTTTGAGAAGAGCTTATGAGTTGATCGAATTTGAATTTTTTTCAAAACTAAAAATTTTGAACCAAAATTATCTTTTATGCATTCCTCAAATGTCAATTGTCCGAAAAATGCAGTTCCAAAATCAAAAAATTCCACTTTCCGAGCAAACGACTCAGTCAAATTTTAACGGTTTTCAAAATTTTTTTGTTTTTCTAAATTTTTGTTCAATTTTCTTTGAAATTTGTTGACAATTACAGTAATTATCTTACCAAATGTATTTTTAATGAATTTTCTTTATATTTTCTTTAGTTGTTTAACGTGTATTTTTATCAAACGCCAAGACAGAGAAAAAAACTCTCTGAAATTTAAAGTTCTGTATTTGGAAGCGAATATCTCTGCCATTTTTTAAAAAATTTCATTTATTTTTTTTTTTGTATTTAATTGCAATTAATTGAATTATAAAGTTTTTACCGTTACTTAATTATTTATATTTAAATCATTGCCTTTAAAAAGAGTCCAATAAAACGAATGTTTCCTCAAAAAATGTATTAAAAATTGTTTTTGTTGTAAAAATAAAAAAATTTCAAATTTGCATTTTTGATTTTCTTTCATTGTATGTAGTCTATTTAAGACGAATTTGTTTTTGTTTGACAGAAAAATTAATAAATACTATGTGTCATCGAAAAAACAAGGCTACCCCCTATGGTTTTTTGCTCGAAATTTTTGTTTTTTTAAATGTTGTTCTTATAATTTTTAAATCTTCAACAAGCTTCAAAAACAATATATTTGAAAAAAATTTCATTATAGCTACAACCAATTAAAAGTTATAGCCACGAATCTGTTTTAATCATCCTGCTTATCTATATAATTAATAGGCTAAGGTTTTTTTTGTGACTTCAACTCCTCCCAGACCAATAGACCGATTCTATCGATTTAGATGTCATTAAATCAGGTTTAGGCTGTATATGTGCAAACCACTTTTAAAAATTGTGATTTCACTTCAGGGGGTTCCCAACCTTTTAAAACAGAAATAAAATTTTTGTACAAAAATCCGTTATTTTATCGATTTGAAATTTTGTTTGAGAAGAGCTTATGAGTTGATCGAATTTGAATTTTTTTCAAAACTAAAAATTTTGAACCAAAATTATCTTTTATGCATTCCTCAAATGTCAATTGTCCGAAAAATGCAGTTCCAAAATCAAAAAATTCCACTTTCCGAGCAAACGACTCAGTCAAATTTTAACGGTTTTCAAAATTTTTTTGTTTTTCTAAATTTTTGTTCAATTTTCTTTGAAATTTGTTGACAATTACAGTAATTATCTTACCAAATGTATTTTTAATGAATTTTCTTTATATTTTCTTTAGTTGTTTAACGTGTATTTTTATCAAACGCCAAGACAGAGAAAAAAACTCTCTGAAATTTAAAGTTCTGTATTTGGAAGCGAATATCTCTGCCATTTTTTAAAAAATTTCATTTATTTTTTTTTTTGTATTTAATTGCAATTAATTGAATTATAAAGTTTTTACCGTTACTTAATTATTTATATTTAAATCATTGCCTTTAAAAAGAGTCCAATAAAACGAATGTTTCCTCAAAAAATGTATTAAAAATTGTTTTTGTTGTAAAAATAAAAAAATTTCAAATTTGCATTTTTGATTTTCTTTCATTGTATGTAGTCTATTTAAGACGAATTTGTTTTTGTTTTACAGAAAAATTAATAAATACTATGTGTCATCGAAAAAACAAGGCTACCCCCTATGGTTTTTTGCTCGAATTTTTTTTTTTTTAAATGTTCTTATAATTTTTAAATCTTCAACAAGCTTCAAAAACAATATATTTGAAAAAAATTTCATTATAGCTACAACCAATTAAAAGTTATAGCCACGAATCTGTTTTAATCATCCTGCTTATCTATATAATTAATAGGCTAAGGTTTTTTTTGTGACTTCAACTCCTCCCAGACCAATAGACCGATTCTATCGATTTAGATGTCATTAAATCAGGTTTAGGCTGTATATGTGCAAACCACTTTTAAAAATTGTGATTTCACTTCAGGGGGTTCCCAACCTTTTAAAACAGAAATAAAATTTTTGTACAAAAATCCGTTATTTTATCGATTTGAAATTTTGTTTGAGAAGAGCTTATGAGTTGATCGAATTTGAATTTTTTTCAAAACTAAAAATTTTGAACCAAAATTATCTTTTATGCATTCCTCAAATGTCAATTGTCCGAAAAATGCAGTTCCAAAATCAAAAAATTCCACTTTCCGAGCAAACGACTCAGTCAAATTTTAACGGTTTTCAAAATTTTTTTGTTTTTCTAAATTTTTGTTCAATTTTCTTTGAAATTTGTTGACAATTACAGTAATTATCTTACCAAATGTATTTTTAATGAATTTTCTTTATATTTTCTTTAGTTGTTTAACGTGTATTTTTATCAAACGCCAAGACAGAGAAAAAAACTCTCTGAAATTTAAAGTTCTGTATTTGGAAGCGAATATCTCTGCCATTTTTTAAAAAATTTCATTTATTTTTTTTTTTGTATTTAATTGCAATTAATTGAATTATAAAGTTTTTACCGTTACTTAATTATTTATATTTAAATCATTGCCTTTAAAAAGAGTCCAATAAAACGAATGTTTCCTCAAAAAATGTATTAAAAATTGTTTTTGTTGTAAAAATAAAAAAATTTCAAATTTGCATTTTTGATTTTCTTTCATTGTATGTAGTCTATTTAAGACGAATTTGTTTTTGTTTGACAGAAAAATTAATAAATACTATGTGTCATCGAAAAAACAAGGCTACCCCCTATGGTTTTTTGCTCGAAATTTTTTTTTTTTTAAATGTTGTTCTTATAATTTTTAAATCTTCAACAAGCTTCAAAAACAATATATTTGAAAAAAATTTCATTATAGCTACAACCAATTAAAAGTTATAGCCACGAATCTGTTTTAATCATCCTGCTTATCTATATAATTAATAGGCTAAGGTTTTTTTTGTGACTTCAACTCCTCCCAGACCAATAGACCGATTCTATCGATTTAGATGTCATTAAATCAGGTTTAGGCTGTATATGTGCAAACCACTTTTAAAAATTGTGATTTCACTTCAGGGGGTTCCCAACCTTTTAAAACAGAAATAAAATTTTTGTACAAAAATCCGTTATTTTATCGATTTGAAATTTTGTTTGAGAAGAGCTTATGAGTTGATCGAATTTGAATTTTTTTCAAAACTAAAAATTTTGAACCAAAATTATCTTTTATGCATTCCTCAAATGTCAATTGTCCGAAAAATGCAGTTCCAAAATCAAAAAATTCCACTTTCCGAGCAAACGACTCAGTCAAATTTTAACGGTTTTCAAAATTTTTTTGTTTTTCTAAATTTTTGTTCAATTTTCTTTGAAATTTGTTGACAATTACAGTAATTATCTTACCAAATGTATTTTTAATGAATTTTCTTTATATTTTCTTTAGTTGTTTAACGTGTATTTTTATCAAACGCCAAGACAGAGAAAAAAACTCTCTGAAATTTAAAGTTCTGTATTTGGAAGCGAATATCTCTGCCATTTTTTAAAAAATTTCATTTATTTTTTTTTTTGTATTTAATTGCAATTAATTGAATTATAAAGTTTTTACCGTTACATAATTATTTATATTTAAATCATTGCCTTTAAAAAGAGTCCAATAAAACGAATGTTTCCTCAAAAAATGTATTAAAAATTGTTTTTGTTGTAAAAATAAAAAAATTTCAAATTTGCATTTTTGATTTTCTTTCATTGTATGTAGTCTATTTAAGACGAATTTGTTTTTGTTTTACAGAAAAATTAATAAATACTATGTGTCATCGAAAAAACAAGGCTACCCCCTATGGTTTTTTGCTCTAAATTTTTTTTTTTTTAAATGTTCTTATAATTTTTAAATCTTCAACAAGCTTCAAAAACAATATATTTGAAAAAAATTTCATTATAGCTACAACCAATTAAAAGTTATAGCCACGAATCTGTTTTAATCATCCTGCTTATCTATATAATTAATAGGCTAAGGTTTTTTTTGTGACTTCAACTCCTCCCAGACCAATAGACCGATTCTATCGATTTAGATGTCATTAAATCAGGTTTAGGCTGTATATGTGCAAACCACTTTTAAAAATTGTGATTTCACTTCAGGGGGTTCCCAACCTTTTAAAACAGAAATAAAATTTTTGTACAAAAATCCGTTATTTTATCGATTTGAAATTTTGTTTGAGAAGAGCTTATGAGTTGATCGAATTTGAATTTTTTTCAAAACTAAAAATTTTGAACCAAAATTATCTTTTATGCATTCCTCAAATGTCAATTGTCCGAAAAATGCAGTTCCAAAATCAAAAAATTCCACTTTCCGAGCAAACGACTCAGTCAAATTTTAACGGTTTTCAAAATTTTTTTGTTTTTCTAAATTTTTGTTCAATTTTCTTTGAAATTTGTTGACAATTACAGTAATTATCTTACCAAATGTATTTTTAATGAATTTTCTTTATATTTTCTTTAGTTGTTTAACGTGTATTTTTATCAAACGCCAAGACAGAGAAAAAAACTCTCTGAAATTTAAAGTTCTGTATTTGGAAGCGAATATCTCTGCCATTTTTTAAAAAATTTCATTTATTTTTTTTTTTGTATTTAATTGCAATTAATTGAATTATAAAGTTTTTACCGTTACTTAATTATTTATATTTAAATCATTGCCTTTAAAAAGAGTCCAATAAAACGAATGTTTCCTCAAAAAATGTATTAAAAATTGTTTTTGTTGTAAAAATAAAAAAATTTCAAATTTGCATTTTTGATTTTCTTTCATTGTATGTAGTCTATTTAAGACGAATTTGTTTTTGTTTGACAGAAAAATTAATAAATACTATGTGTCATCGAAAAAACAAGGCTACCCCCTATGGTTTTTTGCTCGAAATTTTTTTTTTTTTAAATGTTGTTCTTATAATTTTTAAATCTTCAACAAGCTTCAAAAACAATATATTTGAAAAAAATTTCATTATAGCTACAACCAATTAAAAGTTATAGCCACGAATCTGTTTTAATCATCCTGCTTATCTATATAATTAATAGGCTAAGGTTTTTTTTGTGACTTCAACTCCTCCCAGACCAATAGACCGATTCTATCGATTTAGATGTCATTAAATCAGGTTTAGGCTGTATATGTGCAAACCACTTTTAAAAATTGTGATTTCACTTCAGGGGGTTCCCAACCTTTTAAAACAGAAATAAAATTTTTGTACAAAAATCCGTTATTTTATCGATTTGAAATTTTGTTTGAGAAGAGCTTATGAGTTGATCGAATTTGAATTTTTTTCAAAACTAAAAATTTTGAACCAAAATTATCTTTTATGCATTCCTCAAATGTCAATTGTCCGAAAAATGCAGTTCCAAAATCAAAAAATTCCACTTTCCGAGCAAACGACTCAGTCAAATTTTAACGGTTTTCAAAATTTTTTTGTTTTTCTAAATTTTTGTTCAATTTTCTTTGAAATTTGTTGACAATTACAGTAATTATCTTACCAAATGTATTTTTAATGAATTTTCTTTATATTTTCTTTAGTTGTTTAACGTGTATTTTTATCAAACGCCAAGACAGAGAAAAAAACTCTCTGAAATTTAAAGTTCTGTATTTGGAAGCGAATATCTCTGCCATTTTTTAAAAAATTTCATTTATTTTTTTTTTTGTATTTAATTGCAATTAATTGAATTATAAAGTTTTTACCGTTACATAATTATTTATATTTAAATCATTGCCTTTAAAAAGAGTCCAATAAAACGAATGTTTCCTCAAAAAATGTATTAAAAATTGTTTTTGTTGTAAAAATAAAAAAATTTCAAATTTGCATTTTTGATTTTCTTTCATTGTATGTAGTCTATTTAAGACGAATTTGTTTTTGTTTGACAGAAAAATTAATAAATACTATGTGTCATCGAAAAAACAAGGCTACCCCCTATGGTTTTTTGCTCGAAATTTTTTTTTTTTTAAATGTTGTTCTTATAATTTTTAAATCTTCAACAAGCTTCAAAAACAATATATTTGAAAAAAATTTCATTATAGCTACAACCAATTAAAAGTTATAGCCACGAATCTGTTTTAATCATCCTGCTTATCTATATAATTAATAGGCTAAGGTTTTTTTTGTGACTTCAACTCCTCCCAGACCAATAGACCGATTCTATCGATTTAGATGTCATTAAATCAGGTTTAGGCTGTATATGTGCAAACCACTTTTAAAAATTGTGATTTCACTTCAGGGGGTTCCCAACCTTTTAAAACAGAAATAAAATTTTTGTACAAAAATCCGTTATTTTATCGATTTGAAATTTTGTTTGAGAAGAGCTTATGAGTTGATCGAATTTGAATTTTTTTCAAAACTAAAAATTTTGAACCAAAATTATCTTTTATGCATTCCTCAAATGTCAATTGTCCGAAAAATGCAGTTCCAAAATCAAAAAATTCCACTTTCCGAGCAAACAAGTCAGTCAAATTTTAACAGTTTTCAAAAAAAAATTTTTTTTTGGGTTTTTTGGTGTTTTTTCATCTAAATGTGTCATAAATCGATGTTGTATGTGTTCTGTAAGTACCTTTTATTAATTTCTGAAATATATCTTATTATTATTTCTTAAATCTATTTTTTACTGCGTTTTTTTTTTAACATTAGTTATGTTTTATAGCTGGAAGAGTTAAGCTGCGATGTTTTTGAATAGTAATAATGTTTGTCTCAGTAGTAATATTAGTGTTAGTCCGTCTTCGTATTTTGACAGTTACATTAAAAAATTAAGTGTCAGGTCATACGTTTCAAGTCAAACCATTCAGATACTGATATTTTATATCATTATTGAGACTGAATATATCGTTATTGAGTATAATAACTTCTTTAATAGAATATCATATAATAAACGTCCATAATGTTTTTAACACTTAATTTTTATTGGATTGCTCGAATTCGGGCAACAGGTTTACTAGTATATTTTAAATCTTAAAAAGTAACGAACAAGAGTGATTTTAGTGCAAAAAAAAGAGTGAAAGGGTATGAAAAGAAATGCAATACGAAATGGAATAATATTTTGTAGATTCAATATTAACATATTCATTGGTTGGTGCTTCAATTTTCGATACAGATATTAATGGTTTGTGATAACTGAAATAAGAAATATATGTCCGTGATTCGATATTTTCGCGATATCGATAAAAATTGCATCTATTGCAGTTCCGGATTTTATTGTTGACATGTTGGTATTATTATTATTGTCCAGACCAAATTTTTCACGAAGACAGATAGTAAGCGGTAGCGAATCATTAGATGAAAAATTAACGTTAAAATCTCCATCCAGAATCACGGGGATTTTATCTTCGCTTCTACTAAGAGCATGAGCCTTATTTTATCGTCGATTTTTTGATTTGGCGTTATATAGATGGCCGAAATTACAATATTTTTGCAAATGCAAATGTCGCCAACAGGTGCCACTGTAGATGGATCTGATTGAGTGTGCCTAGCAGTCATTTGCATGTTTGAAGTCAAGATTTTTACATCATCATATTGATTATGATATATGGCCACTTCGCCTGCCACCACTGAACCTTCGACTGAGTTAAAGCTTGGTATGCTTACATTGTCATTATTGTTTAACCCTAAATCCGTCTTCGGGCTACAATTGTACCCAAACTCACTTTTAACACAATTAGAAGTGAAACAGCAGCTTAAATAGCACGCTCTCGTTAGCCATTGTCACTGACAGAAATTTAATTGTTTTCTCCTTTTTTGTTTTATTTGATTATTATTTTTTTTATAAATAAAGGCATTCATTAATTTCATTTGGATTTGAATTCAGACTTTTTTTCATATAATTGCACTGGAGTACAATTGTACCCCACAGATGGTTAATTATTGTTTTAACATGGACGAATGTAAGGTTTACCACGTTTCTGTCAAAAGTACAATATTTGATTTGCGTATGACAGCGTCTGCTAGATCTTCTGGATATGATAGGAGGCTCTGACAGTTAAGGTTATTTAGATATAAGCCACTGGTATGATTAATAAAATCAATTATTTCTTTATTCACAGTTTTCAATCACAGATTAAATGAAAGTCTCCGAAACTCGCCTTGTAAAAAAGCAGTAAGTATTGCATCAAAATTCTACCTTTATTAATGTTATTAAAGCAGTTTTTGCAGTTGTTATATTGCAGTAATGAAATTATGTATCTGTCACCCTGTTGCTATTTCTCCGCACAAAAATTTCTTATTTGCCTAAATATTTTCGTTCAAGATTAAAGAAAAAAATTTTCCGTGCATATTTTTAGGATGAAAATTAAATGCTTGTAAGCAAAATGCGTTCAATATGAATTACATTATTTTTGCCTGTTTACAATGTGCTTATGTGGCGTAACGGTAGCGCTTCCGACTTTTTCTGCTCAGTTGCGACAGCCGAGGTTCAATTCCCGCTCGCGTCCGTAATTTTTGTGAGGATATTTTCATATAGGGTAAACTGGGGTACCCTTGAATATGGGGCACTTTTGACTTTGACGTTTTCAGTATGAACGAACCGTTATTTTTCAATAAATTATTTTATAAATGTTGCATTATTGTATTTCAGTAATCGTCACGAAGTTTGACGATTCTTGCATTACATGAAGAAAACCAACAGGTGTTTTTGTGTTTTTTCGCGCGTAACTGTTATTTTTTGGTATTGATTCGTAAGGACCTCCTGGTAGAGTTATAAAAGATAATCATAGTATCTTTTGCAAAAGGTAAAAACAACTATTTATGTTTTTCAGAATATAAGTGAATTTCAATACAACTAAATATAAACAAAAAAAAAAAATAAAAAAAAGAAGCCAAAAGCATTTGGGGAACATTTGACATTTTTGATTGGGGCACTTTTGACAAAATTTAGTTAGTAGTTAGTTGTATGAGTACAATGATCGAGTAACATCGAGATGTTACCAATTCATTTAAAAATTTTTTTAATATATTTCTAGATTGGTTTTAATAAAAAATTGGTTTCAAACATCAGAAATAGGACTATTATTAGCCGAAGAAATAAAAGGACATGTAGAGAACAGAACGTTCGTGAACGAATGAAGAATGAAAGTCTAAAGATAATAGTATTACTGGTAACAACAACTGCTTTGATTCTTTTGGGTTGTTCAGTAATGCTGCTCTTATTATTTCTCAAGTATTCAGCCACTTTACTTTTAAATTCTTTATTCCGTAGAGCATCAACATCAGTGGAATTCCCAAAAGCGTTAAAGACACTTGTGGTTGTAAACTGGCCATTAACTACCTAACCTGTCAACTCGTATCCATAACATCTTTGCTAGCAATGTTTATTCCTAACTTTGACAGTTCGTTAAAGATAACTGTTCCTTGCTTAACTACTCGCTACCTGAAATAATATCTAATATATAAAATCAAATGTTTGTCCTTCTGTCTGTCTATCTGTCTGTTACGGATAGGCTTGCGCACCGTTAATCCGATTGAGCTTAAATTTGTACACCGAGTACGTTCGATAGAGAGAAAGAACATAGGGGGTGTAAAAAATTTGGTGGAAGTATGTGGGCGTGGCACTCTATAATAACTTCTAAACGCCTGGACCCATTTCCATGAAATTTGGTATGAAGGTTCAACTGCTCCGAAAATAAAACATAGGCTATAAAAAATTCCAAAGACTTCAGCAGGAGTGCGTTTTAAAGACATAATAACTCCTAAACGCCTGGACCGATTTCAATGAAATTTGGTATGAAGGTTCAACTGCACCCAATATAAAGCATAGGTTAAAAAAGTGGGTGGAGGTATGTGGGCGTGGTATTATATAATATCCCTAAGCACCTGGACCGATTTCAATGATATTTGGTATGAAGGTTCGATTGCGCCCAAGATAACATAGGCTATAAAAAATTTTATTCTGCTCTTTTTCTTCTGCGTGGTGTTGATTGTGCTTGTGTTTGAGTCGAAGACCCAAATGAGGAATACAGAGAGAAAATGTTTGAGGGCTGGCGATTTTTATTCAGTACGTATAAGGTTTGTTGATATAATAACATTTTTTTCCCTGAGTGTAGTCATTGCAGATGTGATGTGTAGTCATTGTGATGTACATGAGATTCATGCATTTTTGTCACTTATCTCATGTTCTATTATTGTTTTTTGCGTAATCCTCGTATTTGTGCATGTATTTAATTCACAAAAATGATGAATGATTCATGTTGGCCTTGTATTTGGTGATGGAATATTACATTTTTTTATTGGTTCATGTATCTTCTACACAAAATTTATCAACTAGGTTTGTAAAATATTTATTTTTTCGTAAATTTTATAAATTAATATCATGAATAGTTCCTGCACTCATGCAGTTGGTTGCTGGTTTAAAATTAATGAATGCAATTCACTGAGATCATGTACAAATTCATAATTATTGTTTTCGTGGTTTCTTCTTTTGTGTATTTTGTAAATTGATATCATGCACAGTCATGTGACTTATGTAGTTGGTTACTGAAATTCATAATTATTGTGTCTTTTTAGGCTCAGTGAATTATTGAGCGTTAAACAAATATTCTATTAAGTGCTATACAAAAAGATACGCAGAGAGTTTATTTTTCTATCGCTAACGGATACGCTACAATAAGTATTTTTCTATGCAAAATATAACCTTGGTTTAAGTTTTCACACAAAATAAGTTTTTAAAAAAATCCGTTATATTGGAATAATCAATCACGAAAAAAAACGTATTTTTTTTGGGCAATATATTATTTAATGCAAAGTCTTATAAGTAATAACGGCCTATCAGACTAATTAATTTAAAAAATTTCTATTTTTTCGACATCTGAAAGTTTGCCATTTTTTGAAAAGTATAAAATTTCTTAGCATATTGAATTTTTTTAATACAAATGTTCTGAAATGTTAACCTTTAAGACTTCACTTTCAGAAAATGATGTAAAGAGCTCTCTAGATTTTGTTTCACCTGGATCATTTAAAAGTATGTTTAGTGAACGGTGCAAATTTTATATAAAAAATTAAGCAAAGAATAACTAAAAACATTTTAAGTAGCATTTTTTTAATGCCAATTAAATTGTATGCAATTATATTTAATTTTTTATTAAGTTTGAGTTTCTTAGCTGGAAAATAACTAAAATGTACTAGTAAAATTTTGCAACTTTTGCAAGAATTTGACATTTAGGAACGAATGGTGCTAAATATTTTAAGGAAATATTTTAAGGAATTTTATCGATTTGAAATTTTGTTTGAGAAGAGCTTATGAGTTGATCGAATTTGAATTTTTTTCAAAACTAAAAATTTTGAACCAAAATTATCTTTTATGCATTCCTCAAATGTCAATTGTCCGAAAAATGCAGTTCCAAAATCAAAAAATTCCACTTTCCGAGCAAACGACTCAGTCAAATTTTAACGGTTTTCAAAATTTTTTTGTTTTTCTAAATTTTTGTTCAATTTTCTTTGAAATTTGTTGACAATTACAGTAATTATCTTACCAAATGTATTTTTAATGAATTTTCTTTATATTTTCTTTAGTTGTTTAACGTGTATTTTTATCAAACGCCAAGACAGAGAAAAAAACTCTCTGAAATTTAAAGTTCTGTATTTGGAAGCGAATATCTCTGCCATTTTTTAAAAAATTTCATTTATTTTTTTTTTTGTATTTAATTGCAATTAATTGAATTATAAAGTTTTTACCGTTACATAATTATTTATATTTAAATCATTGCCTTTAAAAAGAGTCCAATAAAACGAATGTTTCCTCAAAAAATGTATTAAAAATTGTTTTTGTTGTAAAAATAAAAAAATTTCAAATTTGCATTTTTGATTTTCTTTCATTGTATGTAGTCTATTTAAGACGAATTTGTTTTTGTTTGACAGAAAAATTAATAAATACTATGTGTCATCGAAAAAACAAGGCTACCCCCTATGGTTTTTTGCTCGAAATTTTTTTTTTTTTAAATGTTGTTCTTATAATTTTTAAATCTTCAACAAGCTTCAAAAACAATATATTTGAAAAAAATTTCATTATAGCTACAACCAATTAAAAGTTATAGCCACGAATCTGTTTTAATCATCCTGCTTATCTATATAATTAATAGGCTAAGGTTTTTTTTGTGACTTCAACTCCTCCCAGACCAATAGACCGATTCTATCGATTTAGATGTCATTAAATCAGGTTTAGGCTGTATATGTGCAAACCACTTTTAAAAATTGTGATTTCACTTCAGGGGGTTCCCAACCTTTTAAAACAGAAATAAAATTTTTGTACAAAAATCCGTTATTTTATCGATTTGAAATTTTGTTTGAGAAGAGCTTATGAGTTGATCGAATTTGAATTTTTTTCAAAACTAAAAATTTTGAACCAAAATTATCTTTTATGCATTCCTCAAATGTCAATTGTCCGAAAAATGCAGTTCCAAAATCAAAAAATTCCACTTTCCGAGCAAACAAGTCAGTCAAATTTTAACAGTTTTCAAAAAAAAATTTTTTTTTGGGTTTTTTGGTGTTTTTTCATCTAAATGTGTCATAAATCGATGTTGTATGTGTTCTGTAAGTACCTTTTATTAATTTCTGAAATATATCTTATTATTATTTCTTAAATCTATTTTTTACTGCGTTTTTTTTTTAACATTAGTTATGTTTTATAGCTGGAAGAGTTAAGCTGCGATGTTTTTGAATAGTAATAATGTTTGTCTCAGTAGTAATATTAGTGTTAGTCCGTCTTCGTATTTTGACAGTTACATTAAAAAATTAAGTGTCAGGTCATACGTTTCAAGTCAAACCATTCAGATACTGATATTTTATATCATTATTGAGACTGAATATATCGTTATTGAGTATAATAACTTCTTTAATAGAATATCATATAATAAACGTCCATAATGTTTTTAACACTTAATTTTTATTGGATTGCTCGAATTCGGGCAACAGGTTTACTAGTATATTTTAAATCTTAAAAAGTAACGAACAAGAGTGATTTTAGTGCAAAAAAAAGAGTGAAAGGGTATGAAAAGAAATGCAATACGAAATGGAATAATATTTTGTAGATTCAATATTAACATATTCATTGGTTGGTGCTTCAATTTTCGATACAGATATTAATGGTTTGTGATAACTGAAATAAGAAATATATGTCCGTGATTCGATATTTTCGCGATATCGATAAAAATTGCATCTATTGCAGTTCCGGATTTTATTGTTGACATGTTGGTATTATTATTATTGTCCAGACCAAATTTTTCACGAAGACAGATAGTAAGCGGTAGCGAATCATTAGATGAAAAATTAACGTTAAAATCTCCATCCAGAATCACGGGGATTTTATCTTCGCTTCTACTAAGAGCATGAGCCTTATTTTATCGTCGATTTTTTGATTTGGCGTTATATAGATGGCCGAAATTACAATATTTTTGCAAATGCAAATGTCGCCAACAGGTGCCACTGTAGATGGATCTGATTGAGTGTGCCTAGCAGTCATTTGCATGTTTGAAGTCAAGATTTTTACATCATCATATTGATTATGATATATGGCCACTTCGCCTGCCACCACTGAACCTTCGACTGAGTTAAAGCTTGGTATGCTTACATTGTCATTATTGTTTAACCCTAAATCCGTCTTCGGGCTACAATTGTACCCAAACTCACTTTTAACACAATTAGAAGTGAAACAGCAGCTTAAATAGCACGCTCTCGTTAGCCATTGTCACTGACAGAAATTTAATTGTTTTCTCCTTTTTTGTTTTATTTGATTATTATTTTTTTTATAAATAAAGGCATTCATTAATTTCATTTGGATTTGAATTCAGACTTTTTTTCATATAATTGCACTGGAGTACAATTGTACCCCACAGATGGTTAATTATTGTTTTAACATGGACGAATGTAAGGTTTACCACGTTTCTGTCAAAAGTACAATATTTGATTTGCGTATGACAGCGTCTGCTAGATCTTCTGGATATGATAGGAGGCTCTGACAGTTAAGGTTATTTAGATATAAGCCACTGGTATGATTAATAAAATCAATTATTTCTTTATTCACAGTTTTCAATCACAGATTAAATGAAAGTCTCCGAAACTCGCCTTGTAAAAAAGCAGTAAGTATTGCATCAAAATTCTACCTTTATTAATGTTATTAAAGCAGTTTTTGCAGTTGTTATATTGCAGTAATGAAATTATGTATCTGTCACCCTGTTGCTATTTCTCCGCACAAAAATTTCTTATTTGCCTAAATATTTTCGTTCAAGATTAAAGAAAAAAATTTTCCGTGCATATTTTTAGGATGAAAATTAAATGCTTGTAAGCAAAATGCGTTCAATATGAATTACATTATTTTTGCCTGTTTACAATGTGCTTATGTGGCGTAACGGTAGCGCTTCCGACTTTTTCTGCTCAGTTGCGACAGCCGAGGTTCAATTCCCGCTCGCGTCCGTAATTTTTGTGAGGATATTTTCATATAGGGTAAACTGGGGTACCCTTGAATATGGGGCACTTTTGACTTTGACGTTTTCAGTATGAACGAACCGTTATTTTTCAATAAATTATTTTATAAATGTTGCATTATTGTATTTCAGTAATCGTCACGAAGTTTGACGATTCTTGCATTACATGAAGAAAACCAACAGGTGTTTTTGTGTTTTTTCGCGCGTAACTGTTATTTTTTGGTATTGATTCGTAAGGACCTCCTGGTAGAGTTATAAAAGATAATCATAGTATCTTTTGCAAAAGGTAAAAACAACTATTTATGTTTTTCAGAATATAAGTGAATTTCAATACAACTAAATATAAACAAAAAAAAAAAATAAAAAAAAGAAGCCAAAAGCATTTGGGGAACATTTGACATTTTTGATTGGGGCACTTTTGACAAAATTTAGTTAGTAGTTAGTTGTATGAGTACAATGATCGAGTAACATCGAGATGTTACCAATTCATTTAAAAATTTTTTTAATATATTTCTAGATTGGTTTTAATAAAAAATTGGTTTCAAACATCAGAAATAGGACTATTATTAGCCGAAGAAATAAAAGGACATGTAGAGAACAGAACGTTCGTGAACGAATGAAGAATGAAAGTCTAAAGATAATAGTATTACTGGTAACAACAACTGCTTTGATTCTTTTGGGTTGTTCAGTAATGCTGCTCTTATTATTTCTCAAGTATTCAGCCACTTTACTTTTAAATTCTTTATTCCGTAGAGCATCAACATCAGTGGAATTCCCAAAAGCGTTAAAGACACTTGTGGTTGTAAACTGGCCATTAACTACCTAACCTGTCAACTCGTATCCATAACATCTTTGCTAGCAATGTTTATTCCTAACTTTGACAGTTCGTTAAAGATAACTGTTCCTTGCTTAACTACTCGCTACCTGAAATAATATCTAATATATAAAATCAAATGTTTGTCCTTCTGTCTGTCTATCTGTCTGTTACGGATAGGCTTGCGCACCGTTAATCCGATTGAGCTTAAATTTGTACACCGAGTACGTTCGATAGAGAGAAAGAACATAGGGGGTGTAAAAAATTTGGTGGAAGTATGTGGGCGTGGCACTCTATAATAACTTCTAAACGCCTGGACCCATTTCCATGAAATTTGGTATGAAGGTTCAACTGCTCCGAAAATAAAACATAGGCTATAAAAAATTCCAAAGACTTCAGCAGGAGTGCGTTTTAAAGACATAATAACTCCTAAACGCCTGGACCGATTTCAATGAAATTTGGTATGAAGGTTCAACTGCACCCAATATAAAGCATAGGTTAAAAAAGTGGGTGGAGGTATGTGGGCGTGGTATTATATAATATCCCTAAGCACCTGGACCGATTTCAATGATATTTGGTATGAAGGTTCGATTGCGCCCAAGATAACATAGGCTATAAAAAATTTTATTCTGCTCTTTTTCTTCTGCGTGGTGTTGATTGTGCTTGTGTTTGAGTCGAAGACCCAAATGAGGAATACAGAGAGAAAATGTTTGAGGGCTGGCGATTTTTATTCAGTACGTATAAGGTTTGTTGATATAATAACATTTTTTTCCCTGAGTGTAGTCATTGCAGATGTGATGTGTAGTCATTGTGATGTACATGAGATTCATGCATTTTTGTCACTTATCTCATGTTCTATTATTGTTTTTTGCGTAATCCTCGTATTTGTGCATGTATTTAATTCACAAAAATGATGAATGATTCATGTTGGCCTTGTATTTGGTGATGGAATATTACATTTTTTTATTGGTTCATGTATCTTCTACACAAAATTTATCAACTAGGTTTGTAAAATATTTATTTTTTCGTAAATTTTATAAATTAATATCATGAATAGTTCCTGCACTCATGCAGTTGGTTGCTGGTTTAAAATTAATGAATGCAATTCACTGAGATCATGTACAAATTCATAATTATTGTTTTCGTGGTTTCTTCTTTTGTGTATTTTGTAAATTGATATCATGCACAGTCATGTGACTTATGTAGTTGGTTACTGAAATTCATAATTATTGTGTCTTTTTAGGCTCAGTGAATTATTGAGCGTTAAACAAATATTCTATTAAGTGCTATACAAAAAGATACGCAGAGAGTTTATTTTTCTATCGCTAACGGATACGCTACAATAAGTATTTTTCTATGCAAAATATAACCTTGGTTTAAGTTTTCACACAAAATAAGTTTTTAAAAAAATCCGTTATATTGGAATAATCAATCACGAAAAAAAACGTATTTTTTTTGGGCAATATATTATTTAATGCAAAGTCTTATAAGTAATAACGGCCTATCAGACTAATTAATTTAAAAAATTTCTATTTTTTCGACATCTGAAAGTTTGCCATTTTTTGAAAAGTATAAAATTTCTTAGCATATTGAATTTTTTTAATACAAATGTTCTGAAATGTTAACCTTTAAGACTTCACTTTCAGAAAATGATGTAAAGAGCTCTCTAGATTTTGTTTCACCTGGATCATTTAAAAGTATGTTTAGTGAACGGTGCAAATTTTATATAAAAAATTAAGCAAAGAATAACTAAAAACATTTTAAGTAGCATTTTTTTAATGCCAATTAAATTGTATGCAATTATATTTAATTTTTTATTAAGTTTGAGTTTCTTAGCTGGAAAATAACTAAAATGTACTAGTAAAATTTTGCAACTTTTGCAAGAATTTGACATTTAGGAACGAATGGTGCTAAATATTTTAAGGAAATACCAATTCGAGAAGTCTGACACAATAACAATAGCTGACGATAATAATACAGAGGAAGGCTATAACATTTTAGTTAGTTTATATTTGAGACTTGCTTAAAGTTAATTCTTTACGAAGTAATAAAAAGGCATTTTGTGCACTTCACTTGCACTAGTGATTAAAAGGTAAAGGGAACACAAATGACGCAATTCTATACAATAAGAAACTAGACAGTGGAATTAATTTTAATTGTTTTTTCTAAAACAAAAAATTAATTGGTTATTAATATTTCGAAAAAAAAGAAAAATATTGTCAATGGCACAACTAAGATAAATCTTAACAAAACTTTTTCAACGAGTCATTATCTACATAAATATATTTAAGTATGTCTGAATATCTGCAATAATGTTAATAACTATGAAATAACAATTATGAAGTAATTTAGAGATTAAAAAAAAAAAAACAGAAATACTATTCATTGTCATAATAATTGACCAGACTTTACAAACCATAACTGATAGCACACGATCACTTGGTAAACAAATTGTTTTCAACAGTACAAAAAAAAAAAAAAAAAATTAAAAAAAAAAACAAAACAAAGCAAATGTGTGACGAAGCGTCGACACGTAGTGGCATATAATAAGTTAACAAAACGAAAGTGAAAGCAGACATAAAAAACATCTGCTTAATTGAAAAAAACAAAAATAGCTGAAAGCAAGGAAAAACATTCTCAAACCTACTAATAAGTAAATATTATACGAGTTGTTATTAGACGAGTTATTATTGACTACTTAGTACTCACTGAAAAATGTAAAAAATTTTAAAAAATAATTGTGTGGAATTTTGTAATAATTATTGAATCCTATATTTTTATTTCATTAAAAATCATGAGTTTTTTCAAATAAAAACTCTATTTCCGTGAATACAAGGTTAATAATGTCGTCTTCTACAGTCGCGTTCTTCATCTCAGCATTTGTCATGTCGCCACTGTTCAATGGCCAACGTTCGGCGACTTAAAATCGTTTCAATATGGTACGCATGCGCGTACGAATAACGCATTTGCATGCACAGCAGATGCGTTCAACAACCGTTAAAATAGGCTTGCGTGAGGATCATATCAATCGATCGATCGCTTTTTTGTTGTAGTTGTTGTTGCTATTTTAGAGGAGTTAGCGCATTTGCGGTTACTCGCTATTGCTTTGTTGTTGGTGTTGTTATTATGTTTTTATTATTATATTTAGCTGAGCATGGCTGAGTAATACTTAATTAGGTGAGAGTTGCAGATTATTATTATTAAATAAAAAAAAACACAATTCCAATAGATTACAAAAAAAAAATACAAAATAATTCATAACACTAAAACATACATATAAAAATAATTTAATTTTTTGCAAATAAAAATAAAACTGACTTAAAAAAATTATTGCTCGAAAAATGATATTAAAAAAAAACAAAAATACAGAAAAACACGTCAAACAAGTATAGCGGCACATGCAAAGCAACCGTTAGCTAGTTGCCAATCAACGTACACAGGTAACAATACACCTGCACAAACGACTCACGCAAATATGTCGGAACAGTCATAAAAGGCTTTTTTTATGTGCACAGTTATGCTAATTATTACAGTAACAACACGCTCGATTATGTGAATTCAGGGTTATGTAAGATATTCTGGATTTACATTTTATGCATTGCATTCTCGCTGAAGTTAAACAATTTCTTTGCATAACAAAAAAACTGAAATATCGAAATTTAAAACTTTTCTAATGCTGATTATAAAGGAAAAAATTTAGTGGAAGGACAAAAAAGATTGTTCTGTCTTATTATTATTATTATTAGTTCAGAGTAGAGATGGGCGCGTGTCAAGGTTGATTTATTTAAGGTTGCGTACATTTTTTGACGCATCCTTATTTTATGTAAACAAAAATATTTTGACGTTTGCAGAGTAGGGTTTTGTGCTGCTCGAGAAAAAAAAAAGTATTTTTCAGAGTTTTGTGCAGTTTTCTGTTTTATTGTGTACACACTAAGTCAAGATGTGTTAAAATTTTGATTTTTGTCAAAATTGGAAGTAAAAGTGGTTTTTACGATCACCGTTGTACAATGCAATGAAAGTTTCGAATATGAAAATATGTATTTGATCTGTCTTTCTTGATTTTCTTAATATTTATTTATTTCATTAAACCTTTTTTAGGGCATAGTACTGAAATCCTTCAATCAAAACTAAAATTATGGGGGTAGATCAAACTCAATGACTTAATTTTATCAGGACATCCGAATAAAAAAAGGACCAATAAAAGTACTAAACAAAAATTTTAGTATTCTATTTACCAAATAGTACTACAAAAAACTACCAATAGTATTATATTCAGGCAACCGTGTCAGTTCTTTACTCAAATGACTACGCTCTTTTGCTCTCATTTCAAAATAAGGGTGCCAAAATGAGAAAACGTAAAAAATGTATGCAATCTTATATAAATAAGTCTGGGCGCGTGTTACGAATGTTGACGTGACATGACGTGTCACGACGAATCACGTCGTGATCGTGAGCGAACCAATAAAAAATTACGAAAAATTCGTGATTGTGCGTGATAAAATTTCTCTCGTGCGTAATTGAAATATATATGTGTCACAACTTGTGCACCAACATTTTTCGTACCTGTGCCAAATATCGTAATGATGTTTTCTTACGCTCTTGCTACCAATTGCATACAAAATGCAACACTGACCACTTCTAAAGAAGCGACAACACTAATTCCGCTTTCTTTACTTATTTTGCGAAACGTCAGCGATAACTTGAAGCAATTTTAGTAATTTTAAATAAAAATAATAAGCTAAGAAATTTTATAAATTTTTTTTTATTGTGCAGTATCTACCTCTCTGATGCTTCTGCTCCTTCCGGTATGCTGATTTTACCAGAGGTACTCTAAGAACACTAAATACACTTTTAATAAAAACGTATGTGTATTCTTCTTCCTATAAAACGTGTTCGTGAGAACACGTGAGTAAAATATGCCATCGTGATCAAAAAATGTATTTTTAAACGTGAGCGTGCGTGATTAGAAGAAATTACATCGTGATCGTGATCTAAAAAATTATTTTTGATCGTAAGCGTGCGTGATTAGTAGAAATCACATCGTGAGCGTGCGTGATCGTGAGTAATAATCACTCACACGCCCATCTCTATTTCAGAGTTATAAAATATTGCAACTAAAGACTGTCCCAGAAATAACTGTCCTTTTGTTTTTTTTTATTGTAAAAAAAACCAGTGATGTTTTTTTAAAAATTCTTTCAGTTTATTATTAAGTGAACAAACATTAAAAAATAAATGAAAATTTTATTTACACTAAAAAAAAATACACTTAAAAAAATTATGCACTTTTTGATTAAGGTTCTCCATTAGGTTTTTTACCGAACTTTAGTTGACCTTAGTGTATGCCCGACGCCATTTACTTCAAAATATTTCGATGTTTTTTGCAGTTTGTTTGGTCTTCATAAGATTTATTTTCATTGAAGCCCAATATCTTTCGATTGGACAAAGTTCGGGGCAATTGGGAGGATTGGCTTCTCTTGGTACCACAGTGACATTATTGGCTTGGTACCAATCCATCGTTCTCTGGGCGTAGTGACATGTTGCTAGGTCAAGCCAAAATAGTACTGAACCTTGGTGCTGACGTATAAAAGGCAGCAAACGCCGCTCCATACACTCTCTGATGTAAATTTCGGTGTTGATTGTGCGATCAACACAAATTCCTTGCTTCGAAAGCAACATTTGCAAATGGTCTGCCACACCATGTATTTCTTTGGAAATTTGATATGTTTTTCGGTGGTGAATTTAGACGATGCTTCACCCCTTCTAACCGCAGTATAATATCCGTGTTCAGGTAACTGCTTGAAACCTGCTTTGCAGTACGTTTCATCGTTCATGATCACGCAATTAAATTTGGGCAGGTAATTGCGATACAGTTTTCGAGCCCTCCTCTTGGCTTCGGCGTTCTTTTCTTCTAACCTATCAGGTACTTTTTGTACTTTATAGCTCCTTAGATTGTAAAATATTTTAATCCGTTGAACACTTGACTTCGATGTTCCCGCTTTTGCTGTCATATCATGAACCGAAGTGCTTGGATTCTGAGTAAACAGCCGTTCAAACTTAACGTTCTGGGCCACCGCTTGTTGCACTGGTCCACTTTTTCTCTCTGAGTCTGGCGTTTTTTATAAAGGGGTTGGCTGTTTGTATCGTTTTATGGTCCTTCCGACAGTTTTGACGCACACGCCAACTTCCTTAGCGATCTTTTTGTACGTGGTGTTCGGATTTTCTAGATATTTGCAAATAATTGCTTTCCGCTTTTCTTCTTGTTGAGACGACATCTTTGTAGTAGCTCTTTTATTTTACTAATGAGTATTTTTTTTTAATCTGCAGTATTTATTCTTTAGTTAGGTACCAAATATTTAGGCTATAGAGGTAACACTCTTTTATAAATAACCTAAAAACAAAAGGACAGTTATTTCTGGGACAGTCTTTATGTGCCATAAGTAATGTGCCCATAAGTTTTAAGTCTCGAAATAGTACATTATTATTCCAAAGAAGTGGGTTCAACAGGGTTTTAGAGGGGTTAAATCGGGGTCGAATATTGACTTCGGAAGCCAAAAAGACCTGAAAGGTCTGAAATTAAATGCATAAGTAAACATAAAAATAGCCTTTTAGTGGTTTACACTATTTAACCTTTCAGTGGGGGAAAAGTTTTGATTTTATTGCCCTTTATATACTTTTCAAAAAGGGAAGAAAAAAGGGGAACTTCTTGAAATGCATGGAGAAAACGAGAATGACCTCTACTGAAATCTGGCAACACCGCACACAACACAATTGATCATATAAAGCTCGGTCAAAGTTCTTTCAAGGGTTAAAAAAGTCAATTCGTTTTTTGTTTTTGGATATCTTTCACTCAACCTCAAGATAAAGCTTTAAAATTAATCTCAAGCTACTTTAAGTGTTTCATGTACCTAAACAGTTCCTTTTGGAATTTCATGCTTTTTTATGCCTTGTACATTTTAAAGTCATATTGTTTTTATTCAATTATAACGTGATATTCATGTACTCAATTAATATATTTTTATGTTTGTTTTTTATATTTTTGTTATGTTAGGTTTTTATTAATCCGAATAGACTGGAAACAGTTTTTAAAATACTTTTTTTCAGTTATGCCTTTGAATAGCTGCATGGATTACTAAAGAACTTTTATATACTAAACTTTTTGCGTTATCATATGGATGCGCCCGGTCTATTTGGGTTAATATTAATATGCCTATAAGTAAGTGTATTATTGCATCAATATATTATTCATTAGTAGTCTTTAAGAAATATTGTCTCTGATTGACAAAACTTAACGAACAAATTTTAAGTTTTTCTTGGGTAAAGAAACAATAAATGTTAGTTTTGTTTTTTGTTTTTAGGCATTAATGGGTTAACATAATTGTTGCCACAGCTTTCTATACCAGATTACTAAATATGCGTCACCTAACCTTGATTTAGTTTATTTTATAAATTTATTCTATTCCCAATAATTAACTTTATAAAACCATCAATCAACGATTAAGATAATAATTATTATTATAATAATCAACAATTTTTTTTTCAAGCCTCAACAATAGTGTTTAATTAACCGCATTGCTGGCTTGCATTTAGCTTATCTATTTAGTGAATATCTAATATAAATTGCTGTCAATAATTAATCAATACAAAATTCATTTTCTATTCTATCTTCCTCATCTCAAAACACAATACCTTTCAAAATACAATGCTTTTCAGTTTAAATGGTTGTTGCTGTTTTTATTGTTGCTGTATCATGTAGAAACAACAAAAATCATAAACAATTTTAGCAACACTTGCTCTCGCTCTCTATCTAGCTATCTATCTATCGCTCTTAACTAAAAGTTATTATTGAAATTCAATGAATTCTTCAAATCTATTTGCAGTTTTCGTTAAAAATAATCGTTAAAGATACGAAACGGGAAAATCAAACAATTAAAAGGATTCACAGAAATTAGTAGCAACACCAACAGCAGCAGCAACACTTGAATATTTCAGTCAAAATTCAATAAGTAAATGATTCGATAGTCAAGTCAGGTTGTTGCAATATTTCAAAAGCAACAATAAATTTGCATTAAGTTGATGTACATTCTTACATTCGCTACAGTACACTCTCGTCAGTTAGTAATAAATAAATTAATGTTCGTAGTTAAGCAATACAAATTAATGTTACCTTTTAGTCAAAAAATTTAAAATTAAAATTAATGGATTTTAAAGAAATGTTATGATGAATTATTGAAAAAAATTCTGCTTGATGGTATTGCACAACGGTAGCAGCTTTTAAAAAAGTTCAAGAGTTGCTTATCAAGCTTTAAATGCTGTGCTCAAATTTTATCTCAGATTACCTCTGAGTTTTACCTCAAACAAAAATGAAAATTTATTAATATATTAAAAAAATAAATTGGCAATAAATTACAATTTCAGCCCTTGAAAGAACTTTGCTTCTTATGATCATTCTTATGATCAACAATTGACTGAGAACTGGACTTAAAGACTGTCCAGAACTTTTGTTTTTAGGTTATTTATTAAAAAGTGTTACCTCTATAGCCTAAATATTTGGTACCTAAATAAAGTATAAATATTGCAAATTAAAAAAAAAAATACTCATTAGTAAAATAAAAGAGCTACTGAAAATATGTTGTCTCAACAAGAAGAAAAGCGGAAAGCAATTATTTGCAAATATCTAGAAAATCCGAACACCACGTACAAAAAGATCGCTAAGGAAGTTGGCGTGTGCGTCAAAACTTTCGGAAGGACTATAAAACGATACAAACAGCTTACCCCTTTATCAGGGAGAAAAAGTGGTGCAACGCACCAAGCGGTGGCCCAGAACGTTTAGCGGCTGTTTACTCAGAATCCAGGCATTTCGGTTCGTGATATAGCAGCAAAAGTGGGAACATCGAATTCGAGTGTTCAACGAATTAAAAAATTGTACAATCTAAGGTGCTATAAAGTACATGATAGGTCAGAAGAAAAGGACACCGAAGCCAAGAGGAGGGCTCGAAAACTGTATCGCCATTACCTGCCCAAATTTGATTGCGTGATCATGAACGATGAAACGTACTGCAAAGCGGGTTTCAAGCAGTTACCTGAACACGGATATTATACTGCGGTTAGAAGGGGTGGCGTATCCTCTAAATTTACCACCGAAAAGCATACCAAATTTCCAAAGAAATACATTATGTGGCAGACCATTTGCAAATGTGGCCTTCGAAGTAAGGAATTTGTGACATATCGCACAATCAACACCGAAATTTACATCAGAGAGTGTCTGGAGCGGCTTTTGCTGCCTTTTATACGTCAGCACCAAGGTTCAGTACTATTTTGGCTTGACCTAGCAACATGTCACTACGCCCAGAGAACAATGGATTGGTACCAAGTCAATAATGTCACTGTGGTACCAAGAGAAGCCAATCCTCCAAATTGCCCCGAACTTCGTCCAATTGAAATGAAAATAAATCTGAAGAAGACCAAACTGCGAAAAACATCTAAATAAATAAATACGTAAATGGCGTCGGGCATACACTAAGGTCAACTAAAGTTCGGTAAAAAACCTAATGGAGGACCTTAATCAAAATGTGCATAATTTTTTTTAAGTATATTTTTCAGTGTAAATAAAATGTTCATTTATTTTGCAATGTGCATTTAATAATAAACTGAAAGAGAATTTTTAAAAAAAACACCATTGGTTTTTTTACAATTAACAAAAAAAACAAAAGGACAGTTATTTCTGGGACAGTCTTTATATCATCTAAGATCGGACATAAAATACAAGTTATGGGACATACCACTTTGACGGTTTTTACGTAGGCTCAAAACGGTTTTGTTTTTTTTAGACGTCTCTAGATTATCTTAAAAATAAAGAGTGCACAATTCAATTATTTTTTTATGGAGACCGTCCTACACTATTGTACATATTATTTCCGCGCAAATGAAAATATTCCTTGTCTATTTCTAAACTTATTCAATAGTGATTTTTCATTAATAGTTTCGCATACTTATTAACATTACTTGTTCGTTTTCCACAATTTTTTATAACAAAATATAAAAAGACAAAAATTACATTTGAGCCAAAGTTTGACGATAAACCTAATCAATTTTGTGAAAATATTCAGGCTGATTCAGATTATTCTGAAATATACTTTAATATTGAAAGAAATTAAAAGAAAAATTCATAAAATAGTTGGGTGGCTTTTTAAAAAATAACATTCTAATGCGTTCAACCTCAGTTTTTCCCGTTTTTAAGCCTGTATTCCCGTTTTACCTTTAAGGTCGGAAATTCCCGTGCAACGGGGAAAACTGTCTTCTGGCAACGCTGGTTGTTGTATGTGTCACTTATTTAATGTTTGTACACAATTTACCGATAACTGAACCTACAGTATTGTGCAAAATGTAAGCAACTCGTCATTCCCATTTGAATAAAGTGTCGAATTTTGTTTAATGCGAAGAAATAAATATAAGCAAATGTTTTCTTTATCAGCTCATATAACTACTCTAACAAATATAAGAAACTAAAATGTGTTTAATTTTAGTAACGGTATATATATAATCAAAAAACCAAACACAGTCCCAAAAAAAAAGCTGTGTAAAACTTAAGCAACTTTTACTAAAACTTTATGAAACATTATTTTTTGTCTATGAATTCAGAAAACCTTTGAGAATTTAATTTTGTCTGATGCCAAATTATGTCTTTAATCTTTAATTTCAGACTCGCTTTTAATCTTATCATGCATATATTACTTTTTTAAGCGGAAAGTTTTCAAGCGAGGTTTAGTTATCTTGGCGAAATTTCAGAAGAGATTAAAGTTTTGTAATGATGGCAGTCAATCAAGTACTACTTTTTCTCTCACTATTAATTGCTTTTTACTAATTTTCATATATATTAGAGAACTTTGTTGTAGAAAAACATCCACTTAAGTAAAACGTACTCTTCAGTTTAAAGTAACATTCAATTAAAATCAAAAACAATCTTATGTATGAAACTTTACTTTAAACGTATTTTTTTTTTTGTGGTTCAAGCCGGGACCAAATTAAGATAAGAAAGTTTCAGTCAACACTTTTATCCCTTTACAGACCCTTCCAAAACTCGACTTAAGGTAATTTTACTGCTGTTGTGCTTTGAAGAAGTGTTGAACCTTGTTGACCAAGTAGAATAGTATTCATCGTTACAAAAGTCATTTTTTTCTCATGTTTGTTGCAAGTCAGTTGCATTGCCTGAAAGTATGATTTTACCGTTACACCCTTATACAGACTTAAACACAGACTGTATTCAACAAACTCTATAAGACAGTAATTTCTTGAAAGAAATATTTGTTTTGGTCCTATACAATTTTACCAAACCATATTTTACTTGTAAGCGAATGTTTTATAGGTTGAAGTCTAAATTGAAATATATAGGCTGAAGGCCTCTTAAGAAAACGATAACATTTTATGACTTGTAAGTGTTTATTTCATTAGAAGAGGAATATTTTTTCAAAGCAAGTTTTTCGAGGTCATTCTTTTTAACTGGCATGTGCAACTTTTTCATTGCACTCTTAACAAATAAACTATTGTTTGATATATTTTATAAATTTTTGTGATTATTTAATGCAATTTTTATGGTTTTGGTTTTAATAATTGTTTTACTTTTATTTTAAGTTTTTTTTTATTTATTACTCACCATATAAGATAAAAAACCACAAAAGTTTAACACAACCAGAAACAAGCTATGCAAAAACATGTTAATCTCTTATTAGTATACCATCGATGAAAAGACTTAATTGAAAAAAGTACTGAAATAATGCATAGAAGCCTTAAATAATCGTGAAACTCATAAAGTTGCTTAGGTTTTTTTGATTTTGGTGTATTGGTTACAGTAAATAAAACAAAACTGTTTCGAATTTTTTTATGTTTGATAAGATTACAACTTCAACTTAAAAATTAAACTTAATTTTTAAACAATTGATTGTCATTTAAGTAAATAAATAACATTCAAATAACAAGAAAGTCTTGCTTAGGTATTGCACAATACTGTATATGTTTATAAGACATAAGCAGCATCACAGATGAGTTAAAAAATATTAACTAAGTGTTTGTTCAGTTTGCTAGTTAGCTTTATTTTTTTTTATTTTTTAAGTTTTATTGACCAAAATTCAAGAAAAATTATTGATTTGCTTTTGAAAACAGAATTTCGAACTTTTGAAGTGAAACTTCTTTGGCGGCGAGTGAAATTACAAGGTCCGTTATTTGTGACGCTTGGGTTATGTTTTCCATTTATATGAACATTTTCAAGGTCGCCTTATTCGTGAAGCTTATAAACAATGTGAAAAGAATATTTTTATATGAAAATTTCCACATAAAAATTATTGCCGCAAGCTGGAATTGAACCTGGACTGTCGCAACTGAGCATCGAATAAGAGTAGGATGCTAGATAGACCATTATGCTAGATAGGCACATGAGAAACAGGCAAACAATATATAATTAATATTGAACGCAATTTGCACCGGATATAATAAATCACAAACACAAACCATGTATTTCAAGCATTTAATTTTCATCCTAAAAGTATGCAAGGAAAAAGTATTTCTTTAAGCTTTGAACGAAAATATTTAGGCATACAGGTTTTTAACTTCAAATTCAACCGTTTCCATTTCAAATTAAATTTTTTCCAAAACAATTTAAACTTTTCCATTTCAAATAAAAATTTTTCCATTTCAAATTAATCTTTTTCCATTTTAAATTAAACCTCAGCCAAGAAAAAGATTTATTTTAAATTTTTATTGGATTAAATAGCTGTTTGAATAAAATATATTAAAACTAATATCACTAGTTTGAACTAGATAACTAGATAAATCCCATCGAAGAAGTTTTTTCAAAAGTCGAGTTAATTGCGAGAAATATGCTAGCTGATCCTGATACACGCGCTGATTTAAGGAACATAATCAAGGAATCTATAACGACAGTTACCTCCACAGATTGTTATATACCTTCAGCTGCTGCAGGGGTACCCTTGTCAATATTTACTTTAATAATTTATATATTTACTTAAAATTTTGTACTTATCTTTATACCCCCACGCGTACTGCGTAAGGGGTATATTAATTTTGTCACGACGTGTGTAACGCCCATAAGGAGGCATGGTAGGTATAGAAAAGTATATATATTCTTGCTCAGCATCACCACCTGAGTTGATTTAGCCATGTCCGTCTGTCTGTCTGTCCGTCTGTCTGTCCGTCTGTCTGTCCGTCTGTCTGTCTGTCCGTCTGTCTGTCTGTGGACACGATTACAGCCGTAATTTTGAAGCTATCGTGCTGAAATTCGATATTTAAGCTTTTCTTTAAAAAACTAAGATCAAGTTCGAGAATGGGCTAAATCGGATAAAAACCACGCCTACCACCCATACGACCCCAATGATGAAAACTCCATAAAGAAGCGAATATTTACGCTACAAAACTTAAATTCGGTATTTGTATAGTCTATGACAAAACTCAGGTGTGTTAAAAAAATGGCCGTCATCCACACACTAACACGCCCACCTCCCATACAACCCCAATATTGAAACCTATATATAGAGGCTTGTGTCAAAGCTATAAAAATAAAATTAAATATTTATTATTTTAATATAAAAATTAAGACGTGAGAGAAAAATGGGCGTAATACACCCACGAACACGCCCACCTCCCAAACAACCCCAAAATTTAAAACTATATAAATAGGCTTCTGCCGAAGCTACAAAAGTAAAATTAGATATTTATTCTTTTTATAATAAAATTCAGATGTGTTAGAAAAATGGGCGTCATCCATTGATGAACACACCCACCTTACATACAACCCATAATATTGAAAACTCTATTTATATACTTATATTGAAGCTACAGACCTGAAATTGGGTACTTGTGTATACTATATCAAAATTGAGGTGTGTTAGAAAAATTGGCATCAACCACTCAAAAACACGCCCACCTCCCATACAGCCCTTAACTAAAAACTTAATAAAAAGGCTTGTCTTTACTTTGCAGGAAAACAATTTGATATGAATTAGACTAAGATTAGATTTAGATGAATTAGACATCATCAAAATAGTAAAATGTTTTAAATCTCATACGAAAAGAGCTGCAATTTAAGATTTTGTACCATTGCGAATCGCCTGTGGGGGTGATATTTCTTGTAAAAATTTTAAAAATTAAAACAAAACATTAATAAAAACTCATCTTGAAATTTTCATTTTATTTGCTATTCTATCATTTCTTGGGAGATTTTATGAAAACCATGTAATTATGGAAGATATGTGTGTTCAAGTGAATGGAAAAGTTCTAAAAAGTCTAAGTGTTAGTGATAAACGTCGGTTGGATTTTGGATTAGTGTTTTTTGGTTTTTAGCAAATGTATTTTTGGTTTACCATTTCTATTGAAAATGTGGTGTAAACTAGTGATATTAGTTTTAAAATATTTTATTCAAACAGCGATTTACACAAGAAATATGTAATACTTTTCGATTACATGTTAATAATTCAATAAAAATCTAAAATAAATCTTTTTCTTGGCTGAGGTTTAATTTGAAATGGAAAAAGTTTTTTTTGAAATGGAAAAAGTTTAATTTGAAATGGAAAAAGTTTTATTTGAAATGGAAAAAGTTTTTTTTTGAAATGAAAAATGGAAAAAAAATGAAAATGGAAAAAGTTTAATTTGAAATGGAAAAGGTTAAATTTGAAGTTAAAAACCTGTATAATTCTACAGGCGAACTTTTTGTGTGGAAAAAAATTTATTGAATTTTAAAAAAACAACCACAATTTTTACCCATAGACTAGACACTGCTTTAATCAAGTCGGAAGACGGTACACGTTAAACCTTTCTATCTTAAGGTTATTTAAAAAATTAAAAAACAAATTGTTAATTATTTCTGTTGTAATTAATTTTTTCATGCTAACAACACTACTCCACGTTTCCACCATTCCATTCCACCATTCCGTTTCTACCATTCCACTCATAACGCAATACTTTTTACTCTGACGCTCTATCAATAAAAAAGTTACAATGATCTGTATGGGTTGACAAGTATGCACAAAAATTGAAATTGCGAAAAAACATATAAAAGCTCCATCATTAAATTGCTTTTGATTTAAAAGCAACATTCTTCTTCAAATTTAAAAAATAAAAATTATGCTTTTTTTGAGATATTAGCAAATACATTTTTTTTTTAATTGGTTGGCAACCCTAACATCCAAAATTTTAAAATTATATATTTTTTCCAAAAAGTTCTTTCCAATACCTTTCCAACGGTACCTTATTTATAAAAATTGGATAAAAACTGACGTAGATACAATTAATTGAAAATTTCCCGATTCTGGCCTTTTCGGACGTTTTGCAGAATTGAGAGGTCCATAACTTTTCAACGAATGGCGATAAAAAAAAATAAATGAACTTATATTCTTAGAATTTGAATAGGAATCTATAGCCCAAAAATAAAAGAAATCGAAAGCCATGAGACAGACCCGTTTTGCGTTATGCTTGGAATGGGCGTACTGTTACAAAAAAACTTATGCTAAATTTTTGCTAAACTTTAAATGACAAACTTTAAAGAAAATAAACTTGAAACATAAAAAATGCAGTAAATAATGCATAAATAATTGTAAAACTTGGATGACACACACATTATGCTGAAAAAGCATTGTTAATTTTTATTTGAAAAAAAATATGCTTTAAGCAGCGTAGACGTCTTAAACAGAATAAATAAATTGTTCTGCTCTTAACGTTAATTATTAACTGTGGACGGACGCGTTTAAAAATAAGCAAGTAGCACAAGGAAGTAATGTTTCAAAGTTGCTAGGTTGCAGAAAATGGTTTGCTTGACACGTGCACCAATTAAAAACCCACACACCCACACACACACACACATACTCACACCGATATGGATTAAACCACTACCACCACCCACCAGAACAACTAGCCAGATTTATTGCTGCTAACAGAAATGTACTTTTATTGGAAATGCTCGTTAAAAAGTTTTCTTTGATCAGAGCAAGCGTAAAAATCTGTGTATGTTAAGATTTCCAAGTTCAAATGTTAATACCATGACCCTGAAAATAGCGCCATCAACGCGTAAAAATTAATCTATTATTTATTTAATCATAAATTTGTCATTCATCTGTACAAATCAAGCCAGACATAAATAATTGTTGCATGCAACACTGAATAAAAAATACGCAGCCTGCGAAAGATATTTTCATTCAAAGTTTTTTTGATTCATTTATTGATTGATTTGTTATGTCAATAAAGCTTATTTTACGTCTTTAGCATTTTGTTTTTTATTAAACGTTACTAAATAAAAATTTTATTTTACAAATTCAAAGTTGATTTATGGGTTATCACAAAACAAAAAATAAAATCAAAACAATACAATATCAGTTTGACGTCGTTATAGTTAAGTTAGTATTAAATTTGGTGGCGAAAAAGCTTATGATGATTAAATTTTTAGAATTTTGTTTTTATTTTTATGCTCCATATTTGCGAATGTTTAAAGGTTTTGAATGTTTGTTAATTTTTTAATAGATCAGTTAATTTGAATGATATTCTAACCAACGCTTTCTTAGCAAGTACACAAACCCATATTTTTTATTCGAACCAAGTTAAAATAAATCAGTTTGAGAAAAACGAGTTTTAAAAGAATAAAGTAAAAAAACTTTTAAGTCGATCTAGCTCGACTATGGCATAGCTCTTGTTGGCACCAATAAGACCCAGAATTTTGGGATTTTTTTCATTTTGTATGTTGGGCTTTATGTCATTGTGAAAAAAACTGGTGCGAAATTTTGGTCGCAATACTTAGAATAGCCTGTTCGATGGGTCGATAACGACGACACATTTCTTACAGAGCACGAATTTTAATAATAAAATTCAATGGTTTGAAGCGCTATTCGCTTGTAAGTCTATTTGTGGGAAACCTTAATGAGCATTTTCGGCTTTGCCACATGTTACGAATTACGCGTGGGGGTGTCAAAAAATGTACGCTAAAAAAAAATAGCAAAAAAATCACCCTTTATAAAACATATTGAAATGCTATGTGAATTCGCAGTATTTTTCTTTTGAATGAAATAAGTAATGTTTATAAAAACATTGCTTATTGCGAATTATCGGTTTAAACGAACAATAATTTAAGTTCTGACTGAAGTTAGAGCAAAAAAATGTTCATTTTAATCGTTTATTACGAAATCGATTATGGCGAAATATCGGCTCTAGTGAGCTAATTTCCATGAATAAATGAAATTAATCATCGCGTATAACGAAGTATGATTTTCATTGACAAGCATCGACATTTTCGTTTAAAATTTGTTTGAGTAAATTTTTTTCCTAAAAGTCGTTATTGGTGCTTGAAATACCAAAGAATATTACAAATAATATACCGGCGTCAACGAATTGTTTTGTTGCCGATTTGCAGAATTTTCATTTAAAAGTCGAGAAAGCTTATTCAGATTAAGCCATGAATTGACTGCAAGTGTAATGAGTTGCCAGAAAAAAACGTTTCATTATAGAAGAAAAAGCCTAAATTGGCTCGAAAATTGTGAGACAAATAAAACTTTGGCTGTTGAGTTTTGTGTGACGGCTTCAACAATATCTACAATTTTCAAAATCAAAGAAAAATATAAGTTATAATAAACAAGTAAAGAAAGTCTTAAGTCGGTCCAGGCCGACTATGAAATATCCTCAACCTACTTTTCCAAAAAAAATAATATTATTGAAAATGGGCGTGTCCGTGGGCGGATGAAGCCTATATTTTATATGTATGTAAATGTTGATTACAAATTTACACATACCAAGTTTTATTCCTGAAGCTCACAGTTAATGCCTTAATTATGCTTTCGCTATTGTGAGTTGTATGGGAGGTGGGCGTGTTCCTAGACTAGACGGATTACTCCCAATTTTTGAACACACCTTAGTTTTGGTATAAAAATCAAACATACCAAATTTGATCTCTCTATGACAGACAAAATGTTATTTATTGAGTTGTAAACTGTTTGGGTTGTGTGGGAGGTAGGCGTATCCGTGGGCGGATGACGTCCATTTTTCAAAACCATCTTTGTTTTGTTATAAAAAACATATGTGTTAAATTTTATCTTTGTAGGTTATTGAGCCTATATGAGCGGATGACACCCATTTGTCGAAGACATCTTTTTGTAGATACAAATCACATGCACACCAAATTTTATAGTTGTAGGCTATTTATGTGCTTATTTATTGTGTTTTCAATTTTTGCGTTGTATGGGAGGTGGACGTGTCCATGAGCGGATGACACCAAGTTTTCGAAGACATCTTTGTTTTGATACAAAATACTTACGTTCAAATTATATCTCAGTAATTAGAAAAATTACCTAATTTATTGAGTTTTAAATTTTTGGGTTGTATGGGAGGTGGGCGCGTGGCCATGAGCGGATGACATTCATTTTTCAAAGACGTCTTTGTTTTGATGTAAAATACATTCATTCCAAATTTTATTGCTGTACGTTAAACATGAGCTTATTAATTGAGTTTTTAATTTTTGGTTGTATTGGAGGTGGACGTGTTCGTGGGCGGATGACAACCATTTTTCGAAGACATTGTTTTGATATAAAATACAAACATACCAAATTTTATTATTGGAGGTTATTTATGAGCTCATTTATGCAGTTTTCAATTTTTGCGTTGTATGAGAGGTAGGCGTGTACGTGGGCGGATTCCAAAAATATTCCAACAGTGCAAATTCTTGGGTTCATGTGACCATTTATACCGAGTTTCATTCAATTATCTCAACTCCTTCTTCTTATCCTGTGTATACGGACAACACTCAGACGGATAGACGGACGGACGGACAAACATGGATAGCTCGACTCACGAGGTGACCCTGATCAAGAATATATATACTTTTATATACCGGACTCGCTTTGTTCTATGCGTTACAAACGTTTTGCACAAAGTTAATATACCCTGACCTTTCAGGTTTAGGATATAAAAATGTATACATTATTAAACCATATTATTACGTTATATAAAATTTAAAATATTTTTTTTTTTAAATATATTTAATACTAGCAGGCCACAGTCGTCCGAGGCTACGCCACGGACATTTTCTCTTTATCAATAATACCTTTGTATATTTGAAAAATTTCAATAATAAAAAACGTTAAAATATTAGCATATTATTTGTATTTGGAAGCAAATTATATTAAATAGTTTAACTATAATAAAGTGAAGATATTTCCATTTTAATTATTTAATACTTCAGTATTAACAAAGTTTTTTGATTCATTGGCATTACCAGGAATAAGAAAAATCTGATTATCTGCTGTATCGACTCGTTTACCATAATCTACTTCTACGTTTTTCAAAGTTTTGTAACTCCATCCGCAAAGCGTAGCGGGCACAATAATTTTGTCACGAAATTTTTTTCACGACCATGAGTCGATTAAGCCATGTTCGTCTGTCTATCTGTTCATTAGTTTGTCCACACGATTACAGCCGTGTCTTTATTGCAAATCTCTTTAAAGTCCATAATGAAATAATTTTCATGATTTGAGATTTGTCATACAGTGGTGCTCCAGTTTAACGAAAGATATAAAGTCCAAGGTCGTTCGGTAAATCGAAAAGTTCATTAAATCGGTAATACTATTTTCGAGTTTTTTTACCATATAACAAAGCTAATAAATTTGTCAACTTGAAACAAATATCCTTACATTTTTTGTTTCAACTATGCACTCCAATAATGTTGAATTTTTGAACTTGTTTTAGGTATCTATATAATTAATAGGCTAAGGTTTTTTTTGTGACTTCAACTCCTCCCAGACCAATGGACCGATTCTATCGATTTAGATGTCATTAAATCAGGTTTAGGCTGTATATGTGCAAACCACTTTTAAAAATTGTGATTTCACTTCAGGGGGTTCCCAACCTTTTAAAACAGAAATAAAATTTTTGCACAAAAATCCGTTATTTTATCGATTTGAAATTTAGTTTGAGAAGAGCTTATGAATTGATCGAATTTAAGTTTTTTTAAAAACTACAAATTTTTAACCAAAATTATCTTTTATGCATTCCTCAAATGTCAATTGCCCGAAAAATGCAGTTCCAAAATCAAAAATTACACTTTCCGAGCAAACAAGTCAGTCAAATTTTAACGGTTTTCAAAAAAAAATTTTTTTTTGGGTTTATTGGTGTTTTTTCATTTAAATGTGTCATAAATCGATGTTGTAGGTGTTCTGTAAGTACCTTTTATTAATTTCTGAAATATATCTTAGTATTATTTCTTAAATCTATTTTTATGATTATCTATTTACTTTAGTTATTTTTTATAGCTGGAATAGTTAAGCTACGATGTTTTCGAATAGTTATAATGTTTTTCTCAGTAGTTATATTAGTGTAAGTATTTCTAACACTTAATTTTTATTGAATTGCTCGAATTCGGGCAACAGGTTTACTAGTTATTAATTATTATTATTAAATGTTTAGAAAGCTGCTGGTTAAAATCTGTTCACACTCCAAATGAAAAATCCAAGATTATGTCAATACATTCCTATAATGTTTTTTAAAAAGGAAACCCTACAATATGTACATTAACCCGAGGGGACTATTTGAGAATTAGATAAGTTAATACATATTAATGTTATTACAAATTCAAAAACAAACGAAGCACGCTCAGAAAGCAAATGTTTGTTCAATAGAATACCTACAATTTCAAATGTTTGCAATATAGAGTCAACAACGAACATTAAATAAGTGGTCCTTATATTGGGAGTTCGTTAAATCGGTGTTCACTAAATTGGAGCACCACTATAATGCTTAAATTTGAAACATATACCCTGCAGTTGAAATTCAACAAAATTTTGTGAATACTTCCATAGAAAGTGATGTCACCAAAATATCAAAACCTTCATAATTTATACAAAAATTAATGTGTTTAATTGAAAGATCATACATAAGTCTTGTTTTCTTGATAAATAAAACGTAATCTGAGTTTGAAATATGAAAAGTTGGAAAAAATATAACATAAATAAATCCGAATAAGCTTCAACCTGAATATTTTGACTTCGGGCAAGTCGAAGATAATTTTTTAATGGTTTTATTTTTTATTTGTCTTTTATTCATCATTAAAGTGATGAATTAAAGTATATTTCTATGTATATATTCCTAACTTTATATTCCATAAAGTTTTTAAAAAAGCTTTTGTACTTCAAATATTCATCTTAAGAAGTGCTCAAACATGCTAGTATAGTAGACATTTCATCCAATATCCCAGCAAAATTTTTCGTTAGGTCTTGTTTTTTAATCGATTCTAAAATGCATTAATTACATAGATGCTAATGCAAGAACTTAAATTTAATCCGTAATAAATTCACGGCAATGCATTCACATCAACTTGAAAGTTGTTATTCAAGTATTAATTTCGTGAAATCAATTATAAACTAACCGTTTTAAGCGCTTAATCTTTTCAAGTGACAGCGCTTTCGATTACCTCTAATGACATGGATATATAAAAATAATGGGTTCAGTAAGCGAGAGGGTAAGCGATGAATGAAATTTTCTGGATTACTTTTTCGATTATATGTAAGCGAAGATTTTGCTGGGATGTTCTCCAGCAATACATTTTTCCAGAGCTTTTTATAAAAACGTCCTCGTGTCATAAATGTTAGGTTAAAAAATATACTTTATAATTTTGTGATTACTAAGTTCTGAGACTATACATCGACAAACAAACCTTATTTGCAGCTCTTAACCTGCTAGAACATAATTTTTAATACTAATATGTTTTTGGGTGTCCTGTTACATAAAACAATTTAAAAGCTCAATTTATTACTTACTTCAAAATTTCTAAGAAAATTTAAAAAGGATTAAAATTCATTACATTTTTTATTTAAATTAAATAAATGGCGTTTTATAACAATTTTATGGCGTTCTGATGTTTTTTTATTACTTACTTCAAAATTTCTAAAAAAAAAATGGCGTTTTATAACAATTTTTTGGCGTTCTGATGCTTTTTTGATTTATTTTGAAAATGTCTATTTAAAACTCAAAGATGGTTTTCTAACTCCTTTACTTTACTAAAATACATAATTATTATTCTGTTCAAATCAACCAACAAAAACTGTCAAAAATACACTTTTTAAGAAAAAACTATTCTAAAAACTATTCTAATTTTCATGACTCTTGGCCTTGTTCTCCCAGGGCAAGTTTTCTTTGGGAATTATGTAGATAATGACTATGAACTATGACTATGACTATTGTGATATTTATGGTCAAGAATAAGGCAGTCAAATGTTACAGACCTCAGTCTTGTCTATTTAAGTCGAAGCTTAAATGTATAAAGAGTACTATAAAGAAATTTATAAAAATTAGAAAAAAAGTTTTTTAAATTAATTTTAATATTTTTTTCTAATTTTCACTTAACTTTTATATAGAAGACGTGGATTGATCTCGAAAAAATATTTAAATTGATAGTTATTCAGGGTCACTGAGGGAAAATTTGTTAACGTTTTACTTCCCGGTCCTATTTTTTCCTCAATTATGCAAAATTATTCAAAATAGATCTTTGGGGACTACTCACTATTGCTAGTCAAAATTTTGCGTAAACAAAACATTTTTGAAAATTCCTTGATTGCGGAAAATTTTTCAGTTTTGTATAAGTTACCAATTTATCTTTCAAACGATATCTAATATATTACTATCGATGAGATTAATTTTGTATATTGTTACCGACTTTTATAAATAATACAATGAATTAAAATATTTATGTTTACTCATTTGCACTTTAACAAAATAACCATAACAGTAAACTATTATTTAAAAGAATTATATTAATTTCGTAGTACTTTTTAAGCATTGCTTTTATGAGGTTAAGTATAACCTTCTAAAAGGGCTTACTTAACAATTTAGTTTTGGTCCCGGGTGCCAGCAACCCTAGCTACGCCACTGCCTCACTCCAATTGCAGTCGTGAAAGCAAATAATTACATGCATAATTTACCAACAATTTTCTCTTTGAGTCGCTGCTCTTGCTCTCCTAGCGCGGAGCATCGCTCTTGCATTTTCTGTTAAACTTGTCAAACTTGTTTTACGTCGAGGTATTTATTTGTAGCTGTATTTGTAGTTTAAGGGAAATACGAACACTTAATTTTTCAAACTTTTAATTTATCTTTAATCTATACAAAATATGCTATCACACTTGTGAATGCACATTTTGAAATATTAAAATATCTTTCTTTCTCAAGTGTAAATTACAAATTTGGAAAACTACAATAAAAATATGTGTAAAGAAATTCTATGCGGCGAAACAAATATGCACGCATTGGTTTGCAGCTCATCATTCCACAGCAACAACAACACAGCAAGCTTTATTTAACTTGTATTCCCATTACGTTAAACAGCGCCAACTGCTTTTGGTTACTCTTCGAATGAGTGTGGAGAGCGAGATCAATAAACTTTAAAGAGAATGGTTGATAGCAACATGTAGTTGAAACTCTCGTAACACAAACGCGTGAAAAGCAAACGACCAAGCAATGCTTAGCATAGGTGGTAATTTCCTAAAAAACTTAACAACTTAATTAAATATATTTATTGTTAAATTTTCTTAAATAAACCCCACCTATGGCATTCTGTAGCACAAATATGATATTTTAAAATTTTTTTCATAAAAATCGGTCCAGTAGTTTTGGAGTCATTGGCGCACTTAATATTTCCACTTCAATTTTATATAATAGTATAGATAGATTAAACAAATACTATCAATTTATACTACACATCTTTATTTTAAGAAAATGAAGTAATTTAAAATTGAGTTAAAATTTTAAAAAATTAAGCTTATTTCTTCTGAAAAATCAGTTAAGAAGATTATTTTAAAATGTATTTTGATACTGAAAGTAGTTTTTTTGAGCATGTCTTTTTTTGTAAAAAAAGATTTTCTTTACTTTAAAAAAAAAACACCTAAAAGCTCAAAAATTTGCGAGTTTTGATACACTATAACAAAAAAATGATTCTTGGATTTTAGCAAAATTTTTTTTTAATTATATATGAAGTATCAACCTTTGACTTCCAAAATATTATCTGCCCCTTTTCATAAACAAAAAAGTTATAGAAGTTCAAAAAAGTGACTTTTTGCAAAAATAGTCAATTTTGTATGGAAAAATATTCAAAATTTAGCAAAGTTTAAAAGGAAATTGCGAAAAAACATATGCTCTAATTTTCATGAAACTTTTTTGTAATTTTATTTAAAGTATTATCTTTTGACTTCCAAAATATTATCTGCCCCTTTTCATTTACAAGAAAGTTATAGAAGTTTAAAAAAATGACTTTTTGCGAAGAGTAGTCAATTTTGTATAGAAAAATATTCAAAATTTGTATGGAAATCTGATCCTATCTTAGCATCCAAAAGAACGATCAAATCAAAATCAAATGTAAATATTGATGAGGAAGTTGATAGTTTATTAAATAAGCTGATGATTCTTATATTGTTTGTTTATTAGTGATTCTGATGAAGAAGTTCACTCAGTCAATAGAAAGTACAATATGAGTTTTTCTTTTTTTGTACACATGCACACATTAATTTGTTAATTTTTTTATTTCACATATTGTTAATAAAAAATAAGTTACCAATTTTATTTTTCGATTATAAATAAAAGCAAAAAGTGCCTAAAAGAGGATTTTTTTAATTAGCACAAATGAGGATATTTATGAGTAAGAGATGTAACTCCCATACAAAATCATGTAAAAAATTAATAAAGGTCCACTGGAGGTACCCCTTAGGTCATAGCAATTTCAACCATTTTTAGTTTACATCTGTTTCTCTAATTTTCAAGCGTTTTGACTAAATTTTTTGATGATCGGCCAAATTTTGAAGTATCTCCCATACAAAATGATGTAAATATTGAATAAAGGTCCAAGGCAGGTACCTCTTAGGTCTTATCAATTTCTGTCATTTTCAGTGCATAGCTATTTCTCTAATTGTCTAGCCTTTTGAGCAAATTTTGTTAAGATTTGCCAACTTTTGTATGTACCTCCCATACAAAATGATGTAAAAAAAATAAACTGACCGATTTCAACCATTTTAACAATTTTTCTTAATTAGCTTAAACGAACTAAGTACACAAAATTTCATTATCAAAGGAGCAATTCTTTTATTTTTGTACCAATTTTGTATGGGATCAATGCACTGTGCGCTGAGGCAACATTTACCACTTATTTCATCTCTTGTGGGTTGATCAACTGTCTGTTATCAGATCGCATATTTCTCTGCACTACTTCTACAAAAGAGACTTGAGCATTTTTTTACATATTTTGCCGCTTCAATTTCATAATATTTCAATTTTAATTATTGATTGATCGTAGCTTTAGTAGCCATATGATCTCAGCTCATCGTAATATAATAAAGTTGTTGTAATCAATTTAAATTAAGTGTTAATGAATGAACATGTATTCAACTCAACGTAACTTAGTTAAAGTATAAGTTGTAAAATTAGCTTTACAACAATATCTGATGAACATTTTTACAATCAGTAAAAACCATAAATTTTAATGATTAATTTAACAAGCTGTGATAATGTCAAAAGTTAGCTAAAATTCAGACATGAGAATATTATGTTTTTCTTGACCAAAGAAACTTATTTTTTTGCAGTTAAGAATATGCCTTAAAAAAATTGATGAAATATCCGCAAACAGAATATTTTCTGATCTGATATTTATGCACTACTATGTGAAGTAGTTGGCAAGTAAGTAAGTCATATATACATAGTATAATATAATTATTTTATCATCATCATCATCATAATAATCAGCGTCTTGTGATAGCGTATTAATTTGTTTGCACAAAACTGTCAGATCTAGAATCTGTGTGATTTTCAGCTGCACTTCATTCATTACGCGTCACGCCAAGGTACTCGAGTTAAACTAGTTTAACGACACATACCAACCACAACAACAACAATTGTTTTCAATTGCTATTGAATCAGATAGACAACATCATGAAGACCCATTAATAATTACTTGCGACGCAGTAGGAAATAAATGCCCAACAAAGCTTACTTTCAGCATCTCGCCATCAACAAAAAAAAAAAAAGACTTAACAATTATTATTGCATTTCAACTTAATTTAATAATTATAAATTAAATAATCTGTTCAATTTTAAACAAGTTTTTGTTAAATGCTCGAAGAGATAAACAAATACTCGAATAATCAGTGTTTTGCGAATTGGACTTTTATTGTATCTATGAAAAGTAACCTGTTGCGGATTTTAACTGTGTGTTTAATAACCTGATAGCTTGCAGTTTTGACATCTGCCTATCTTAACGGCTTTGCGGTTGTTGTTTCAACGCAGCTGAAGGTGTTGTTGGTTTTGTTGCTATTTTAGTGGTGGACGATTTCAATTTCAACGAATTGCGTTTGCATGAAAACAATTGAAATTATTTTGTAGTTTAATTTTGATTTATTATGTGTTGTTGTTGTAGTTATTGTTCTTGTTGTTGTTATGTATAAGCATTGCTTATGTTGTGGCTTTGTCTGTCAAGCTTATTCATATGATTAAGTTATCTGAATCCAACAACATATCTATCTGCTCGAAAATAAATTGCCAAATTTTTCTCTTCTTATTTATGACGATGTTTGTTTGGGAAGTCGTTGGTTGGTATTGAGTTGAATTTATTTACTACACAGTCCAATAAATTAAGACTGTTTGATTGCAACCGAGCAATCAGTGTAAATATCCGTTAAGGAACATGGTGTGATGTAAATTTTTTTTTAAATTTGATAGATACTTAACTTTTGACGTCAACAGTTAATATAAAGTAATTTAGGACCTGCCGTCAAACTTGCGTCAGCGCTTTAAAAGCCACAGGCGCGGACAATGTATAAAGAAATGAAATTTTTAATATTCAGCAGACACTGATCATATGGCTTTGAAATAACTTTTAATCAAAGCTACTACTTGCAGAATTGATTCAAGGCTTGATTTTATATTAAACTATCGGACCCTCAAAATAACACAAAATTCGGCATGGACCTTGTCGACAAGGAATAACAGCTAAACTCATTTTCGAAATTTCAGAAGAGCATTTTAAAATTAAAATCGCTATCTTATTTAAAGTTACCCTGACTTTTAGTGCTTAGATTTGATGGCCTCAGACATTTAATTTTCATGTTGCAACCATACAAATGCGAAAAAACGCAATGAAAGTAATAACCTCACTTTGTCCTAACTCGACTTTAGCGGTTATTCCTTGTCGACACAGATATGTCAAAAAAAAAAAATTAAAATTCTTGTAACCCGATGTTACTCGGGGTTGTGCCTCGAGCACAGAAAAAGTACTATTTTCAAAACTGCTCTCATTTTAACATTTTTTTAAATAACACTGGTTTACAAATAACGAAAAGTTGTTTGTACTTTGAATGCCACTATTCTTTTCTCATGTAAAATCGGTCGCTAATTCCGAAAAAAATTTTTTTTTTTATGTCACTCCGTTTTCGAGATATTGCCCACTGTAGGGTTTTCAACGAAAAAAAAAGTTGGTTCCACTTAATTGCATATATCTCCTGAACCAACAACAGTAATCAAACAAATGATATATCAAATAAAAGCTAATAACATTTCTTACAAACAATGCCAACATCATTTTTTGGTCGAGCTGTTAGTTTTGGCGGAATAAATTCAAATTTCGGGGATTTTTTTTATTTTTCAGAAAATGGAATTACAATTAAATTTTAAAAATTTTTTAAATTATCGCTTTTTGGGGTTTTGCCCCCTCTTTCCGTCGTAGGTGTTTAGTCAAATTTCTGTAGAACTGTACCTGCCAGACATGATTAAAAAAAAATGACATCTTCAACGTCTCGATCTGACGTTTGATTTCTGAGGAAAATGGTCACCCACACTCAGAAAAAAACACATATGGGCATTTTCGCAGAAAAGTCTACCGTGACCAAAAAATTAAAAGTCAACCAACATATTTTTTTACTTGTATTATTAAAGAGAAATATTCAAAATAAATTTAATTAAAGACTTCAAATATTTCTCATGTTGCGATGGCAAGATATCGGGCTACCACCAAGTTAAAGTTAAAGTTTTTGTAATTTTTGTTTATTTCTATGAGAATTTTCTCTTTACAATTTTAATTTCTAAGAGTAATTGTTCAATTGCACTCTTGTGCACAACTTTTGCTACAACAACAACTAACCGCAAAATAAATGCAAAAGAGCATTAACGGTAAAATTATGATTTGCTTTTAATGATATTCTGAGGTAACGTCACGCCAGACAAAAAAGCATTTTCTACGCCGACGTTCAAAAGTGCGTGAAATTTTGAATTTAAATAAATTTTAATAAAGTTAATTAAATTGTATAAAAAAATCGTTAAGAAAAATACTTAATTTTATATTCAATTTGAAAAGTGAGTAACGTCACGCCACATTGCTCGAAGTTTGCCTGATTTCGTTACTGACTTTGGTTGCAGGTATTTTAGTGGAATTTTTCTCCAACTTCTCATGTTCGATGGGGTAGAAGTTAACAAAATATAATATATAATAGCTAAACTTTATGTTTTACTTACGTCAAATATTTTTTTTTAAACAAATTTAAATTTAAAATTAAAATGTTCCGATGGAAATTAAAGTAACATAACGCTAGTAACATCACGCCAGATGATAAAAAAAAACGGAGAAAAGATTTTTTAATTTGATAACTAGCAAAATAAACCTATATTATTTTAAATTCTTCCAAATCAAGTTTTGTATAAAAAGTCTTGCCCAATTCGCAGAGTTTTACAAATAAACTAATCAACGTAGAAAACTACTTCTGTTTTTTGTAACGTCACGCCAGTACATGTTTTTGCTTATATCTTTTAATTTTAAGAGTCGATTGTTATAATTTTTTTACTTAATATAGTGCTACTTAATTACTACGCAAATAAAAAAAGTTTTTAAAAATAAGACTTCTTCATACTCTTTTTTTTAATTTTTTTCGGACAAAACGTACATAACGCCAGTTTGGAAATGCCCATATCTTTCTCCGGTGAAAAATTTCTCTATTTTCGATAATAGCAATTTTCTCTTTTTCAAATAAAATTTTCTTTAATTAGAATAAATTTTTCACATTTCCGAAGAAATATTTCTTCACTTCTAGGAAATGGAAATATGTCAATGTCTCTTATAATGATATATATTTTTCTCGCACAAAAAAATCCTTAAATTCAGGATCGCATTTAGAGAAAGGCATTCTCTGGAGCAAAGTCTATTGACTTTTGGACTATAGAACATTTTTCTCTTAATATGATGGCTTTTTTATCATATTTCGAGAAATTTTTTTCTGCGTGCAGTTTGAAAAGTCATTTCGATAAAAATGCGTTTAAAGTTGTTCTTGGCATGCATTTAATATGCAATTTTATTTAAAAAAATTCCAATTTTAAAAAATCCTATAAGCATCGATTCGATTTTTGGATTGTCTTCGTTCAACTTCAGTTTTGGTCGATACTGTTCGATTAATGTTTTTTCATATTTATATAGCTTCTGCTCGTATTCGTTAAACTTCTTTTTTTTCGTTCGTCTTTGGTTCTTGACTTCGTTTGCCTTCGGCTCATTTCTTGATTTTTTTCAAAAGAACTTTTAAATGCATAGGATCTATTCAGTAACAGCTGCAAATGCCTACCAAGTCGGCCAAGTCATTTTGGAGTTATTGAGTCTTAACAATGCACTATTTAAAGCGCCCTCTTGCGGAAGTCTTTGGAATTCTTGGATGCAGTTGAACGTTCATACCAAATTTCATTGAAATCGGTTCAGGCGTTTAGAAGTTATTGTAGAGTGCCACACCCACTTAGTTCCGCCCACTTTTTTACACCCCTATGGTCTTTCTCTCTATGAAATGTACTCGGTGTCCAAATTTCAGCTCAATCGGATAAACGGTGCGCGAGCCTATACGGCACAGACAGACAGACAGAGAGAAGGACAAACATTTGATTTTATATATAAAAAGATAAATTAATATTAAAAAATAATATTTTGAGCGGTATGCCATAATTTAGTGGTGGCTAAGTGCGTGGCGTGCCAGCAAACGAATCTTGGTGGACCCGAGTTCTAATCAGCATCCGACACATAAATTTCTTTGAAGTAAATATTTAAATATTTATTGAGTCGGGCTGCTGAACATAAACAAATAAAATATTGCTTTAAATAAAATTGTTCGATATATTCATGTGTCACATAACATATCAATTTTCGGTTGAATTATTGCAAGTGCAAAATATGCTGGTGAACATATGGTATGCGTTCATGGAAGATAACATGGAAAGTTTATGCTTGTATTTGTATTTCCCACACACAAATATTGAGCTACATGCGTCGTATTACATACATTTTAATACAAAAATAAGAAATCAATTCTGACAGATATATCTACTTAATTACAAAAAATACCAAGGAATGAAATGTCGTGTGTTAAAAGACATGACGTCTGTAGATGCATGCATAAATACAAAAATAAATAAATATATTTGACTGCTTATTATTGATGAGAAATGTAAATGAATTGTTTCCAGGAAGCGAGGGGCGAGCTAATTTATTTTTTATGGTGAAAAGTTATTAGAAAGACACACTTAAGTTGTCGCCACTTAAAGAATAAAATTAAATTAATTTCAAATTGATTGTGAATGAAAAAGTACCGAATTCGAAAGGCAGATTCTAATAATGCTTTTTAAATAACCAGAACGTTCAACTATTGTTTAAAATATAGCAAATAAAAAGTACCGAATTCGAATTGTAATAAAGGCAGATTACAACAATGCTTTGTAAGTAACCAGAAGGTACTGTTCCAAAATTCAAAAAACCTGTGACAAAAATTATACGTCAAACGTGTATCTAAATAACTCTTGTGTAAATCAAACAGCCCAACCAATGCGAGTTACAACAAGTAAGGAAAGTCTAAAGTTGATCAAGCCCGACTATGAACTACCCTAAAGTCTACTACCTCACACACAAACCCATATTTTGTATCCGGATGAAGTTAAATTCGTACTCCTTTTAACAGTACGAATTTAAAGCCGGTTTAGTGCAACGTACGTATTTAATTTATCGACGAACATATAAAAACAAATTATATAAATTACAAACTTAATCAATTCTAGATTCAACTGCGCAAACTGAGGATTAAAGGCATCCGAAAATAAAAAAATATTTATATAAAAATATTTAGCTCAAGACCGAAGTAGTACTCATTAGTAACAGGAAAAAATTGAAAACTGCTACCGTCAGTATTCGCAGCTCTTCATCAAATATCTTCGGGTGAACTTTCATAAAAAATAGAATCGAAGCCCTTCATCAAATTTCTTCGGGTGATGTTAGACGCATGTCCATAAAAAAGCAGCCGAAGCATGTAAAGCTCTATCGAGAATAATGCCGAACACCAGAGTCCACACTGCTGGGTAACGAGGTGCGTTCCATCATAATGTCAAGTGTACAGACGTGGCGTAGTCAGTCTACTGCGATTTAAAAACACTTTTTCGTTACGTTATTTTTACAACTAACGAAATCTCAACAGATCATAAAAAACTCGCGAAACAAAAGCTTATCCCTAACCTGAACAATTGGTGAAGTAGAAGCCACGGCTACATGAACATTTATATCAAGCAGATTTTAAGCGGGCACATCTGTATCAGAGCATCTGACCTGCAGAAATTCAAGCATGCAACAGACCCTTACTGTACTCACTGTAGTTACAGAAAATAAACACACCCGAATGTGCGATAAACGTTCTTCATAAGTGTCTCAAATTCAATAATGCCTGAATTGATTTTCAGCCTCGGTGAAACTTAAACACAGCAAAACTTGGTTACAATAAAAAAGCCACACATAATTCTGAATCGTACAGCATACAAAGTTCGGGCCAGTGCTGTCATTTGAAAACTTTAAATAGTGGTAGAACCAGTCAAAATAGAATAGAAATAGGTAGGTTAAGAACATTTTTTCACCACTAGTAGTCGTAGGCCGCGTTTATAGTAAACGCTGATTCAGGCAGGCAGGCCGACGGGCTACGTTCATAGTAAACCCTAATTTAGACAGGCAGTGTGAACAAGCGAAAAAGGTTGCTATTTGTATGTCGTTGTTTCACAAAGATTTCATTCTGCCTGTCTGAATCGGCGTTAACTATGAACGCGGCCTTAGGCTGCTACTAGAGTGGATCCATATGCAGTCAGGCAGGCGATAATAAAGGAAATTTAAATATGAAAATTAAAGTTAATGGAAATGCTCTCTCTAATATTAATAGTAGTTTTTTGAAGATCTATCAAAAATATAATGTTTTTTAAAAAAACCATATCAAAACGCATTTAAGCCGAAATGCACTTTGAAGGACGTGGACTTATTTTAAAATGAATGTTTTTTTATAAAATTTAAATAAAAAAAATTATTTTCATATCTGATGAGTTATTCATTCACAAAGTTTAGGTATTGAAATTAGAATAAGATTTTTATGATTTTTCCTGCTAAAAATCAAAAAATTTTTTTTTTAAAGAATGACTTTGTATGATTAAAACTATTGTTTACTGGTACGATGAGACTTACAAGAAAAAAGCACAAGCACAAGCACAAGAAAAAGCTGAATCAGTTCGCTTTGACAGTTTCGGCAGTCACGCTCTCCGTCTTGCAGCTACCTTATTGTGTACCTTGGATAATGAGTATGAAACAAATTTCTGATATCAAGTGGCTATCACTGTGATAAAGTAATACTGTGATATTTATGCTCGAGGATAGGGCGGTCAAATCTTACAGACCTCAGTTTTGTCTATCAAAGTCGAAGCTGAGATGAATATAGAATACTATAAAGAAATTGATAAAATTTAGAAAAAAGTTTATACATGAATTTCAATACTTTATTTTAATTTTCACTTAACTTTTATATAGAAGACGTGTATTGATTTCGAAAATATATTTAAATTTATAGTTATTCAGGGTTACTGAGGGAAAATTGGGCAACGTTTTGTTTCCAGGTTCATTTTTTTTTTTCTTCAATTACAATTTTCTATATAAAACTAACTTAACTTTTTAAAATTCTGTAAGTTTCGTAAAATTTTAGATTCTAACTTCTTTTATCGAATATCAAGGGTTAGCATAGTTTTGCTTTATTGAATCTCTTTTAAAATATGTAATTTTTGTAGACGTTGAACCAAAAATTTGAAGTAGATTCATCAACAATTATTTTATTAAAAAAAAAAAAAATTATTAAATAAAAATTTTTGGGATTTACTCACTATTACAAATCAAAATTTTCTTTGAGTAAACAAAACATTTTTGAAAAATTTGTTGATTGCGGAAAATTCTGTTTAAAAAAAAAAAATTAAGAATAAATTCGCATGTTGATATAGCACTCTGCCACACATACAACATTCTACACTTGTTTCTCTTGATTTCCCTTTCTCTCCTACTTATATATCTCCACATTTATGAACCAAGGCAGACTTGACTGAATAGGTTTGACACCTGAAATCCTTGGTTCAAAGCTAAATAAAAAAATTTTAAATTAAGCGAAATTTTTTAAGTTTTTTGTTAGTTACCAAATTATCTTTCAAATGATATCAAATTTTTAAATATAGATCGATGAGATTATTTTTAAATTTTGATTATTTTTCAAACCCAATTTTATACTTATACTCATTTGCACTTGAACTAACTAATCATAACAGTAAACTATTATTTAAAAAAAAAGTTATGTTAATTTCGTTGTACTATTTAAACATTTATCTTATGAGGTTTAGTACCTATAATCTTCTAAAGGGGTGCACAGTTTATTTCCACCCCGGGTGCCACCTACCCTAGCTACGCTACTGGTCCAAATAAAAAAGATTTTCAACTGAAATTTTGTGCGTTACTTCATTATGAAATAAGATTAAAAATATTTGAAACAATTTGCTTTGAAAACATTTTCGTCGTTAATTCATTTGTGATTTGGGCGTTAAATCATTTATTTTGGGCTTTAATTCATATTTTTATTTTGGGCGTTATTTAATTTTTGTTTGAATTTGAATTTAAGGATTTTTCGTAGGAAATTTTTAACAACTTGCAAAATATATTTTTGTTTATGCAGTGCTTCGTGTACTGGTGCTTTGGCACAAATTGTAAAAACTTTTCGAACTCAATTTAAGAATGATTAAGTGATTTTGAAAAGGACATTTCGAATCAAAACAAGTAATTTAAAAAAAGCCTTAAATTACTTAAAAAGTGCCTTAATAGGTCAGAGGTCATAATTGAATTAAAATATATCTGCTGTAGAAACATGCAAACTATTTTATAGTTTATTATACAGTAGCCGGCGTAAAGACCATCCGGCATGACAAAATTTCACCAACGCTGTGGAGGCAGTTTGTACAGCATCAGACTTACATTACAATGTCAGTGCAAAATATCTACATTTTAGTTTTTAATTTCTTATATGATAAACAAAATTACGTATTTTTAAGCACAATTCCAATGTTCCATTAGTTAGACCTACCTCATGAGCTTTCGGATGCTGGTGATTACAATTGTGTGCCGCAACAACTGCAAAGATAAAACGTGGCCAAGAAAGTGTAATAATAAATAGAAGTGGCATCCAGTTGTAGAGATTCGTAAATTTGTTATTCCACATAGTTAGAAGATGAAATATATGCAATTTCATTATAGCTGCTACTCGTTGGTTTTCTTAACTATTCTCGTTGATGATGAAGTTATAGTTGCTGCTGTTGCTGTTGTGGTTTGTACAATTGTTGGAATAATATATTGCTTAGTTATAATATTCGATTTGTTTTATTTACTCTATAGTCCCTTTGAAATTTATTTCGAAATAAGACTCGAAACTCGATGTTGTTGCTGCTGGAGCAGCGGAGATTTCTCTGTGGCACTGGGTCGAAGTTGCTTTGTAGCTACTCTGGAACTTCAATTTGATAACACTGAAAAGATTCCTTCCAAATCTAAATAACATGAACTAGTCTAAAATGAATACATTTAAGCATGAGCTTAAATTAACACACGACCCCAAAAAAGTGATTTTGTGGTAATATGCAAATGCACTTAAATTGAAGAGCTTTAAATTAACGCGATTTTGTTGGCAGCTACTATGACGTTTAGATTTGCGGTGGCAACATAGACGGCGTCACCAAAGTTGGCTTTCATTGAAAATTTAAGCATAATCCACCCACTGTCGTTTTCGTGATTCCATGTGCTGCTGCTGCGGCGGTTGATCTGTCGGCGGTGGTGTTAACAGCTGCCGCAATGTTTCCAATCTAGTTTCTTGCATTTGTTGTATCGTTTGCAGGGTAGCTGGGTAGCTGGTAGAAACGCTTGCAGCACAAACACAAACTGGGTGCGTCCGTTTTGCTTATGAATCAAACTGTGTGAATGTCAAAAGAACATATTTCCCGAACACAATTTGGTTGCTAGTGTTTATTAAATTATTTTTTTTTACACTTTACTTATATTTAGCACTTCTTGTTTATTATTTATATTTCCATTCTTTTTTCTATTTTGCACATTTCGTAGTTAATGAATCGAATGATTGGATAAAAATAAAAACCGACACCGATTATTCCCACTCTAAAAAGTGGAACAACTTGTTTGACGTTTGATTCACGAATGAAGAACAAAGCAGAAAATTTCGGCTAACCAGCGAACGAAAAACAACGGAAGATGACAGCAAAGCACAGGCAAGACACTGTTGCAAAATTAGTATGGCATTTAATACAGTTTTGTATATGATGGAACTCACAAGGTAGTTGTGACAGCAGCACTTTTTTTACAAACGGCGAACAATATGTAGTTCAAAAATCTGTATAGTGGATTCACAAAATCTCTTAATCATGTGTCTTAAGTTGAAAACATGAAAAAATATTATAACATTTGTGAATAACCATTTTTAAGTTCAGTGTGGTATATCAACTCTCAATTAACTGATGAATTATAGCGTTTTCTTTTTTCAAAAAATTTTGAATTTTCTATCCTTTTTTGATTTTTTTGCATTTTTTCATTTTTTCTGAAATAAAATTCTGGCCTCTACAATCATATCGTGTTCAGTTCTTGAAAATTTTGACCTTAAAAGTAGAAAAATGCGAAATTTCTGCCCTCTCTACTTCGATGGTTCGAAAACTTCTGAACTCAAATGCTCCCAACGGCACAAGCAAAATAAAGTACACATGTTGAAAATAGTTAACGATACCATTGCCAGTTTGGAAAAGATTGAGCTCTTCTACGGAAAACGTCAACATTCTTTTATGAAAAAAAATCAAATTTTTTTTGGCGGAATAAAATTTTTGAATTTGAAGTTTTAAAACTTTTTATTTTTAATTCTGTTGAAGTTTTTCAAAAGGCAGCCAAATCGAAAACATTGAAACAAATTTTGCTTTTTTAGTGATCTATTCTTAGCTAAAAACAGGTCAGAATTCTGTGGGTTCAAGTCAAAATAGAAAAAAATTCGGCATCTTCAGAGGGCAGAATTTTTCGTTGAGAAAAGAAAACGCTATTAGAATGTAAGGAATAAGTGCACTTTTTTGTGTGATAGAAACGTCAGCATTTTGAAAACATTGTAAAATCTTAGGACAATTAGACAATAAGACGTGATAGAAAACCTTGTGACTATTAGTGGATATAGTTATATCAAACTACCAAACTATTAGTGAATATAGTGTAGTTGTTATTTTCTGTATCAGCTGCTTTTAAGCAATCTAAACATTAGCTGCGTTTTTTCCAACATCCAAATCCGATTTCCATACAAAGATAATCTTGCGTACTATTCAGATTATGTTGTATTGTATCACGGCCAGGTGGCGCAAGATCGCATAAGTGAACGTAAAACCGAACAAAAAAAAAACAAAAGACGTAAACAAATGTAAGCAAATGACAGCTGACTGAGAAATATGGAGACAACTAGAAAGTAAATATCTTTAATTTTGTTTATATTATATTAATATTAAATAAACAATTAATTTTTATTAAGGTGTCCATAACAACAAGTAATCTGGCTACGGCCGACTTCATCAGTACTCGCCTGGCGCATCTGCTTCGCGCACGCCTCTAATTTGTGTCACCAAGCTCGGTTAGGTCTTTCTTGGAATGGTCAATCCATCGGAGTCATGGTCTTCCTCTTCGTCACTCTTACAGCTCGTGGCGTATTGGAATACGATAGTCGATGTCGCCAACTCGAACAGGATCAAAGACTTTGCTTTTCTCCAACACATCAAGAGCAGCTGCATATGCGCAATAAAATTCTATAGACATGTAAATGAAATTCTTTTGCATTAATTGCCAAAAATAATGATGAATGTCGATCAAGCTGGTTGGAGTGATGCATTTTTATTAGATGTTGTAACGGCAGTATTATCCATAAAATAATAATTTGTAAAAAATTTAACTATGTGTTTAAGATCTAAAAAAATGCATGCATAGACGAATGTGTGTTCGTATTTTTTATTGTTAACAAATTAAAATTTGTGTAATGTACAATTTTGGTCAGGACTGTTCATTTACCAACAGCATGATGGCTGACTTTCTAAATGAATTTAAGCAAAGCATCAGTGTGTTTTTCTTTTAATTGGTGCTTAGTAGATTCACCAAAACTGTGCAACTAAATCGTGCTTAAATATAACAATCCATTTGCGCAGTTTTGGTGAACCTACCAGATACCAATTAAAAAAAAAAACACACTGATGCTTTGCACAAATGCATTTACGAAGTCAGCCGATCTGTTGAGCTGCCGTCTGTGCAGGATTTGTTGTACATTCCACTTGATGTGCATTTCAATCTTTTTGTTCAGAGATGAACAAAACTCAGAGCAATACGGTGTCTTCCGGCAAAGCGAACATTCTGCTAAAATAAAGAAATGCCGATAAAAAATTTTATATACGTTGTGAGATTATCGATGTATTTACCTTTATAGCTGAAATTGTTTCAATTCCATACAAGGAAGCGAAAATATAATGTGTTAAGAGTACACACAGTTGAGTTGTTCCATAAAATTTTGCAGAGTTTCGAGCTTATAGAGTTCAATTTACAGAAGGAAGCTATTTTCCTTGTTTTGCAAATAATTTTAAAAATAATTTATGACAGTGTTGTTGACATTTATTACGTTGTTTTGTAGCACCATCTAGCTGTGATTAGCTTACAGAGTTGCAAACCAAATCAAAATCTATACTAGGATGTTGGAAAAAACGCGGCTATTGTTCAATTTTTGAAAACTTATGTTCGCCCTATGAACTGTGTTAACTCTGTTATGAGGTCTTTTTCCGTACGCACTTCAAGTAACTGGAAGTTATTTGAAAGGATTTCTTTAAAAATATTTTCAAATCGAGAGAGAAGAAGAACAAGCCAAATGTCACTGTTACGAGCTTGAACTTAACTTGAAAAATTTCGACAAGCACAGCTTTGAACAGGTAATTAGACTGTTTCGTCATATGAACAGATCAAAAATTTCAATTAATTTTTGAAAATAAATACGTTTATTATCCTAAAGTATAAATGCTTTATTAAAATAACTTATTAATTTTTAGCAAATAATCATTTGTTGCTAATGCAAAATTGAATGATCAGCCGTTGTGCTGGAAAATTTATTGAAGTCCTTTTACTTTTTACCTTTTACTTTTTACCGTACTTTTTGATAACAGATCAAAATTTTTTTCTTAGCAGATCAGATTTTGATTTGACAGATAATCAAATTACTCTCACAGCTTGACCTTTGGTCAAATTTTATTTGAAGTACGTACGCACATAGACCTATGGTTTCATATTAGAACGATTTAATAAACCGATTTAAGTGGAATGCACTCAGTTCCACTCGCGTTTGCGCTGCTCGGTATGAATAAAGCATATAAATATAACTAACTTCGAAAATTTTAACTATTAAGTGAATTATCTTATGCCTTTATATGAAGAAACGCGTGATGCTTTATCGAGCATGGAAAAATAATGTATCAGATCAAAAAATATATACAATTGATTAAAAATCAGAAAATAAAAGTATGCGGTGTTTTCTTGCCAACAATCAAAGCATCAAGTTTTGGAATGAAGTCCATGCACTGTGCTGTAAGAACCAAAAACGCATTATTATTTACTGCTTTTTTATGATTCTAAACTTTCATATTGATAGGCTTGATGGTGTTAATACTGAGCTACCGCACATGCTCAAAACATTCAGCACGGCTTGATTATGGGTTCGTCACAGTTTTCAATAATATTAAGAGAATTTACAAAGCTTTGAAATGTCTATTAAGAACAATTTTTAGTTTTATCATCATTGACCAAACAATTTATTGTCGTATGTTAATTATCAGAACATATTTTAAAGCCGATTGCTTTATAAAGAAACTTCAAAATGGAACTGCCTTTGCTAAATCAATCTTCCTGTTGCACGAGCCAACCAACCAACGTAAACAAACAAATCTAACGTCAATTGAACAGTGTTATTGTGTTTTAGGTCTAAGATTCTCGTGCTTTCGCGAGGTGCTAAATGCAAATTAGTTTTAATATTTTTGTTGTGATACTATTTTATAATACAAATAAACTATTACTTACTTACTTAGATGGCGCTTACAACCGTTGGTCGGTTTTGGCCTGGTCTAAGAATATGCGCCAGTCTCTTTTGTCGTGCGCTTGCTGGCGCCAGTTGGAAACTCCAAGCGTCGTCAGGTTATCCAATGCCTGGTCTTTCCAACGGAGATGCGGTCTTCCTCGTCTGCGTTGGCCACCGCTGGGTACCGAATCCAATACTTTTTTCGCTGGAGCTTCGTTGTTCATTCTCTCGACATGACCTAGCCAGCGAAGCCGCTCAATTTTAATACGCTTGACTATATCGATGTCGGCATATAGCTCATACAGCTCATGGTTCCATCGTATTCGGTACTCGCCATTGACGCAGATTGGACCATAGATCTTGCGAAGGATTTTTCTCTCGAACGCTCCCAAAGTCCTTTCATCAGAGCTGCTCAACGTCCAGGTTTGTGATGCGTATAGAAGGACGGGCATGATTATTGACTTATAGAGCGTCAGTTTTGTTCGTCGAGAGAGCTCTGCTTCTCAATTGCCTACTGAGCCCAAAGTAACACCTGTTGGCAAGAGTTATCCTTCGTTTAATCTCAATACTGATATCGTTGGAGGAGTTAATACTGGATCCCAGGTAAACAAAGGCCTTCACTACCTCAAAGGAGGTGTTGTCAACAGTGACGTGGTTTCCAAGACGCTGGGACTGTTTGTTTGTTGACACAAGATACTTCGTTTTATCTGCGTTCACTGCAAGACCCATTCGACTCGACTCTTTTTCTAGCCTGGAGAATGCTGCACTGACTTCGCGCGTATTTTGGCCAACGACAAATAAACTATACAAACTGTTTATTTCAATATTATGTCTATTAATTATAAACATAATAAATCAAACGAGCAATAACAGTGATTTCATAGTGCTTAGACTGACCAACTTCAACAACTGAATGACAGTAAATTAAAAAAAAAAATAAAAATGGCAATATTCTACAAAAACACGTGAGAGTTTGGCATTTTTCACCGTTCTATTCGTTCGTAGATTTTGTATGAGCTGCAAACCTCATTTTGACAACTTTGGATACCTTCTCACAACTTTGCCACTACATTGTTATTATTGTACCATGGGCATGCCTAAAGTGCATGTACATAGCAGCAACACTGGTTAGAGAAGGAGGTAGGTGGCAGTGTTCACAATACACTTAGCGGCATGGTTGAATAAAGCTGGAAGTTCATTCGATGCATTTGCGTTTTTCATCCGTTTACTCGCTGGCGTTATAAAGTAGAAGTATATGAAAGCTTATGGGAGAGAGTTCTATGGTTGTGAACGTTAAGCTGGAAGTTCATTCGATGCATTTGCATTTTTCATCCGTTTACTCGCTAGAGCAATTTACGCAAGAAAATGATGGTAGAGTTCAATCACTGCGTTTTACGTTCAGAGCAAGCAAGGGCTGCAACATTATAAAACATTTTGTATGTTCTTAGCGTCATATTTGTTAATAATTTTCATAATTTTTACATAAAATTACTCAAAATGTTTTCATTTATAATCATAAAAACTTAAATTCTACGTATTAAACACGTCCTGTTAACAAATAATCAACAAAAAAATCGAAGACATTTAAAATTTTTAAGATCTATGTGTTAGAGTCATCCCTGAAAGTAATTGCTTCTGACTCGTTACTTTACTTTCTTCTCGCTTTTCGTTATAAGAAACGAGCTGTCAAAAAACGCAATTTACGCAAGAAAAGTTGAAATATTTTCAACTTTCTTGCGTAACTAGCGTTTTGCCAGCGTAACTTTCACAACCATTGAACTCGCTCCCATAAGCTTTCACATACTTCTATTTTATAACGCCAGCGAGTAAACGGATGAAAAACGCAAATGCATCGAATGAACTTCCAGCTTTACGCTGGCAAAACGCTAGTTACGCAAGAAAGTTGAAAATATTTCAACTTTTCTTGCGTAAATTGCGTTTTTTGACAGTTCGTTACTTATGACGAAAAGCGAGAAGAAAGTATAGTAACGAGTCAGAAGCAATTGCTTTCAGGGATGTCTCTTGCACATAGATCTTGAAAATTTTAAATGTCTTAGATTTTTTTTTGATAATTTGTTACCATGACGTGTTTAATACTCAGAATCTTAATTTTTATAATTATAAATGAAAACATTTTGAGTATTTTTGTGTAAAAATGATGAAAATTATTGAGAAATATGACGCTAAGATCATAGAAACTGTTTAATTTCAGCCCTTACTTGCTCTGAACGTAAAACGCAGTCATTGAACTCTACCATCATTTTCTTGCGTAAATTGCTGTAGCGAGTAAACGGACGGAAAACGCAAATGCATCGAATGAACTTCCAGCTTAACAAGGTTGCCTCAAAACTGACTGTGCTCTCTTTCGCTTATCCGAAAGTGTCAAAATCAACTGGCTGTCGAAAAAAAGAACAACAACAACAACAGCTGAAGCAGTTCGCTTTGACATTTGCGGCAGTCGCGCTCTCCGTGTTGCGGCTACCTTATTCAGTGTACCCTGCTTAGCGGTTGTATTTTTTTAAATTCTTTCGTGTTTACAGTTTTTTAATCTTGTCGTGGTGTTTTTTATATCAGTTGTTATTATATATAAGATGTACCAAATTAAGTGGAATAGTTACTGTTTATATAATAAACGAGATTATTATCTATATTGGCGAGCACTAATATTCATTGTTGTCGATTCCATCCAATGCAACAACAGCAACTGTTGCTGTTCTTCTAACAACTTTGAATAAAATCCGAAGCATAAGAAAAAAGTGATTGTTTAAGTGTTGTGGAATGGAGTTGAATGCTTTTGAATGTTTTCGGTACATATAAAAATGTCTGGTAAAAGGTTCCTCCTGTGTGTTACAACATGCGATCCTGCGTGAATAATCGTGAACAATTTAATACAATAAAGAAAATTAAGTGCTGTCAGAACGAGCTGTCAGAATTTCTTTTCTTGTGTTACTTGATGCGATCACTTAAAAAACAAAATGGAAACAGCTATTCGAAGCAAAATAGGTAATGTAAGAATAATTTTTTTAAAATAATTTATAAAAATCACTTGCAGCCAGTCCTTTCTTAAGAAAAAAATCGCTAAAAGGAAAATCTAATTAAAAAAAAAAATTATTTATCTCTTAACTATTTAAATTGGGCGTTCAAGATACTGCCGGACTCCAAGCAACGGTAGGTACCACCACTCTTTAATTGCATGACATTTTTAGCCGGTAACAATCTTAACATGAGTACACCATAATTGTCAGATAGATCTGTCAATTATGATTAGTGACATTACAGTGTTATAAAGTAAACAACTTTTGGTATTGTTACAAAAATGGATAAAGAAGATTTTCGTGCTTTGATTAAGCATTTGTTTTTGGGTAAAAACAGTGTGAATGAAACAAAAGAAAAGTTCAATTAATATTGGATTGCAGAGTTCTAAAAGTTCAATAAATGTTTGGTCACGTTAAAAACTCCGGCTGATTTTTTGCCGGTGACAAAAAGTGACCATGGTTGAAACATGGATTCATCACTTTACACAAGTATCAAAGGAATCAGTAAAAGAGTGGGTATAGACCAGTGTAAGTGCACCAAAGCTAGCGAAAACTGAAGCTAAAAAAGATGTTGCTGTTGTTTTTTTGGATTTTGTTCATTAACTTAATGAATAAAGGACAAACAATCAAAAACGATTATTACTGCAAATTATTGGACTGATTGAGTTACGAAATCATTAACAAACGTCTCCATCTATTGTAGAAAAAATTATCTTTTTGCAAGACAATGTTTCAGATTACAAATCGATCGAAACCATGGTCAAATTATACAAGTTACGCTTCGAACTGCTTCCTTAGCCCCCATGTTCTCTAGATTTGGCCACCAGAGTCAATTATCTGTGTTCCCAAACTTAAAGAAGTGGCACTAGTGGGAATACGCATCAGTTTTCAATTTGATGAACAGGTCAAATTGAAAACTGAAGCATATTTCAAACATTTTGAGAAATCGTTTCACTTAAAGGGCATCGCAATGTTAGAAAAGTATTGGAATAAGTGTATCGATCTGAAAGGGGACGTTGTGAAAGAACTAACAAACATTTTTGAAAAAAAATTGTCCAATCCAATCCAAGTAATCCTTATTCATGATTCGTTTGTAAGATATTACATGATTTCTGAATTTAGAGATTTAGTTTATGAGCTATTACAACTATGAAAAATAATGATGAGTTTTAATTCCAACAGTATTAATTTCCAATTACCAATAACTATACAAAACTTCAAAATAATCGACCTAGGGATGTCAGTGGGAAAAATACATAGATGTATTTCTGTGATTCGATGCATCGAAATGCACATCGATATATTTCAATGCATTGGAGGGTATACATCGATGCATCGATTTGCAGACGATCTTTAAGATTTTATTAAATAACAAAATACGTTATTAGCCAAATTAAATATAATTTCAAATTATTTACTATACCTGTAGTAGAATTCCCAAACGCGTTAACGACACTTTTGATTATCGTTAACTGGCTCTTAACTACACTTACTGTTAATTGGTATTCCCAACATCTTTGCTAGCAATAATGGTATTCCCTTAACGCCTCGGAAACAGCTTAAACCTCGTAAACTGCTTAATTTTAAGAAAATGGGAAATATTTTGTATGGCGACTTTTTTACGATGTTTAAGCTACAATTTCAGTGCTTAAACAATGTAAAAAAGTTTGGTTAAACTTTCAAGCTGTCAAACTGTCAAAAAGTGTGTGGTGTGTTTTATTATTTATTTTGGCGCTTAATTCATCCCAATTAGCAAGCATAGAAGTGGATAGTGGCAGTGCTTGAAAACGGAAAATAAACACTTCGACACATCGTTAGGTGCTCTGTCAGACAGTAAGACTGCTGCAATTGGTATTGGATGAGGCTAAAGATTGCCCGGAAAAGTTTGGAGTAGACAGCTAACTTAGTAAGTAGGCAGTAGGCAGCTAACTCAATTATTCCCATTTCAGAAACCTAGAGCAAACAGATTCTACGAACAAATTTTCGGTCGATTTGTTAATGCATGATGAATAATGAAGTTATATTATTATTAATTTTTTTATTGATCTGATGTTTTTGACATATGCATGACAAATTTATCAGATGTCTAAAGGTGCGTTCCTTTAACAGAGGCTCGGAATTTTACGAGTTTACGAAATGGGAAATTTTGATCGTTAAGGGAATACCATTAATGTTTGTCTTTAACTTTGACAGTTCGTTAAATATGTTTGTAGCAAGCTTAACCACGATTATTTAGGCGCCGTTAACTGATAAACAATAACGTTAAGCAAGTTTTGAGTGAAGTGTTTCTATGTTTAGCTTTATATTATCTTTTTTTATTAATGTTTTGTTGTTTGTTACATGAAATATTATAAAAAATGTGATAATTAAATTGCATCAAATTGTTGTTTTTTTATTTTTGGGTTTTCGGACCGACTCTTCCTCTATCTCGTCCAATCTATCGATTTCCTTCCTGCTTCTTGTCTCCCATGTGTGGAGATGAACCTCCCTCTCTGCCAACCATTAGTTCTAGAAAAAATTTAGCAGTTTTACTGCTCTGCTGTTGTCCTTGTCGATATTTTGCTTATATAATCATTTTTTTTTCTTCTTTTTCTGTTTATTTGTTGTTGTTCTAATAAAAAATTGTTATTTTTTGTTGTTTTTACTTGTCAAAATGAACAGTGCTGCCATATTTTCAATATATGTTAACGTTGTTTGTGGCTTTCATTGTGAATTATTCTTTCACTAAAAGTGTCGTTAAGTGAAGTTTTGGGAATAGGACTAACGTTATTGCAAACTACGAATGCTGTTGGTTAAAGTTAACGTTATGGTAACGTTAATTTTTTGGGAATTCCACTACTGAGCTATTTGTGTTTCTAATGGACTACGGAATCAGGTCAAAAACGTTTTCGCTAAACCAAAAAAATCACAAAAATTTGAATTTTAAGTCCTCCAAACTCTCCCTAAATTTTTAGGTTTTTATAAATCTATATTTTAAAAATCTATCCTCAATTCGAATTACAGAGAGAGTTATTATAAGAAAAACTGTGAATTCTCGCTTTATTTTTTCGCACAATTGAAAAATTGAAATGGCGGCTTGCTGTACTATTGATGTCAGTTTTCGATATTTAAAAAATATCGATGCATCGATGCATCGGCTATTCAAACATCGAGTAAAAATTTTGAAAAATGATCGAATTTGGGCAACCAAAACATGAAATTGCTCCTTTTGTGGAATACCGAATTAAAATCCATTTCTTACGTTATTTCGTTGCCGATCTAATTCCACGCGTTTGGTAGAAGCTGTTTAAATAAAAATGAAATTCGATTTCGAGTTTAAAAGGCAACATGAAAGAGAAAATACAATTTTTGACTTCTTTACTAAGAGCAAAATCGTCCGCTAGATACCCAAAAATTATGGGTATTGGGTCATTTTACAAGGTTAATAAGTTATTCACTAACGTTTCATCACTAGCTTATGTGTTGAAAAATAATTTTTGATTTGATATCCGATTTTCGATCTCAGAGCAGACAATTTAGATAATTTAGTTGTTTTATTGGTATGAAATATTTTTGACTTCTCAACTTGTCTCAAAGACCACTGTTTTTCTCTATATTAAATAACTTATATATTAATATCTTCTCAATGATTAATAAATTGTTCACATAATGGCAAATCAGAAAATCCTTAGACTTAATCGTTCACATCAGTCTATTGCAATGCAATACGTCGGAAATGATTGTTCAAAGGACCCTCATCTGAATAGCCAGCTAACTCCTGTGGCACTATGCCAGACTCCTCAATCGAAGTGCATGGACGACACATGCATTCTAAAGGAGCTTTGGTTAGAACTTTCTTAAATTTGCGCTCGCCATGCTTAGCTTTGGGACAAAAGAGAGATACAGCTGCTTCACGTTCGCCCGATTCTTGACAGCACATGCATGAACGTTCCATTTGCCATATTTTGCTGCCTGATACCTGTTGGTTTAAAGGAGAGTTAATAAAAAGACAATTCAGTTGAAGAATATTGAGTTCATTCCGAAAGAAAATTTTGACTTGGAAAGTCTGACCTGTAAATAGCTGGAACATCTACCCACACAAGCAAATGATGGTATTGGTTTTGGCACACAGCCGGGATATTGAAGAACATGTATGACGGGTGTTACTTGACAGTCATCACCAATATGTGATATTTCTAAGAATATTAAAATTACAAAATTGCAACTGCATAAATAAATCGTGGTATTTAGTTACCGTTATCTCGAGAAACTAGTCCATTATCGGCACAAACTCCATCATTTTGTATTAAGACAAAACACACAAAATTTATTAAATATATCACAAAAAGTTTTCTATCACAAGTGAAAAAATATTTCAAATTCATTTTTTAACTAAACAGTCTTAACACACAAGCAAATTATTGCAAATAGGGAGAGATGCTATGAGCAACACTGGCTTTTATACCGCTGCATGGAAATGAAATAACCGTTATAAGTGCCCTAATGGACACATGTTCATGGTGATTGGGAAAAATTATATTCTAATAGCTTTGTTAAAAGCAAAATAAAGTGTAGATTTTGCAGATTAAATAGAAGCTTGCTTAGAGATTAAGGGTTGTATCTTTATTGTTGACATGGAAAATGCTTTAGTTGCCTGTCAGCACCCGTTGCGTAAGTAGTATTTTTCTCTTCTGCTTTTTTTTTTTTTTTTGTTTTATTGCAAAAATCTCAACCACTTGAGGTCGAAGACCTTCTGTCATATGGCAAGTTTAATTCTCTTAGGAGCATTTATGCCATATACCAACGTGTATAAGCTTTAAGCACAGTGTTGCCATATGGTCCGATATATCGTATTTGTTACGATTTTCAGTCTTGAATCCGATGATCCGATATATGGCCATAATTCTCCAAAATGTTACGATTTCAGAAAAAATAGATCCGACGTCCGATTTACGACGTCCGAAAATAAAAATAGCAAGTTAGCAAGATAGCAACTTTAAACTTTGTTTTAAAAATTCTGTGTCAACTCTTTTTAACCAATGACAAAATATTTAATGAAGATTATTTTTTTTTATTTTTACTTCTATTTTGTGTGCTTAAAAGTATTTTTCAATATATTTTATCAGAATATTTTTTATATATAATCATGTTAGAAACATTAGATGAACTGACTTTTGAAGCAAAATTTGATTTATTTATTTATTTAATAATAAATCTTAAAACTTCCACATTGATTTTTATATTTCTTCTTTAATGTTCAATTGCCTTCTCGGAAAATTTCTACGTTGTTGTTCTTTTTTAAAATTTCACGGATCCGACGGGAATCCGACGAACTGAGACAAAAGTTACGATATGATAATTTTTTTGATGGCAACACTGAGTTAAGCATGTGTTTTGAAATCATACAAATTTTCAGACTCAATATTTAACAGTATCGATTAACAGCGAAGAAGCTTACATATTTTCCAAGGCTTCCTCATAAATTATTACTAAAGGTCTGTACGTCACTTCTCTACTAACACTAAAGAGTGATAGAAATTCTCGAAGTCTTTGATTTTTATTATCAACTTTTTTTTTTTATACTCAATTTCATACATTTTTATTTAAATCTACAACATTAACTTACAATACAAGAGTATAACTATGAATATCATTAATCTGGATATTGAATTCATGGTTGCACCATTTCTACGGTCTAAATATTTGTACAGACTACCCAAACGTAATTCGGCCCATTGTAGATTTTTATCAACTGTTGCTACCGCATTACGTAGTTTCGTAATAGATGTTCCCCAATGTACGTTATGCTTCTCAATTAACTCTACTAAGGTTTGTCTTTGTTGCCGATTTGTAAAATAATTGGCAATATTGCTGAGTACATCGGCTGCTTTGCACCAACCTCCAAGACTAAAGAAATAATCGAAAATTAAATTGAAATTGTACTTTATAAAAATTACGAAAATTATGCAAGACTTACGCTTCCGCCAGTCTGTCAATTGTTTCCGCTATCATTTGCAAAACGGGTGTCACATTTTCGGGATTTTCTGAGTAAAGTGCTAAAAGAGCGTTTTGTTTGTATTCGACGGCCACTTCTTTACTCAGTATTAAAGCGTAATACTGGCTAACAACACGATAGATGCGAGTACAGCCCATGGCACGTAGTATCAATTCCTTTTCACTCGTACGATTTTCGGCCATGTATTGATCGTAGAGATAGAAGAATTGAGCATCATAACCTACGCGATTCATGCTGCAATAGACGGTCTCACGAAAGTCGGGCACTGGTTTAATGCCGGTATCTTTCATGCTGGTATAGGCAGCGAGTACATCGGTCTGACATTCCTTTCCACGGTACTTGCACACCCAGTTGACAACCTTGTTGTGGTTGTATACATTCAGTACTGTGTCATTGCTTGCTATGAAACGTAACTTCTTGTAAACCGCAGCGGTTACATCTAACACAAATGCACCTAAAACATTTTGCCGCTCTAAAGTAGTACGTTGGGCTATTTGTGTCAGTCCGGAGAAAGTTGCGTACCAGGGCAGATAGTCAGTTTCCTGTGCCAAGTACTCGAGAAAATCAAAGAGTACATCGTACTCCAAAGCACCCATCTGGGCGAAACTAAAAAGATCATCGATGAGTTGGGCACGATTTTTGGTCGGTATGCCACTGTGTTGAGGCCTCAGTAAGGCTCTTTTTATACGCTGCAGCGTGGAGGGGTCATAAAAGACTCTATAATAGCCAGTCTGCTGAACATTGAAAAGAACCCAATCCAGCGGACTTGTAAAATTTAGATTTAAAACATCTTGACTTGTATTCAGGTAGAAACGAGGTGTAAGATTGGCAAAATTGACCTCGTTGCCATGGGTGTAGGTTATAGGTATTGTATACTTGATGCTGGCATCACTGCCATCATTTGACTCGAACAGAAATCGTTTTTGTGTTAGACTTACAGTTTTACGATCTACACTGAGGCTAACATTTAGTACTGGGTAACCAACTTGCTCCGTCCAGTCGGCAAAAAATTTATCCAAATCGACCAATTGTTCACGAGGCCACTGGCGTTTTAAATGTTTGAATAGGTCTACAGGAACAGTGTTTTTAAGGTGGCTGTAATGAGTGGGAAAAAAAAAAAGATTTAGTTTGTTCTATTGAAACTTGCTAACGAAGATTTTAAAAGGGTCTTTAAATCAGGGGCCGAACTGATTAGAGAGTTTTTATAAGTCGGGCAGAGTCGGGTATTGCAATCAAAGTGTTTTCTCAGCATATATGTAAAATTTAATGAATATAATTATATGCAAAGTATATTTAATATTCTCTATTTCTCAAATTACTACGATTAATTTTCTGTGAGGGTTGACATTTTGTTTTTAGTCTTTTCAATTAAGTTTCACCAACTGACAAGGTAAGGGTTTGGGGTTTTCTGTCTACGGTTTAAGGATTAAAGTGCTCGATTTTTCCTAGTGTAATTAATTTTTTGGTTTTGGGGTAATCTGTCTATGGTTTAAGACTAGTAGTTCGGTCGGACTTCGCTCTTTCTTCGGATTCTTGGGTTAAGAATTACCTATCTCCGGCTTAAGAGTTATATTTCTCGCTTTTTCTTGGCAGTTGGATTAATTGATTATGATTAAAGAGTTTTAGCACTACCTTATTTCTTGGTCTATTGTTTTTGAGGTTACCGACTTGGAATTTCCACGGTATATTGGATTGAGAGTAATGTGTCTACTGTTTATTGCTTATAAACTGACTTCTTATCTGACAGTCTAGTCCCATGTACTTTTCTAGCCCTCTACGGCCCTGCGAAGAGCAACGACATGCATCAAAACAGTTGAGTCACTGGATTCTAAAAAATATGTCTTTCTCGACTCACTTTTTAGGTCTTTTTAGGTTAATATAATATTGTAAATTATCTCTGAAACATTAAAGAGGCACTAGCAAAAGGTTCGAAAACAGGTAATTGTGCTAAAGAATTTTTGAGCGTTCATTTCCGGAAGTATTTTCGTGAAATACGAGACTTATTTTCAATCACAAGTAAGGTCTTAAATAACGATATTGAAAGGATGTTTGCAAAACATGACATAAAAAATATACTTTTGCAATTGATGAAATTTCCCGATTTGGACAATATAAGTTGGAAGAGATATCTCAACACCAAATTTAAAAAATATAATTTTCCCTTAAATATACTTTCCAAATTTTGTTAACCGATAAGTCTACACTTCAGGACACATTGAAAATACTGAAACTGGAATGCAACTTAGATTAGGTGAGTTCGAAACATCTTCCATAAAGCGGGGGTCCACAAAAAATGGGAAATAAAACCGTAAACCTCAAAAATAAAAGTTATAAGAGGATGCAAATTGATATATAAGTTAATAGGTTTCTGATAAAAATAGTTTCCAAAACGTAATAAAACACTCCTAATGAAGCAAAAATGGGCGTTATATGTTTAAAAATATATAATTCTTTTAAAAAAAAACCGATATTAAATTTAAGTATGGTACTCGTAAAAAAGCCAGAAATAAAATTTTAAGTCTTTTATAGTAACAAAGCAAATTTTAAACTGAGTGAGAGGCAATAAGTTGTAGACAAAGCATTTTGGGAAAATGGGCGAATTCGGAAAAAAAAGTAGGTGGTAGAAAAATAGTTGAGAGAAACAAAGAAAAAAAAAAAAACGGTAAGAGAAAGATAATAAATATTAAGATGAAAATTAAAGCCATGAAGAGGAAAATAAGAATGAGATTAACTGTAAGTAGTTATTTAATATAAGAATGAGGTAAGCATAAATACAGTGATAGGGATGGGAAAATAGAAAGGAAAAGGGATAGGGATAGGAATAAGGATAGAAATAGGAATAGGAATAGGTATAGGTATAGGAATAGGAATAGGAATAGGAATAGGAATAGGTATAGGAATAGGAATAGAAATAGGAATAGGAATAGGAATAGGAATAGGAATAGGAATAGGAATAGGAATAGGAATAGGAATAGGAATAGGAATAGGAATAGGAATAGGAATAGGAATAGGAATAGGAATAGGAATAGGAATAGGAATAGGAATAGGAATAGGAATAGGAATAGGAATAGGAATAGGAAAATAGGAATAGGAATAGGAATAGGTATAGGAATAGGAATAGGAATGGGAATAGGAATAGGGATTAGGAATAGGAATAGGAATAGGAATAGGAATAGGAATAGGAATAGGAATAGGAATAGTAATAGGAATAGGAATAGGAATAGGAATAGGAATAGGAATAGGAATAGGAATAGGAATAGGTATAGGAATAGGAATAGGAATGGGAATAGGAATAGGGATTAGGAATAGGAATAGGAATAGGAATAGGAATAGGAATAGGAATAGGAATAGGAATAGGAATAGGAATAGGAATAGGAATAGGAATAGGAATAGGAATAGGAATAAGAATAGGAATAGGAATAGGTATAGGAATAGGAATAGGAATGGGAATAGGAATAGGGATTAGGAATAGGAATAGGAATAGGAATAGGAATAGGAATAGGAATAGGAATAGGAATAGGAATAGGAATAGGAATAGGAATAGGAATAGGAATAGGAATAGGAATAGGAATAGGAATAGGAATAAGAATAGGAATAGGAATAGGAAAATAGGAATAGGAATAGGAACAAGAATAGGCATTGGGATAGGGATAGGGATTTTATTTTATTTTAACTGATATGAGGCAATTTGGATAAAATGGTAATAAATACATCATGACGAATCTGCATAAAATGCAAAAACAATAAAAAAACGAATAAAGGACTAAAATACATAAATAGTGATACTGGTATGATATAGTATGTCATAAAAAAATTTAGGTTTTTCCTTAAGATTTTTTAATTTTAAACTGAATAATGAAAATTTCTTATCAGGTTTCTAAACGTATTTGATTATATTTAGCGCTAAAAACATAATTTTTACTCATTATTTTACCAGAATTTCGAATCATTCAAATAAAATGTTTAGTAGTTACTATGTTTCTAGACCAAGTGTATTGGGGTTGAAGTCTGAGTCAGCCAGTCACGACATTTTTTATAGGAAATTTTTAGTAAAATTATTTTCTCACATATATTTACTTTAGAAACTCCTCATTAAGGTATATTTTACAGAAAAAATAAATAACATATCTTCTTTAAGACGGGCTTTACGTATTACTAAGACAAAAATGTTAAAAAATTTTTGATACTAAAATTTCAAATACTACAAAACAATTTTATCGAAAAAATTAAAATAGCTTCCCTCTCATTTCTTGATTGATTTACTGTTAAAAAAATAATATTTTAAGTGCATTGCAATTGAAATACAAAATAGTTTTATTAAACATATAAATAGTACTACAAGAAAAAAGGAAAAAAATAATTGCTTCATAAAAATTCATAAAAAGTAATAATTAATACATTTCAGTAAACAAAATGTATTTTTTTTTTAGATTATAATTGGAGTCATTCTTTTGAATCATAAATATTTTTATTTTTCGTCAAATGTTATGCATTTTTCACAAAGCATATTCATATGATCGAAACACAGTGGAGCCTGGCAGATAGCTGACTTATACAAGCAAATGCAAATTCACATACAATATTCACTCCAGCAATAAATTTATTTTAGCAATAAATTTGGAAAAATATACCTAATAATTTTCTTATAATAAACAGAAAAAAAAAAATTCCAAAAAAAGTTACGTAAATGGTGTGGTGGGAAATGCATACCCCAGCCGACTTTGGAATGACCTGACCTGTTGGAATGAGTCTACCTAAGGAATATTTTTTAGCTCATCTCAGTTATTGATCTTTAATTTGAAGCTACTGAAGCTATATTGAAGAAAATAAGGTCTCTGGGGTATGTCATACCCCCCACTACACTAACGCCGGGTTAACATTGCTCCAAAATTCTTTCTTTGTCATCAGCTTCTTGTTCTAGAGGATTTTTGATGTAATTCCCACGCATCATTCCTGTTTCATTCACAGTTTTAGATTAAACACTAACGTGTATTCAAGTCGTAGTCAAGTTTCTTATCGGACACCAGACGACACATACACATATACGTCATTAAACAAAAAAAAAAAATGTACTCACTACTCTTTCAGATAAGCACGTACAGCGCTGTCGAATTTCTGATGTCCCATAGAGTTTCGAAACATGCGAACAATACAAGCTCCCTTCGCATAGGTGATGGCACTGAATTTGTGTGCTACCTGCTCTGGTGTTTGAACGCTGTTTTCACTGCTGCTCAGTGGCTGTGTAGAGTTAAGAGCATCGGTGACAAAAATTGTATGCATTTGTTTGATAGTGAACTGTTGGTCCATTTCAAATTCGGGATATAGCTGTGAATATGAAGCCATTTTAGATTATATCTTCGATAATTATCACATCTTTACCTACCTGTTGGGTAAAAAAGTATTCAAAGTAGCGGGCAAAAGCTTCGTTAAGCCAAAAGTAGCTCCACCAAGCGAACGTGACGCTATTGCCAAACCACATGTGCGCGGTCTCATGAACTATAATGCTGGCACTATACTGTTTATTAGACCAACCATCTGTATAGCCAGGTTCCTGTACCAAAACAGCATCTCTGGAAAAAGTGGATGCTGGAGGAAGTTTAATATTATGTTAAGGAAAAAACTTACTTGTACATAATGAGTCCCCAATTTTCCATGCCATTGTGTGGAAATGCTGGTGCACCCACTTGCTGAAAAGTGGGATTACCAAGCGTTCTGTAGGGCTGTTGAGTGAAGTTATCATAAGCCGGTAGAGCACGTTCAGCTACATTGTAGCTATAAGCGGTTTTATTGTAGTATTCGGTACGCGTTATGATAGAAAAACTTGCATTTCCATGTGCCTCAAAATCAGAAATGAGAAAAGCTATCAGATATGTGGACATGCGAGGCGTGGCTTCAAAGTTATCCATATAACGATCGGCACTAAATCAAATAGTAGTCTTATCGATAGAAATTCTACTCACTCAAAGAATGCTCGGCGACTTACCCTTCCGGTGTGCTGCTTAAAAGTCGGGTGTTGAAGCGTGACGTATACGTATGTGGACGACTGATGTGCATTTTGAAGACTGCTTTCATAGCAGGCTCATCGAAGCAGGGAAAAATGGAACGTGCATCGAGACGTTGCGCCTGTGTAATGCCAATCCATCTATGCATTAGCGAATGAAAGATAGTACTTTAGGTGTTAACTTCTACTTTTTTTATTTATTTTTTACATACTTTTGCTTGCCTGCAGCATTAATATAGCTGATTCTGTAGAAACCAGCTAGGCCATCGCGTATTTGGCCAACATACCGAAAGTACAGCGTGTAGCTGGTGTTGGCTTGTAGTGGCGCATTTAACTGCGCTGTTAGAAAGTTGGTGCTATTCTCATAGTTCAGCTGACGTATAGCATTTGGTATTAAACTGCCACTAGCATCATAAAGCACGGTGTCGTTCAACTCTATGTAATCTTTGTTCAGATGCAGCGTTATATTCATTGTATTCGCCGCAACAGCGTGCAGCGTAATGTTGACCTGTCCATCGAAACTGAATTGCTTTTGACCATCCTCGGGCAGCAAATAAGGCCTAATGGTAATATCGTAGACATCTGGTAGCACTGTGTTGTTCAGGCGGTAATTTAAACTCTGCGCGTTGCTTAAACCCAGCCATAATGGCAACAAAAACCACAACACACTAGCGTAAATAAAACCTATTGTCATCGGTCTCATGGTAACGCGTTCGAAATTTGTGTTGACGCTTTGAACACTAGCGTCTGACTCGCGTTTCACCTCGCTTGTTTATAATAACTATTCCATATCTTGCCTATATTTAATCTAATTAAACCAGCAAATGCAACGATAAGATACGAAGTTTATAAACTGTCTTAAATAATCCGCTCAGCTTTGATAAAACACTGAGACTAACACTTTATGAGGTATCAGCGTAGAGGAAATTTCGCCTTGAACCGGTTGCCAACGCAAGAACGGGTACATATTGTTTAATAATCTTTCTGATAAATATATGCGGTGAAGTACCGAGTAAGCCGAAAACAAAACACTCAGCTGTTCATCTATTTATATAAAAAGTTCTAAAATATTTGCATAACGCTTATTTGTAAACAAAATTCTTTGCCGTAATGATGATGATAATTGCTTATTTCAATATAAACATAAATGACCCGGTGGTAAATGAACACATGACATAATCGAAAACTGTTCATAAAAAATCATATTTTTATTGAAAGACACAAAAGGTAATACTTAAACTTTTTGAAAACTTGAAAAAGGATTTAAAACTGTATTAAAATATTTCATAATAATAATCATAATCAATCAATTCATAATAATTATCAATATTTTTATTGCATTTGTGTGCCAGATCTTTTATGAACAGTTATATGGCTGGTTTGAATTTATACGTTTTCATCGAAGATTTCTACATTTTGTAAAATTTTATGTGACTTCTCGTGCACAGATCCTTTAAGGTATACTATTAATTAAGATCTTAAAAGATTGACTACTTGTTTTTTTACCTTTCCTTAGCAGCAATCATTCTGAACTCATTAATGTTATTCGGAAACAGTTTTCAATATGTTTCACAAGTCCTCGATCGGATTTAGGTCGGTCGACAGTGGTGGCCAATCCAAACAATTTGTACCTTTGCCAAAATCCATTTTGTCGTCATTTTCACTCTATGTTTGGGGTTATTAAATAGGGTATTCAGATTGGTGGTTTCACAGTTAAAAGTCAACCTGAAATAAAACTTTAAAACTTTTTTGTACACCAAATAGTTTACCGAAGACATTCATGCTTCATACAGTTTTTTAAGGATTAAATTAGTTCGCAATGATAGAAACAATTTTCGTGACCTTTTTTACTAGAAACTTTCTTACCAATTCACACTATCTATAGCATTTTTAGTATATAACGTGATATTAATTAAAATATCTTAAAATAGCTTGAAAATGTTCAAAGTAAAACACCCTTCTAGAGTAAGCATGGATTTTTAGATTCTATTCTTCATAATAAGAGCTCTCTTCAATAAAAATTCTATATATTTTTTGCAGCCAAGTTTTTTTAGTCTAATTTCTGCTCTGAAAAAATTGTCTGTTATTAGGTCTGTTCCCGTACTCTAAAGTTTTAGTCCAATTTACCAGTTTTACAGGTTTTAGTCCGAAAAGCGTTCCCGTACTCGTAAAAATGGTAAAAGAGAGTGCAATTGAGAGAGTAAATAATTTCCCCTCCTTGTCAAAAGTTGCAAGTTTTAGTCCGAGAAAATTCTTCTGGTAAAAATGGTAAAAGTGTCAAAAAGCTTAAAATCAGCTGTTTACAAGTTAGCAAAGAAATTGCGATGCATCGGAACTCCTTTGAAACTAATAGAATCGAAACCAGAAACATAAGACAATGTGTAAAAGCTTATACAAATGCTAAACGAAAGTAGTATTTTTGCCAATATTTCTGCTCAGATGAGAGTACAAATTTTAAAATTGCTTAATCAAGGATTAATTGAAGGTTTCAGACATATTTTAAAATATCTCATTTTTTAACGTTCATGAAAATGTTTTATTATATTTTTCTTATAGAGACTTTAAAAGTGCATCATAACTTATTACACTGGTTTACAGCCAATATGTATTTTGAATGCCACTATTCTTTTCTCATGTAAAATCGGTCGCTAATTCCGAAAAAAAATTTTTTTTTTTTTCTGTCACTCCGTTTTCGAGATATTGCCCACTGTAGGGTTTTCAACGAAAAAAAAAAGTTTGTTCCACTTAATTGCATATATCTCCAGAACCAACAACAGTAATCAAACAAATGATGATATCAAATAAAAGCTAATAAAATTTCTTACAAACAATGCCAACATCATTTTTATGAAATTTGGCACATATATTTTTTATGACAAGACACAGCCGCGTACCGTGGGGGGGGCGGGGGGGGCGGTCCGCCCCGGGCGGCACTAGTTAAGGGGCGGCACTGAAGCTAAATAAAGCCTTTTACAAAATAAATATGTGTACATTATCATTTTAAGGTGTACAAACAAAAGAAAGAACTAAACTTAATGAATAAATTTGGCCACCACAGTAAATGAAACTATATTTATGAGCTTCGTATTGAGCACAACCAAAATGTAAAATCGTTTTTCGAGTCTCAAAATTAGTTGCCACAGAAATAAAAAAAGACATAATATTAAGGCATGTGCGAGTAGTTGAATTTTCGAATAACTCGGCTGCGACTTGAAACAAGCATTGAATAACTGGTGTTTTCGAGTAACTCAAAGTTTTTTGAGTTTTTAAGTGCTTTAACTTGTCAGTGGAAATGCTCAGTAGAAAAGTGGTTTAACAGAATAACGTTTTTCAACTTAGGTATATTTGGTAAAAATAGCTGTTTTGTGCTTTGATGTGTTGAGTGTGGGAGAAAGGCGGAATTTTCGTTTGATTATAGCGAATTGTAAGTTCAGAGTGCATATTAAGAAATAAGACTTATGCGTATAATTTTAAGTCGTATCTTTTATAATGTTTTTTGATTTTTTAAGGGATTTCACTGTTTTAATAAAATCACTTTGGAGAGGAGTTAGGCGTGGTCTAAACTGATTTAGGTCATTTTCTAATTTAATAATTTAATTATTAATTTTCAAGAACTGATTTTGAGAAATGACCACAAGGTTTCAGCAGCTTCATGCTCTTGCTGAAAAATTCGCAATTCTTACTCCTTTGATTCTCCTGAATGATAAGTTGGAATGTAAACTGAATGAATTCTGTCACGAAGAAATTGACAATGAAGAGTTTCTCGTTGAGAGAAAAATACTTCAGCATATTGTTTCTATAGCTCACAAAGAAACTGATTCTTGTATGAAAGGTCCACTTGAACTTTTAAAATTTATTTTTAAATTAAGTCTAGAAAACGCAGTTCCAAACATTGTTATACTTTTAAGCTTTATTCTAAGCTTTTATTCATAAAAACCTACATTAGAACTACAATGAGTACTTCTCGCCTACAAAATCTTGCCAAATTATCTATAGAATACAAGTAAAGTAATGAAATAGACTTTGACAATTAGGGAATTCACAGTTTGCTTCTAAAGTTAACACCTGACAACTTTAGAAAGATATTTAGATCGAACTGTGAGCACTTCTTTTTGTGTTTTGGAGCTAAATTGCAAAATTAGTTTTCAAAAATTTGAAATTTGTTCATAAACATGCCTCGAATGAACGGAAAGGAAGAATTATGAGATAACTTTAGCAACAAGTGGTATCTCAAGTTTGTACGTAAAACAAAAACAATCAAAGTTAACACGTGCTAAAATGTTCTAAAGTTAATAAACGGCAAAGTAAACAGAGCAAATAATACAGAACTGTGAGCACCCTAAATGTAATTACCGATTTTGCTAATAAAAAAACAAGAAAAATAATAATTTAATAAAATATTATATAAAAAAAATTGTATTTGTATAAATTTCCTTTTCGGTGTCATTAAGGAATAAACTTTTTTATCGTTGGTCTAATTCTAATATGGCGTAAGTCAACATTTGGAATAATAGCGATTATTAACGTTTAAGGGGACCTGACGCCTTCAAAATTTTGTTTATTTTAATGTTTAAAAATGTGTATAAGTTCAATAAAAATAGATATAATTTTGAAAAATTACAAATATATTTTTCGGAAAAATATTACGCAAAAAAATTTTTTATTGTTTTAATCACATATACTGCTGATGGAATTTTTTTAAAAAATTCATGGCGCTTTTAATTTCATATGTTTTGTTCACCACTTTATATATCATAAATAAATTTTATTTTCAACTGTAGGGTATAAGTATAGTGTGTATGCAATGACAAAATTTTATTATGCCAGGTTACTCCTTAAAAAATACTTGTTCAGGTGTCAATATATCATATTTATATATTAGTAAATATAGAAATCTCCCGTGATATAACAAAACCAAGTAACTTGTTTTTTGAAAATTGTGAGAAATTGAGGTATTGTGTTATAGGATATAATCTTTCCGTATATAAGATTTTTAAGTTTTTTGAAATTATTGAAGAGTTAAATTATTGAAGAGTTAAGAGTTAAGTTTCGAAATTTTTGAAACTTGTGCTAGCCAAATTATTTTGCGTTGCAGATTTTTAACAATTCAGTCGAACTTAAGATACTGAGAAAATTTTTGTCATATATTTTTTCATTTCATATAAACAAGATTTTTGTTTTTTCACAAAACCAGGCAACTATGAAGTTACTTAAAAGCAAATAAAACATTTATATGTTTCTTAGAACACTTTATTCTTTGCTGTTTTTTCAAAATCAAGTAACTTTAAAGTTGCTTGGTTTTGTTGTATAATATCACTTAAAACACAATTGTTTAGAAAATAAGTTGAACATTTGTTTCAATTTTAATTAGGTATCTTATTATTATTGGTTGGTGACCGTGGCATGCAGGTTAAGTGTGTGGCTTAGCATGCTCGGAGCCCGGGTTCGATCCCCAGCCGTGGCGAAAAGTTTTTTCAATAAAAAATTTTTCTGATCGGTCACCACCTCTCTGCAGACAATGGCAAACCTCAGAGAGTAAATAATGCCATGTAAAGCTTCTTGAGAACATGAGCCGTTCGGAGTCGGCATAAAACATGTAGGTCCAGTTCTCGGTCAATTGTGTGCATAAATTTAATAATACACACAACACAATCGATCCTAAGAAGCTCGGTCAAAGTCCTTTCAAGGGCTGAAATGGCCAATTTGTTTTTTGTTTTTTTTTTTTTTCTTATTATTATAATTAAGTATCTACACAAGTATCTTATTAAGTAAATTATATATAAATCTATTCATTAAACTCAATAAAAAAGCTTTTGATACTATTTTTAACAAAATTAATGGAACACATAAATAAATTCATGAATGTTGGTATTTACTCATGGCTTGTAAAACCAATAGAAAGATCCTTAGAATCTTCCCAAAAATTAATTTTTGTGTTATCATGTATTAAAGGAATTAATTTATCTATAATATCCTTCTTTTTAGATGGGTTTTTCACGATTTCCTTTAATTGCACATATTTGAAAATTTCAGAAAATCTTTTTGATGAACTAATGTGCATTCAAAAAAATTTTGCATCGGTTTCGATGGAAGTTTTATAAAAAATTACAATAATCCTTTTCGAGTTTTTCTGAAAATTTTGCATTTCTTTTTTTCGGCAATTGCTGTATGCTGGATGCAATAATCTTTTCTTTGTAGCACTATTGAAAACGAATGTTTGAGAATCCTTTGTAGTACGATTGGAAAAGATTGTTTGAGAATCTTCAGATCGAGTATCCATGAAATGATTGTCCATGAGCTCTTCTTCGTCACCTTTTTTCATTTGTGGATCAAAATCAGGATCATAGTACGACGATGCAGGACTAAAATCAATTTCACTTTCTCCGTTATTAACGCAAAAATCACTGGAGAGTATACTTATATTTTTGTAATAATTTCCAAAAAAAAATTCAAGGAACTTATCATATAATTTTTGATAGATTATTACTTTCAAATTTTCAATTAAATCGAAATTTTTTTCAAGTGACGACATTGTACGCTGGTTTTGATTATATTCGATACGTTTGAAGAAGAAGATGTGACTAAGAAAAAATTTTCAATAAATTTTGGAAATAATTTTTCGATTGCGGTATTTTGAAGTGAATTTTTTCGCATAAAATTTAACTTCGTTTAAGTAAAGTGCTGAAAAGTACTGAAGTAACTTGGTTTTGTTGTAACCCATTTTAATTTAATCAAGGCATTTCAAGTTACTTGTTTTATTTTTTTTTTAATATTAGTGTTTAGAAATGAGATAGGCAAAAATGGATTGAAGTTTCTCGTAGACTTTTTGCTCTAGATTTTTAAACATGATAGAACAACAAAACCACGGAAGAAATGAGAGCAAAAATAGACTCATGCGCGCGTTTTGCTCCATTTTTTCCAAACTTGCGTCGTATTAGAAATAGGTTGATGATATGTATATTAGAATTTTTTTTATATAATTGAGAACAATGAAAGACCAAATTGTAAAGTGAAAACTATGCATACAAAACCCTATATTAATATCAAAGATTTTTTTTTTTATTGCATATGAGGGGGGCGGCAAATTTGGAATCCGCACCGGGCGGCTTAGCCTCTCGGTACGCCACTGACAAGACAAAGATGGTTTTGAAAAATGAACGTCATCCGCCTACGGACACGCCTACCTCCCATACAACCCAAAAAGTTTAAAACTCAATAAATAAGGTTATGTTTGTCAGAGAGAAATTAAATTTGGTATGTATGGATTTTATACCAAAACTAAGGTGTGTTCAAAAATTGGGAGTAATCCGTCCATGAACACGCCCACCTCCCATAGCGAAAGCACAATAAAGGCATTAACTGTGAGCTACAGAAATAAAACTTGGTATGTGTAAATTTTTCATCAACATTTAAATGCATAAAAAATATAGGCTTCATGCGCCCACGGACACGCCCTTTTACAATAAAAATTTTTTTGTTTTTGAAAAGTGGGTTTAGGGTATTTCATGGTCGGCCTAGACCGACTTTAGACTTTCTTTACTTGTTAAACTTAAAAATATCTTATAAATGTCCCACACATAACGATGGAATTCCCCATCAGTAAATAGTTCTATTCAATATATCTATACAAAAAATATATCTTATATAAACATTCATCATATACATATGTGAATACATGTAAATGAATTTGATAAACTGATTTTTTATAAATAAATGGTTTAATAAGCTTTTTTTACTTCAAGTAAAAATTATGACGAAAAAGTATGACGATTTTAGAACTTGAAATACTATTTTCGGGAAGCGCAAATGACGATTTTTACAGTCAAATGGCGATTTTTGAAAAGCTTAATGACGTTTTTAAGTGAAAAGTTTCTGGCAACCCTAGTTATAAGGAGAGGTCCTCAGGTGTCACCTCCAACTTTAATGAGCTTTGTATGTGTGATAGAGGACAAAATTTTAAGGTTGACATATTTTTTTTTTAGATCTGCTGCATTCAAGGTTAAAGCTTTCAAAATGGCTGTCTAAAATTTGTAAAACATACGTTTTTTCGCAATAACTTCAATATTACGTACTGAAACGTACACAAATTGGGCATCAAATGAAAAGTATCAAAATTAAACATTGTTTGGTGTACATGTTGAAAAATTTGTTGTTGTTGTTTTTGTTTTGTTTGTTGTTGTTGTTGATTTTACAAATTATTGCTTATATTACACTGATCATGTAACTGTTTCTTTAATTAACTTGAAAATAAACCTTTTATATATTGTAGTTACTATAATTTTAAAAGTTAATTTAAAAAAAAATGCACCGTTGTGTAAATATTGATTATTTAAATGTAACAATTTTTTAAGTATAGTATACAATATGGCTATCAAAAATTGTGTTTTTTTTTAGAATTAACTTTTTGTATTCAAATATAACGGAAAATGGTCACATTTAATAGGACTGCCATACAAAAGTGGTTTTATATGTATGTATTTCCATAAAACACATTAAATTTTTCAAAATCTCCTTATTAACTATTACAAATATATTTTATTTGATTAGCTATTGTGAATATATTTCATGATAAGCAATATTATATAAATACATTTTCTGAACTCTTTTCCAAAACTTATGAAATTATTTTTTTTTTACGAAACATCTGAAAAATCTACCCTTAATTCAATATGATAAGCTTCTAAGTAAAAAGGTCTTTCTTCGATATGTTACAAGAAAAATCATAAAAATCTTTTTTTATAACTCCTCAGAAATCCAATGAATCTGTAACGATTGTATGTATTTTATTAATTTTTTTTTTTTAAATTGGTGCCATCGTTTTTTCAATATGGTTTTTAAGAGCTTTCGTTTGGTATCAAATTTTAAATGTTTCCAAATAAATTAGCAAAATAATGGCAATAAATCGTAATTTTGGGTGATTTATGAGCCCGAGATTGAAACCCTAAACCATAGACTAAGCACGTATACAAAATTATGTCAACCTTGAATTTTTGTCTTCTAACACCTATCCAAAAATCATTCAAATCGGATACTGTCACCTGGAAACCTTGCCTGGTAAGATAAATATTTGCTTATCGATGTAATTTGTAGTTAACAATGAATGGCTCACCTGTTTAAAGGTCAATGAATCGGATTCGTTTGATGCTCTTCTTCTACCTGGTTCTATGTGAAGTTTTGTCTATTTGTCGCTATTTTTTGTTTTTATTTCTTTTAGCTTTGAACCAAGGATTTCAGGTATTAAACCTACTCAGTCAAGTCTGCCATGGTTTGGAAAATGGGGCGATAGATAAGCAGGAGAAAAAGTGAAAATCAAGTGATACAAGTGTAGAGTGTTCTATGTGTGGCGGAACGCTATTTCAACATTCGAATTTGAGTTGAGGCAACTATTACGGAGTGCAACTATTTACGAAGGCGAAAGGTAATGTCGAGTTGAGCAAAAAATCGTATGGGAGGGTGTGATCTATTTTAATAAAGTCAACTTTATTATTTTTAGAGATATGCTTATATTTTAAGTGTCATTGAAAAGAGAATTGAATAAATTACAAGAGTTATTATGAAAAAAAATGTAATTTATTACGTGAAATTCGGAGAAATTTGGACTCAAAGTTGAAATTTAGTCGTTTCCACCGATTGATTTCATCTTCAGACGAGCACAGCTCAGAAACGGTTAAATCGGTGGGGTTTGTTGATATACCGTTAGAAAGGTGATTTTATTGCCTGTACAATGAGTTGTACAGTTGTATCCCTATTAACTCTCAAAATAAGTTTTCTTTGGGTTAGTTTTTGTGCTAGAAACAATAATTTTAATCAAAATTGTGAAATACTAATTAACCCAGTAGCTCCTAAGAATGTAAAAATATGAGGGTCTAACGGTAGGGGGTCCAATACAAATTTTTGCTCAACTCAACATTACCCTTCACCTCCGTTAATAGTTGCACTCAGTTGCGGGACACCCTGTATATTGATGAATTTTTAATTTAATTTGATTAGAAATGAAAGAATTAAAGAAAAGTAAAAGCGTAGGGCCATGATTCAAGGCCAAGATTCGAACCCGGAACCTCTGGGTTGTCAGTTTTCAAAGAATGACACATTGCATGCAGGGTTGCCACACACAAAAATTTTTTTTTACCAAAATTCTGAAAAAAATTTCACATTTAAGAAAACAATTTCACGTCCAAAGCAAAAATTCAAATATTTGTTGTGATGATATTGACGAAAACAAGCAATCCCAACTAGCACAAAAATGTCTGTAAAGATTGCAGCAAGATTTACATTAACTCATTATGAAAACTACGTAGTTTATGAAAGCACGCTTATTGACTTCTATAATGGTAAAAAGGCGAACTTTTTATTATTTTATAGACTTCTTGGACATTCATTAAAATTCGCCAACAACTTCCGTAGGATTAGTGCGTGCTTGCTTACACAAGATTTATGCAGCTTATATGTATTTCTAACAAACTGATGATATAAGCTTAACCGAAGCTCTAAAATCAAATTAAAAAAATTTCTGATTTTGTATAATATTTAAATTTTTTATATTTTTTAATGAAAATTTCCCAAAATTGTTCTTATATACACAGATAACACTGTGAAAACGTTTCGTAGCACGAAAAGCAGGAAACGTGCTACTTTTGAAAACGTTTAACCCAAATTCTTAAAAAAAAATTCGGCATCGCGTAATAATGATGCGCATGGCTTTTTACTGCAGGAAAATAATGCAGCAGCTTCAACAGCTAAAAATCGAAAGGTTAGGTTGAGCCTTATTTTTCTTAGCCAAAGTGTTTTTCGTTGCAGACAAGTTCAATACATTGAAAAAGGCCGATTATTTTAATACATTTTTGAAAGTAATATTTAATTTTTTGGGAAATTAAAAAAAAATGTTTGGTTTTCACTGCAAAAGTTTACCAAAATGAAACTTAATTTCACATTTTCACATCGATAAAAAAATTTACCAGTTTTGGTAAATTTTTCACATTCTGGCAACGCTGATTGCATGTATCTGCAATAACAACTCACCATGGTATCCATTTACCAGAAGCATTTCTTAAAATTAAAAGCTGATTTATATCTTCTGTGGACTTTCTCCATTATCATATACTGCGAAACCAATTTACTCAAAATAATTTTTTATAGATATGCTAGTCTTTATTGTTCCAAATTATCTTTTAATTATTGGACAATCAATATTTAGCGCATAGTTTTAGTTAAGAGTAATTATTGTGCTATGTACATAGTATGAGTATAAAACGTATGTATGTTTACTTTGGACTTATTTTATTGAACTCTGAACTAACGTAGCAACATGGTTATGCATGCTACTAGTATTAATGAGAGTGCGGTGAAGGCGCTGGTGGTGCTGCTGCCATTACCGCGTTTCTCTAAATACTGCTTGAATGTGCCCATATTACTTGTGGACCACGCTAGATTTTCAGCGACAGTTTTCTCTGCTGCTTCCAGAGTTGAGGCAGAGTCACCGAATTTCGCTTTGTTATTGCCATTGAATGTCTCGAGTTCCTTCTTTTGACTCTCTTCAGTGAAACGTGCAGCGATGCCTGAGATAACACTAGCGACACTGCTATAACCACCCATGCTAAAAATTGTATCAAGAGAGAAATTAAGGAATAGTACTAAAAATCAGTATAACAAAGCAAAACTTACGATGTTGCAAGTTCTTCAAAATTCTTGGTAACCAAGCTAAAAACGGGTGTCACATTTTCGTTGTTTTCCGAATACAAACTGGTGATTGCAGCCGACTTGTCTTGACGTCTAACATCATCGCTGACAATGATCCAGAAGTACTTTTCGACCAATTTGGAGTTCTTCACACAGCCTAAAGTGCTCAAAATTAGAGTCTGTTCGGTGGCAACAACCTCTGTCATCAATTTATTGTACAAAACATTGAAATCATTTTCATTGCCCTCACGCATGGCAGTGCAATAGACGGCAGAACGTATATTGACTGGCACAGGAGTGTTCTGCATTTTGCTAAAGTATGACTTGGCTTTTGAAATACATCCAGAATTGCCGAACTTGCAGGACCAAGATAAAATCTTGGCACGGTTATAAATATCCAAATTGCTGTCAGTGGACTTTTCTTCAAAGCCCAATTTGTTGTATGCATGCTCAGTAAGTTGACGTATATAGGTGCCGAATTTTTTTGTATCGGAGCCCAGACGAATGAGTAAATATGAATAACCATTGAAAGCGGAAGTCCAAGGTAAGTAGTTCTCCTCAGAGGCCAAGTATTCGAGCACATCCAGAGCTAGCTTATATTCAATTTCTCCAGCACGTGCCAAATTCAGCAGATCATCAACAATCTGAGCACGATTTATTTCGTGAATACCTCCCCAGTTTTGCGTGGTAAGAGCTTTATGAATTTTATGCCAATTCTCAATGTCATAATTGACGCGATAATAGCCCGTTTGCTGAATATTGGCAAGAACCCAATCAACTCCATTTGGTAAGTTCTCGGTTTTGATGTTAGTTGTTGCTTCAAGGAACAATTTTGGTGTAGTTGAATTAAAGTTCTTGTCCAGATTAGTGATATATGTAATCGGTACAGTGTACAATAGTTTGGCATCGGAACCGTCATCGGATTTCAAGAGGAAACGCTTCTGACTGATGGCCATATTCTTGTTTGCCGTAGAAACATTTATATGAATGACAGGATAACCAACTTGTTCGGTAAAACTTTTGAATATCAAAGGAGCCTGACTCTTGCTCTGCGCTGGCCAATACTTTTCCCAAGCTTCCAAAAGTTTTGCTGGTACGGCATTTGTATATTTACTATAAATATAATAAAATTGTATAGGGATTGTGTGTGATGGAGAAATGGTTATTATATGTTATATTATTAAACTTTTAGTGAAACCCTGTTATCAGTCATAATAATATTACTTGTAGTATGGAAAGTTTTTTAGTTTATATTTACATTTAGACCAAGGTGACCCTTTTCAACAAGTCCTCATCATCAAAAAAAATTGTTTGTCTTCGCCCTAAAACTAGGTCGAAATTGGGTTCTTGACTATAATCACATCAGCAAAGTTACTTTATGTTGATTTTTTTTTTTGAGAGTGGAAAAAATGTATAGTTTGTAGGGCTAAGTTAAGGTTCTTGGGTGTGTTGAAATAAGGCTTCAAACCCGAACTTGTATAGCGCAGTCATCGTTAATCTGCTCGTGTAAAAATGAAACATCTCAGGTCCAAATAATGTTTGTTTTTTCTTATTATGTAGTTTTCTTTAACTTATCTAATATTAAAACATGGTCTCTACAGTTATTGAAGTAAGCACGTTTATTCTTAGTCTTTTAATAAAATTCCTCACAATACTCAAAAAATTGTTTTCATCAACTAACCCGCTGACATCTTGAAAAAAATTGCATTTCTCCACTTCAGCTAGAAAAATTATGCCAGATTTGACTTTTCTAAAATTTTGCAGGCTTTAAAGAGCTATACCAAAAACATTGTCTCACAAATGCTTCTAATAAAGAATTATAGAAATTTTTTCCAGGCTTAGAGGCAGCATTTTGAGTGTTTTTTTTTACCGAAGCTCTATTGAAGTAACAACTTTCCGAAAAATTCGTAAACTTAGAGTTAAAACTTTAAAAAAACTTACATATATAACTACTGTCATAACTTATAAGAGCGATTATATCAACCATGTCTTCGTTTAAAAGTAAATTTTTGGTCGCAAGCTCTATAGAAGCGTAATCGAAGCTTCAACTGTTAATTTTCAAATTTCTTAAATTTATCAAAGTTCGAGGTTTAGTTGGAATGCTAATTTTTCTTTTGTTTTTTTTTTTTAAAGAATACATATTATTCAAATGTCACCTGTTATTTCTTCATATTTTTTAAACACTTGCAAACGTTTTATTGCTATGTATAAATATGCATTTTTTCACCATTATTCTTTCTTTTTCTAATTCATATTTTTGTATTGCAATCGCATAAGTATAACTAGGTTCACTAAATCTAAATTCGTCCTCTGAGCGTTTTTCCTAACTTTATATATATGCAGGGAATAAAAATAAAATTCAATTCCCAAAGTTGTGGCTCTGGGTTTTGTTTTTAAAAATTTATCAAAATTTCATACCTACGACCTCTGACTAGTCTTACTTGGTTTTCAAATAGTCCTGTAGAGATTTCTGGAAGTTCTCCTCGCCCATTGTATGCTCAATCATACGTATAAACGAAGCTCCCTTGTTATAGGTAATGCTATTAAACATGCGTCCCAGATCGGCTGGCGAATTTGTATTCTCATCACTCATTGGGTTTGTGCTATTTGTGGAATCCATGCCCATAACAGATTGTACCTGATCAATTGGAAATTGTTTATCCAATGACCACTGAGTTTCAACCTAAATAAAACATAAAATATTTATTATACATCAATATGTACCATTATAATGCCATTGACATACCATAGCGGTGCCGAAGTATTGGAAGTAGCGTGCGAAGCCCTCGTTCAACCAAGCATAACTCCACCAATCACATGTGACTAAATCACCAAACCACATATGTGCCTGTTCATGTGCCACAACTAAAGCAATGGACTGCTTACTACTAAGCGTTGTTGAGCCTTCTTTGTACAAGAGTCCACGTTCCCTGAAGGTCAATAGACCCCAGTTTTCCATGGCACCAGCCGAGAAATCGGGTATGGCTGCCACATGCATCTTAGCCACACCCATGCTATAATAAGGAATATCCAGATAGACATCTAATTCCTTCAAAATCTTCTGACCAACATTGAAACTGTACTCGGTCTGATCGTAATTTTCGGGACGTGCAATAACACTAAACTGTCCATTAGAGCGTTCATTGAATTCAGAGACAAGGAAGGCAATTAAATAACTTGACATATTGGGGGTACGATCATAGACATCAGTATAATAGTCACCATCACGTATGATCTGCACAATTTCATTATTACTGACTGATTTCATGCTCTTATGGCGAATAATATTGATATCGAATGTGGCCTTGAATTTGGGCTCATCAAAAGAGGGAAAAGCACGGCGAGCATGATTTGTTTGGAACTGTGTGGAGCCTAACCATCTGTGAGGTAATAAAGTTTACTTTAAGTATTTACATTTAAGTACATTATGGCTTGTGAGGCATTAGCTTACTTGGTCTGATTATTGTCATCCTTGTAGGAACTACGATAGAAACCATGCATATCATCGTCCATGGAACCAACATATTTGAAGTGCAACGTATATGTAGCGCCTGCAGTCAGATTATTGGCCAAAGTATAGGTTATTTTGTCGGTCACAGTGTTGACTTCAAAATTAGTCAAAGTAATTGGTTGAGCATTTGCTGTTGTAGGCCAGTACCTTCGCGCTGTGTAGTTGAGGTTCTTGGTATGCATGATAATGGTTTTTGTGCTGTTAATGACTGTGACATTGATAAAAACTTCACCATCGAATGTAAAACGTTTGTCACCATCAGATTCCAATAAATGTGGACGTAAAGTAACGTTATAATTTTGGGGCATTATCGTTGTGGGCAGACGATAGTTTTGTGGATCGGCAAAGACTTGAGGAGTTTCGACATCCTCAACGGGTGCAGCCACACATACTGCACATAGCAAGGCTGCCAATATGACAGACGTACGAACGAGTGACATCTGAAAAGAAAAAAAAAAAAAATTTTTAAAGGTGGTTAGATAAATGTAATCAAAATTTTAAACTTGAACATGTTTTATGTCGCTGTTCGATGGCGACTTAATTCGCCATTTTATCATAGAGCACTTTCAAGTATTGATAGGTCTTCCGTTATACCTACTTGTTTTGCTACTCAATGGCTCGTATTTATTACCGCACATCAAAAATAAATTGCAAAGTTAAGTTTTTCAAAACCTGAATAAGTAAAACGTTTGAAAAAGTACTTGAAGACATTGCATCTCTTTCTGGTTAAATTGCGTTACCTCAGAGAAATAATGATCAAGTGGTACTTAATAATATTATCTATGTACATATAATTAATTAAAAAAAAAAATCTCGTACTTTGACATCAAAAGTTTTTCATATCAGATAAACAATAGATTGCTTTACTAACTATTTTTTTTATATTTCAGATTTTATTTAATCTTAAACAGATCAGTGTATATAAACATTGTGCAAATGTTTGTAACACCTAAAAGTAAGTGAGTCCGGTAAAGGAAATTATATTTTTTTGTGTACAGCGTCACTTCGTGAACCGACTTACCCGTGTAAGACACAGGTACAAAATTCATTATTGTCCTACTGAGTGAACAATTTGTAAAATAATGAAGGAGTTTGAAAAAAGTAGATCGATCGTAAAAATCATCATTATGTACGCTACACCGAAAATATCGCTGTTGTTAGAGAAAGTAGAGCTGAAGATGGAAATTTCTCATTTCTGGTCCACCCATCCCTTAGCAATCGGGATTGTCTTATAGCCCGAAAATATTGCGCACGACGTGCGACAAACTGCATTTCTCCACATGAGAAACTGCATGGGTATGGAAATGGATATGGATATGGATGTGGATGTGGATGTGGATGTGAAAATGGATATGGATATGGATATGGATATGGATGTGGATGTGAAAATGGATATGGATATGGATATGGATATGGATATGGATATGGATATGGATATGGATATGGATATGGATATGGATATGGAATTTGGATATGGATATGGATATGGATATGGATATGGATATGGATATGGATATGGATATGGATATGGATATGGATATGGATATGGATATGGATATGGATATGAATATGGATATGGATATGGATATGGATATGGATATGGATATGGATATAGATATAGATATAGATATAGATATAGATATAGATATAGATATAGATATAGATATAGATATAGATATAGATATAGATATAGATATGGATATGGATATGGATATATATAGGGATATGAATATGAATATGGAAATGGATATGGATATGGATATAAATAAAGATTTGCATATGGATATGGATATGGATATGGATTTGGATATGAATATGGATATGGATATGGATATGGATATGGATATGGATATGGATATGGATATGGATATGGATATGGATATGGATATGGATATGGATATGGATATGGATATGGATATGGATATGGATATGGATATGGATATGAATATGGATATGGATATGGATATGGATATGGATATGGATATGGATATGGATATGGATATGGATATGGATATGGATATGGATATGGATATGGATATGGATATGGATATGGATATGGATATGGATATGGATATGGATTTGGAAACAATGTGTGGTAACTGTAGGTACAATAATTTTGACAAAAATCACGCGTATTCTTTGTTAGATCGAACGTAACTTGGACGATCATGTATATTGGAATTAATAAGATTTTATCGAAATCTACATTTTAAGGTGTGGTTTTTAAACTTGACTATCCAAAGGAGAAAATTGATAACCCTGTTTAAAGTGGTGTGATGATAAAATGAGGTTGTTGTTACTGTTATAGAAAACCTTAGCGTGAGTGGATGGAGTCTATGTCAATGACCCTGTTCCAATTTTTAAAAAACGGTTCTAGCACAAAACAATTTTTAAGAAAAATAAGAAATTAAATTTTCTGATCGAATGTCAATTTCCGCAGATAATGGCAAAACGCAGTGAGGCAATTCTAAAATCTCGCTGTTGTCATAAAACGTGCAAAGGTTCACTTTTCCACAATTTTGTACAAATATTTAATAGCACGCATAATACAATTTATCGATCAAAGTCTTTTCAAAGATATTGAAAAAGTCATATCGCTCTTTCTTTCGTTGACAAAACAAATAAAAAATTAAAACAAATAAAAATGTGCGCTTAATTGTAAGCACTTTTTCTCGATTATATCTCAGTACCTATAGGATTCTACGAGGAAACCATGTATACAAAAATGTTTCGAATATTTTTTTATTTCATATTAACGGGTTTTTTAACATCTTCAGTTAACATATTTAGTTTGTCTGTTATCTGCAAGATATGTCAAATTTTCCATTTCATATTTCTCAATCTTATGTCTTGCTTTAAGCTAACTCGTTTATTCGTCTCAGTTTGAAAACTTGCTTAAACCAGTTATATCGGAGGGTTATTTAGAAATAAAATGACAATTGATTTTTAATATTAAATTATTTAATAAAAATAAAATATCATTTTGAAAAATTAAGATATCATTTTGAAAAATTAAATATATATTTTTGTGTAAAAAAATTACGCAAAAAACATTTTTTTTTTTTTATTATTTTAATCACACATATTGCTACTGGAATTTCTTTAAAAAATCATTAAAAAAATCATGGCGGGCGTGATAAAACATAAACTACTCGACCAATCGTTCTGAAATATGAATACGTTGTTTTACACTTGTCGTTGCATGGAATGAACTACGGACAGAAAAATCGGTTTTATATTTTTTGAGTTTTTGGCCGATTTTGTCCAAATAAAATTGACAATTTTCGAAAAAATGCCGCCATTTTGTTATTTTTCAATCAAAATTTTAATAAAAAAATAAAAAAAAATTTTTTTTGTGTAATATTTTTACTAAAATATATATATATAATTTTTCAAAATGATATTTTATGTATTATTCAACTTATAGGTATTTTAAAACATTAAAAGAAACTTTTTGTGAAGCTGTCACGTCCCCTTAAACAATTAAATAAATATTTTATTTAAAATATAGAGATTTATAGACAGCTGTATTCAGAAAACATGTGCTGAAAACTTTAATTGAATTAAAATCTTAACTTGTCTGATTTTTTAACTTGTTTAAAAATGGAATCAGAGTTCAAGTCTTTAAAAATTGTGTCTCTGGTTCTATTTTTAAATTCATTCAAATTTCTATTAAGTTTCAGGTTTACGTATATCCTGTATATAGAGCACAGATTTGGACACTTTTTAAAGTTGTTTGTTTTTCTTTTTTTTTTTGTTATATGTATTTCACCACTGTCGCACCTTCAAAGCTGTACCGTTAACACCACACTTATCGTTAGGTTGAAGTCCTTATTTTCTTGAATCACTCAAAAGACGACCGATTCTATTGGCCAACTGATTGGTAGCCCCCTGACCACTTCTATTTATAGAGCATCCCTGCACAAATAATGTTCGCAATTATCTACATTTAATAACTCCGTTTAAACGATAACTTAAATTTAGTTGTTGGATTTTATTAGCAGATTACAATGCGATAGCATAAAGCCAAAGAGCAAGAAAAAAAACAAAGTGTTTTTTTTTTTTAAGCAACGTGTATTGTAGAACTGTCGTTTATATAATACGTTATTAGCGTCTGTTGACTTCTGCAACACTCGGTGAAAGATTCTAAAATGACAACTGATTACAAAGAGCTGTAACTGTTATCATCTACAAGATCTGTCGTTTTATCATACATTCACTGCTGCAGTCATACGTTAATTTATCACAGTTATATGCATATAAAAATAAATTTTAATTATGTATAGTCAGAATGAAAATATACTAAGTATGAGTGAGTATTCGTCATAGTCAGCAGTTATCAGAGGTTAATCGAAGTTTTTCTAGATCTAATCTAATTTCCAGAAATAATCCATAGCGATAGTTATTTGAATCCATACCAACTGTAATATAAGCCATAAAACTGTTTTATGATAGGCTGATTACGAGCAAAAGCTTAACACTGCTGTCATATGAGTCGAAGTTTGGTACTTTTTTCCTGATAAGAGTTGGAATTTTTGGGTTTGTGTTGTGTCACCACAAATTATTTTTAGCACTAAAAGGTCAAACTTTTAGATTCTGGGTTATTTTGTTGTAAAATTTTCAAGAATTTATCTTTTCTTTTTTTTTTTTTTTTTTTTTTTTTTGTTGCATTCTACTGTAATACTTATTACCAAAGTCATAATTTAGTTTGTGAAAATAATTTAACTGCGTTTATCGTTGTTATTTATCGAAATGCAACAGCAGTCGAATATATGTATGCAAGAAATTCGCAATATATGGCCAATACAAAATAATCCAAACCATTTGATAATTTATAACGTTCGTAAACAGGAAATTTGTTATAAAAATTTGTTATAAAGTTTGTCGAGTGGTATGTGTCACGCTTCAGTATGAAAATGGGCAAAATTGTGACGAACGTTTAATGCCAGCAACAGAATAATGGTAGCTTGAACACATTGACGACGACTGCTACATAACAATATTCGAGGTGATTGTCAAAATGTTGTCATATCGTCTGTGACTTTAATATTTATTAAATGTGACTTTTACCAAAGATACAAGATACAAGATTGGGTCCAAAGAGTTGCCAAAGAGTTACAGTCCCATAAAATTTCAGCGAAGACCTTACAAGGGACGTCAATTGTCCTTATTTTCCAAAATTTATTTTTATTTTGGAATTATTTTTATTACGTTTTAAAAATATTTAATATATTTTTATTTATTTTTTTATTTGCTTTTCTAGCTCGAAAATTTCAATATTATTATCGTTCACACAATTAAAATTGATCAATGAAAAGTATTTTTAAGTTTTCAACCCAGATTTTTCCATTTTTGCGTTTTGACTGTATGATATCCATACATCAAGAAAACATGAAACCGAGTGATATGCATCTTTGCCCCTATTTTTTAGCTTATATCCCGATTTCTCTTTAACAAAATCCCGATTTAAAAAAAAAAAAAATCTGGCAGCTCTAACGACGAATGACAAAAAGGAGGAGATTTGTTATAGGAAAGTTGAAAAATGATAGATGAACATAGATGAACACTACACGACTAGAAATACGATTTGCTCTGCTACTAAGTTGTTCACTACAAAGCTGTTAATTTGAAGCTCAAAATTTAAAATAATAGCAGAAAAAGTAAAGAAAATAAAAAAAAGAAGTGCAGAGAACAAAACTATTGTAAAAAAATCACATTTAAAAATTTTTTAAATGCAAACAAGGAGGACGGCCGGTAGTGGCATAGCGTGCGAGGCAACGAACTGCTGCAGTTCGGATTCAATTCTCACATCTGACAAAAGTTTGTTTTATGTTAATTGACTTTTCTTATCGGCTGTCTCCTCTCTGCAGACAATGGCAAACCTCAGAGAGTAAACAATGCCATGTAAAGTTTCTTGAAAACATGAACTTAAGCTGTTTCCTGTCGGCATAAAACATGTCGTTCCAGTTTTCGATAAATTATTTACAATCTTACAGGCATATTCAATCACCTGAGAATCAGCAGCGAATCGCTTGAAAGATAAAATAATCATAGGTGAGCTCATTTGAGAGTCATCAGGGTATCGCCAAGGTTATGAAAGCGATTCGCCGGAAAGATTCGTCGGAAAGATTCAAGATTCGCCAACGAATCGCCGAGAAGAGTCTTAAGTAATTTGTCGGGAAGATTCACCAACAAATCGCTGAGAAGTGTCTTCAGCGATTCACCGGGAAGAGGAGAGAACGAATCGCCGAGAAGATTCGCTAACGAATTTGGATCTTAAGCGATTCGCCAACGAATCATTTAAAGAGGTCTTAAGCGATTCATCGACAAGAGTGGCAAATGAATCGCTTTTCAATCAATGAATTTTTTGTGATTGTTTGTGAATTTGTTTTATTTCACTTTTATTTAACACTACATTTCTTCTGCTCTTTAAGAAAAAATTTGCCATACGTTTTTACTAGTTCAAATTTTTGATTAAGTTAAACGATTTTTGAGAGTTTACTTCTTATTCCCATGACAGATTTTGAAAATTTTGCAAGAAACTATCTTCCAACGATCGCCGAAATGGGCGAATAAAAATTTTAAAAATTTTTCGTGAATAGCGCATTCATTGATTGGGCAATCGAAAAGCGATCCATCTTCCAAAGAACCTTTGGGCGAAATGCTAGTGCAATGCAAAATCGAAAGGTTATGAGGTATTTAATTTTGAGGTATTTAATTTTTAGTGAAAAAAAGAGGACATGTCCTCCTTTAGGATCTGGTTAAACTTCTGGTAGCACTTATTCGGTGAATTTCTAGACATCTCAGGCGCATTCGACAATGCATCAACTGCAGCTATCGGACTGAGCAGAGGGGCACACTAAGGAAAAGTTTCCTCCGTCTTTGGACGATATAAGCATAATTACAGTTGGAAAATGCCTTTCGACATGAAGCTCTTTGATGGAGCACACAATTAAAAAAAAAATTTAGATGAGCGAACTCAGTCGGTCTTAGTATCACACAGAGAAAACAGATCTGATCTTGTTTACGAATTAATACGAGATACCACCGTGGATATCATCAATAATAAACGATACTCCATTCATCCCGAAAACTCACACGAAATATTTGGCGGTGAACATATTTACAGATGGCTGTAAAATTCGAACGAGGGTGGGAGTGGCAGTTTATTGCGCATAGTCCAGGCGGACGTTTTTGCAATTAGAAAGGCCGCAGAGATTGTACTTAGCAAGCCCGCAGCCAAATAGGGATTTTCGGGGTTCAAGCCCCACCATAGATACCGAAGAGTAGAAAACAAGTACAAGCAAACGTTGATTTATTTTAAAAATTATATTAAAAAAACATTTTATACAGATAAAACATTTAAATGTTTTAAATTCTATGGAAAGTTTTTATTGGTAAGAAAGTTTCTAATAAGAAAGATTCTAATTGAAATATGGTCATAAAACAATAGTAAGAAGTGTCACAAATTGGCATGGTGTCACCTAATTTGGGGTATGGGGAATCGAACTGCAAAACCAATACCAATTTTGTTCGAAAAAATCATGTAACAAAATGGTGGGGGTAAAGTCAAAGTCATAGTTTTTGATATTGATCTTTTTATACCTCACGCATACTGCGTATTTAATTCTTTCCTCGATATTTAAGCTTTTGTCGTAAAAATTAAGATCAAGTTCGAAATATCTTAGGTCACACTCTTTCAGCCATATTTTCGATGACATTTTGTAGTATGGCGTCAAGAATGACTCGAATCACCGATGTAATATTGCTTTTTCAGTCCGGAATCATCATTGGATCATTCACATAGACTTTATCCTTCGTGTAACCCCCACAGAAAAAAGTCTAAAGGCGTCAAATCGCATGATCTGGCCGCACAAACGATGCGAACGATGGCGAAAAGACATTTCGGGGGACTCGACGACACTTGCACTTACGGCATCAATATTCTCAGTACTTCGTGATGTTCGCACTCTGGTTGGTTTCGGCACATCAAGTACGAACCCAGTTTGATAAACTTTATTCAAACAATGTTGCGTAGGTAGTTAAATCCTTTACAACTAAAACTTTTCCACATAATATTGTTGAGTATAAGATATGCCATAAAGATGATATTGGGAGTGATGATTCCATACATCAATGTTTTAGAAATTTACTTTGTTTAGTTTCTAAACTAATTTCTATAAAATTATTTAAATGAATTAGAGAACATAGAATCCATTTCAAAGGTTCTATATTTTTGCTGGTATTTCACCAGCACGCGTACTGCGTAAGGGCTATATTAACTTTGTCACGACGCACAATGGGAAAAACATAGCAAATACCCTCGCATTGGAGCAAATCAAAAAGTTGTGGTGAATGATTTTTTTTCTTCACGTTCTATAATCTACACATATTACTGGTTCTAAAAACATATCTTAGCAAACTATAGTCCAAAAGCTTGCCGATTTATAGGCCTCGAAAAAAGGCCTTTTTCCAAATATTTTGTTGTGCGTAAATATCTTTTTTATATTGCTATATTAAAGTTTAAATATTTCGCTTATTTCGCAACGGATTGCAACCATTTTTGGCACACATACTTTAAATAAATTTGTTATTGTTTTTCTGTTTCATTTTTTTTAAAACTCATTTTAAGTAAAAAGAAATATGTCTTTGAAATTATGTGTTTTTTTTCGAATTATCAGATTTTTTTCCGTATTAAATAAACTGTGACTTTTACAAATCAATTCAAATCAATGAAATCCTTTAGTTTCAATAAATTGAATCTGTTGTTAACAAAGCCCTATCAAAAGGTTTTGCAAGAATTTGCAAGAAATTGAGTTATAATTGATTTAAGTTAACGCTTTTTATAGTAAAAAACTTTTCTGGGTATTTTCTTACTTAAAGTATGTTGGGCTCAAAATGATCATTAAAGAGTGGCTGAATATATTAGGGTCATGTTTTGAACACAGAGGCATTCCTAGGGGGCAGAGGGGCGGTCCTCCCCCGGAACCACCATTTTGAGGGTGACACCATTTCGATATTTTTTTGTATTTCTCAAACAGACAGAAAATATCTGTTCTTTTTTAACGTTTGGTCCGCTTTTTTTTATTTGGTCCAGTTTATGATAAATAAACGTATTCAATTAAAACAAATGTTTTGGTCAGCTTGACAAAATTTAATTACAAAAATCAACACTTATCATGAAGTTAAAAATACGTTTTGTGGCTTGATTCATTCTACTTGAACAGATTGCATCATTTACACGGCATGAGTTTAAAATGACGTTGTTTTTCAAAAACTCTAAAGCACAAACAAAGCTCTTATTATGACCTTTTCGTCGACATATAAAACTTAATAATCGGACTACAAATAACAAAATTACAAGATAAAAACCGAAACCGGCATATTTGCCACGCCCATAAAAAAAAAATGTTTCCACCACCGAAGTTCTCTTCACATAACTGTTCATATAAGGCGGTAACATTGATCTCTTTTTTTTCTCCATATAGTGTGACCCGGCTTAATGTCCATCTCTCCGTCTATCTGTGGACACGATTACTGCCGTAATTTTGAAGCTATCATGCTGAAATTCGACATTTAAGCTTTTTTCTAAAAAAGAAAGATCGAGTTCGAGAATGGGCTAAATCGAATGAAAACCACGCCTACCTCCCATACAACACCAATATTGAAAACTCCATAAAGAAGCAAATATTTAAGCTACAAAGTTTAGATACGGTATTTGTGCAATCAATTGTGCAAATGGGTGCAATCCACCCATTTACACGCCCACCTCCAATACAACCTTAAAACTAATAACTATATAAAAAGGCTTGAGTCACAGTTACATAAATAGAATTAGATATTTATTCATTTTATGTCAAAACTTAGACATGTTCGAAAATGGGCGTCATCCACCAACGAACACGCCCACCTCCCATACAACCTCAAAATTGAAAACTATATAAATAGGCTTCTGTCAAAGCGACAAAAGTAAAACTAGATATTTATTAATTTTATATCAAAATTAAGACGTGTTTGAAAAATGGGTGCCATCCGCCCACAAATACGCCCACTTCCCATATAACAAAAAAATTTAAAATCCTAGAAAAATGCTTCTCTTTAAGCTACAGGAAAAAAATTGATACGTTTGTATTTTATGTAAAAAATAAATTGTGGAAGTAAAGTGGGCGTCGTCCGCCTAAGAACACACCCACCTTCCATACAACCCACAATAGTGAAAACTTTATAAATAGGCTAATATTTAAGCTACTGAACTGAAATTGGGTATTTGTGTATTTTATATCAAAACAGAGGCGTGTTTGAAAAATTGGCGTCAACCCTCAAGATCACGTCCACCTCCCATACAACCCCAAATTGAAAACTTTATAAAGAGGCTTGTATTTACTTTGCAGAAAAACAATTTGATATGAATGTATTTTAGACGTCATCAAAATAGTTATATTTTTTTAATCTCATACAAAAAGAGCTACAATTTAAGGAGTACCATTACATGACTTTGAACTTATTTTATAGAACTATATACTAGCGTAGCATCATGGCAATGAAGGGTACTAATATTAATGAGAGTGCGGTGAAGCCGCTGATCGTGCTGCTGCCGTTATCACGTTTCTCTAAAAACTGCTTGAATGTGCCCATATTACTTGTGGCCCACGCTAGATTATCAGCAACAGTTTTCTCAGCTGCTTCCAGAATATAGGCAGAGACACCGAATTTCCCTTTATTATTGCCATTGAATGCCTCGAGTTCCTTCTTTTGACTCTCTTCAGTGAAACGTGCAGCGATGTCTGAGATAACACTAGCGACACTACTGTAATCACCCATGCTAAAAAAAAGATATCAAGAGTGACATTAAGAATAAGTACAAACAAATAGCCAAAACTTACGATACAGCGAGGTGCTCAAAGTTCTTGGCAACCAAATTAAAGACGGGTGTCACATTTTCGTTGTTTTCCGAATACAAACTGGCTATTGCAGCCGACTTGTCTTGACGTCTAACTTCATTGCTGAAAATGATCCAGAAATATTTTTCGATCAATTTGGGTTTCTTCACGCAACCTAATGTGCTCAAAATTAGCATCACTTCGGTGGGAGCTCTTTCTGTCTGCAATTTATTATACAAAAAATCAAAATCATTTTCGTTGCCTTCACGCATGACAGTACAGTAGACGACGGAACGTATGTTGACTGGTACAGGACTGTTCATTTTGCTAAAGTATGACTTGGACTTTGAAATACATTCCGAGTTGCCAAACTTGCAGGACCAAGACAAAATATTGGCGCGGTTAAAAATATCAAAGCTGCTGTCAGTGGACTTTTCTTCAAAGCCCAATTTGTTGTAGGCATGCTCAGTAAGTTGACGTATATAGTTGCCAAAATGTTTTGTATCAGAACCCAGACGAATGAGCAAAAATGAAAAACCATTCAAAGCAGACGTCCAAGGTAAGTAGTTGTCCTCTGTCACTAAGTATTCAAGCACATCAAGTGCTAGCTGATATTCAATTTCTCCCGCACGTGCCAAATTCAGCAGGTCATCAACAAGCTGAGCACGGTTCATTTCATGAATACCTCCCCAGTTTTGCGTGGTAAGAGCTTCATGAATTTTATGCCAATTCTCAATGTCATAATTGACGCGATAATAGCCCGTTTGCTGAATATTGGCAAGTACCCATTGTACGCCATCAGGTAAGAACTCGATTTTGATGTTACTTGTTGCATCCAGGAACAATTTGGGTGTAGTAGAATTAAAATCTTTGGCCACATTTGTTGTATAAGTTATGGGTACAGTGTACAATAGAGTGGTATTAGAACCGTCATCGGATTTTAAGAGGAAACGTTTCTGACTGATCGCCATATTATTGCCAGCTGTAGAAATATTAAAATGAATGACCGGATAACCAACTTGTTCGGTGAAACTTTTGAATATCAAAGAAGCCTGACTCTTGCTCTGAATTGGCCAATACTTCTCCCAAGTCTTCAATAGTTTTTCTGGTACGGCATTTGTATATTTACTGTAAAAATAATAAAATTCCAAAAGATCAAATGTGATGCATAAATTATAGCTAAATGTGTTGGTTTTCAAATTTATTTCAAATATTGTTAACTAGTATAGAAGCCCGTCATATGACGGGTCGTATTCAAAATAATTAAATAGCGATATGACAACAATTTTACATTCAATCGTCAACGCCTTTATGTGTTTATGTTTGAACCAATAGTCGTCAACTGATAAATATCAACTAAATTTTGTGTGCATACTTTTATGCTGTCAATTTTTTCATATAAGAAGTACTGTAGTAAGAATTTGGTTTGGAGCAAGAATTATGAATAGTATGAGCGAAACAGTTTCTGGTTCAGGCTGAACATGTTTTAAAAAGCATAGCAAAAACAACTTTAGCAACTTGAGCGATATAAAGCATGGAGCAGGACGCTTGTCCTTTAAATATTAAGATAGCATTATGAAATTTTTTTTTAAAACTATACATCTGTTCTAAGGTGACCTTTCTTCAACTTATCCTCATACAAAAATCAATTTAATAACCTATAAAATAAAACTTTAAATTAAATCTTAAGTTAGATATATAAGAAAAAGGACAGAGTTTGTTAATGAATTCAAATTAAAAAATATTTATTTTTCTCATTATAATTTCCCTTAAGCAAAACAAATATATTGACCAGAATGAGTTATTTATTTATCGAAACCATCAAGGAAACATTTTTTGTCTTTGCTCTCAAAAAAGGTTGAAATTGCCTTTTCCTTGAACTCATTAACATCAGTAAATTTTCTTTTTCTTAATTCTTTTTTTAGGTATATAAAAAAACAGTAATTAGCCATTTCAGCCCTTGAAAGGACTTTGACCGAGCTTCTTATCATCACTTGTGTTGTGTGTGTTATTTAAAAGTTTGCACACAATTGGTTGAGAACTGGACCTACATGTTTTATGACGACACCGAACGGCTTAAGTTCATGTTCTCAAGAAGCTTTACATGGCATTATTTACTCTCTGAGGTTTGCCATTGTCTGCAGAGAGGTGGTGAACGATCAGAAAAAAATTTTATACCCCCACGCGTATTGCGTAAGGGGTATATTAATTTTGTCACGACGCACATAGGGGTATTTGGCTCGAAAAACCGCTCAAAAATATTTGTTTGTCCTAAGTAAATGATATTTGTCGAAAATAACTTGAAAAGGGCTATAAAGCTTGTTTCGACCAAATAAAGGTGTAAATTAAGTTTCTTAAGGAGGGACATAACATTCGCGGCAGAGAAAACAAACCTTTTTTTGAAAAATTCATAACTCTGTCAAAAACAAACATTTTCCAAATTGTATTTTTATTATTGTAGAGAATTGAACAAATTACAAAAAAAATATTCAAAAAAATATATTTTTCACTCCAACATGATTTTGTAGAGCTCCAAACTGGCGGCAGAGAAAAAAAACGGGGCCTCGCGGTTGCAGCGCTGGGAGTCGCAAAAATTGTCCGATCTGGAAAAAAATTACTTTTTTTACATTTTTTGTCACTTTTTGGTGATGTTCCAAATTTGAAAGTGTGTTTTTAAAAAAAAATATTGACTTTAAAATTCATAAAAAATCGAAAAAAAAATTTAAAAAAAAGCGAATCAAGTTTAAAAAAATACAAAAAAAAAAAAATCGTCAAAAAATGAACCCGCTAGTGCCGCAACCAGTACGAAAAACAGGGTTTCGAAATAAATGCGTTCAAAGTTTGTGAACAAAGAAAAATGCAAGGAAAAATAAAAATCCGCTCGTAAAAATTTTTCCATGAAATTTTTTTCTTAGAATCTTAAAAATATTTACTAAAATACAAAATTATAAAATTAAACGGCCAATGTCATGTCCCTTTTCTCTTTCATTTCAAATTTTCTCTTTCATCAAACTAGACACCTATCAGGGACAATGAAATCTGGGGGAGGGGGGCGGTTTCGGGCAGCATTTTTTTTCGGTTTTTGCTTTTTGACATCTTTCTTCATTAGCCTTTACCAAAAATGTTACCCAATAACACCAAATAATATAACAAAAGGTTCATACTAAAAAAAAAAATTTTTAAAAAAATTTACCATTTTCATACCTTCATAACAAATTATATATCTATATAAATAAAGCTTCAATATTAATAAAAAAAGTTGTATTTTAAAGTACATACCTGCAGCAAAATTTTCCATAGCAACAAACATATTTCACAATATTACACTCAGAAAAAAGCTAATCGGAATATGATAAAAAAGGCATCATATTAAGAGAAAAATGGTATAGACTTTGCTCCAGAGAATGCTATTCTCTAATTTCGATACTAAAAATTCTCTAAAAATGGTAAAAAGCTTCCATAAAGAAGAAAAATAGATCGTTTTTTGAGAAAAAGCTTTTTATTTTTGAAAAAATATTTGTTTTTATTGAAGAAAATACTTCTCTTAGTGAATTTTTTATCAAAATATAAGAAAAATTTTTCATTTTCAATAAATTTTTCTCTTTAAATGAGAAACTTTTGTGCGAGAAAAATACTTATCATTATTAGAGACATTGAAATATTTCCATTTCCTAGAAATAAAGAAATATTTCTTCGAAAATGTGAAAATTTATTCTAATTTAAGAAAATTTTATTTGAAAAAGAGAAATTTTCTATATCGAAAATAGAGAAATTTTTTACCGGAGCAAGGTATGTGTTTTTTTCTCAGTGTAATAACAAAAAAAAACAATATTTGTTTAGGTGTGATCTTTTTCACTCAAATTAACTCAATAACAATGCAAGCTTACGATCGATGACTTTCAACTGATGCTGCGACGAAGAAGTGTGTGCATTAAAATTAAAAAAAACAAATGGTAACTTATTTAATGAGTATTAACAAAAGCTAGAAAATAATTTTACTTCTCAACTTTACATTTTGAGAAATTGATTAATGAGCGGTTTTTCGAGCCAAATATGCGACGTGTGTAACGCCCATAAGGAGGCATAGTAGGTTAATTAGCATCACCACCTGAGTTAATTTAGCCATGTCCGTCTATCTGTGCGTTTGTCTGTGGACACGATTGCAGCCGTAATTTTGAAGCTATCGTACTGAAACTCGATATTTGAGCCTTTTAAAAAAAAAAAAAAACAGATCAAGTTCAAGAATGGACTAAATGGACTCGGATGAAAACCACGCCTACTTTCCATTCAACCCCAATAATTAAAACTCAATAAAGAGGCTAATATGTAAGCTACAAATCCAAAAATTCGGTATTTGTTTATTTTTTGTGAAAACTGAGGTGTGTTACAACCCCAAAATTGAAAACTGTATAAATAGGCTTTTGTCAAGGCTACAAGAATAAAATTAGATATTTATTCATTTAATATAAAAATTTAGGTGTGTTAGAAAAATGGGCGTGATCCATCCACGAACACGCCCACCTCCCATACAACCCTAAAATTGAAAACTGTATAAAGAGGCTTCTGTCAAAGCTACAAAAATAAAATTAGACATTTATTAATTTTTTATTAAAATTAAGAGGTGTGTAAAAAATGGGCGCCATCCACCTACAAACACGCCCTCCTCCCATACAACCCCAAAATTGCAAACTATATAAAGAGGCTTCTATTTAAGCTACAAAAATGAAATTAATTATTTTTTCATTTTATATCAAAATTAAAGCGTGTTAGAAAAAAAAAAACTCAGAAGTGTGGCAGAAGTGAAACTTCTTTAACAGTAAGAAATTAGAGAGATTTTAGTGTGGAATAGAGAGAGAAAGTATCTGAAAAGAAATTCAATCAATACGAAATGGAATAATAATTTGTTGATTCAATATTTGCATCCAGGGACCGTACGGAATATGGTTTTTGTCGAAAGTGTCACATAGCTATTAACTTTTATCTCTTAATTTTTATTTTTTCCGACAAAAATAACAGTTTTTTGTGCCTTCTAGTTTTTTTGGGCAAAAATAACAGTTATTTTCTGCCGTTTATTTTTCGGTCAAAAATATCAGGTAATTTATATTTGTTCAAGTCATTTTACCGATAAAAAAATTTTGATATTATTATTTTCATCTCATCGGTGAGACATTTTACACATGGTGTCAACAGTTCAATCTGTCAAGCGGCCTTTAAGAAAACACAAATTGATTGATATTTTTGACCGAAAAAATTAAAGTCACAAAATAAACGTGGTTTCCAAGACGCTGGGACTGTTTGTTTGTTGACACAAGATACTTAGTTTTATCTGCGTTCACTGCAAGACCCATTCGACTCGACTCTTTTTCTAGCCTGGAGAATGCTGCACTGACTTCGCACGTATTGTGGCCAATGATGTCAATATCATCTGCATACGCCAGCAGCATAAAACTCTTATAGAAAATTGTGCCGCTGCGTCTCAGGTCAGCAGCTTGGATGATCTTCTCCATTACTAAATTAAAGAAGTCGCACGATAAGGAATCACCTTGTCTGAAACCTCGCTTGGTATCGAACGGAAGGGAGAGGTTTTTCCCGATTTTCACTGCACTGCTGGTGTTGTTCAGTGTCATCCTGCAAAGACGTATTAGCTTCGCAGGAATACCAAATTCAGACATGATGGCATATAGGTGACTCCTTATTGGACTGTCGAAGGCGGCTTTTAAATCGACAAAAAGATGGTGTATGTCGATTTGTTTTTCGAGGGTCTTTTCCAAGATTTGTCGGAGCGTGAAGATCTGGTCAATGGTGGACTTTCCAGGTCTAAAGCCACACTGATAAGGTCCAATCAGTTGGTTGACGATGGGCTTTAGTCTTTCACACAATACGCTCGACAGGACCTTAAAAGCGATATTAAGAAGGCTAATCCCAAGGTAGTTGGCGCAAATGGTGGGATCGCTTTTCTTGTGGATTGGGCAGAGCACACTGAGGTTCCAATCATCTGGAATGCATTCTTCCGACCATATTCTGCATAGAAGTCTGTGAATGCATTTAAACAGAGCTTCGCCACCGGTCTTAAACAGCTCAGCCGGTAGGCCATCGGCTCCTGCGGCTTTGTTGTTTTTAAGCCGAGCTATAGCTGTTAAGACCTCGTTATAATCGGGCAGCGGAACTTCAACGCTGTCGTCCATAATTGGGGTTTCCGGGATATCATCTCCACTGGCGGGATTGTTGTCAGCGTCGCCATTTAAAAGTCTAGAGAAGTGCTCCCTCCATAACATCAGTGTACTCTGGATATCTGTCACTAGATTCCCATTCTCATCCTTGCAGGAAGAGGCTCCGGTCTTAAAACCATCGGCCAGGCGTCTTATTTTTTCGAAAAATTTTCGAGTCTCATTCCTGTCGCCATGCATCTCAATTCTCTCGCACTCACTCATTTCCGCCTCTCGTTTTTTTCGCCTGAAAATGCGTCTCTATTCCCTCCTCTTCTCCTGGTATCGCTCCATAACAGCACGCGTTACAAACGACTGCAGGGTGGCTTTGAAGGCGGTGTCCTTCTATGCAGTGGCGTCGCAGCGACGTCTAGCTTTCTTAGTGTAGGATTGCGAGCATTCTTAGCTGCGCACAGACGTGTGCGGATCTTGGCTGCGACAAGATAATGATCCGAGTCTATGTTAGCACCACGAATCGTGCGATTTCGAAAAAAGTGCACAGAATAATTATAAATGATCGTGATGTTGATCGAAATAGCTGAGACTCTGAAGATATCAAAAGAGTATGTTCGACATAAGTTCGTGCATGAAAATTCGAAAGTTGCGCAAGCAATGTGGGTGCCGCGCGAGCTCACATTTAATCAAAAGTTACAATGTGTCGATGATTTGGAGCAATGTTTAAAGATATTCAACCAAATAATAACGAATTTTTTCGTCGATATGAGACATGGATAAAACATGGTTCACTATACTCCAGGGTCCAATCGACAATCAGCAGAGTGAACTGCACTCCATCAACTGAATCCAAAGCGTGGAAAGACGCAAGAGTTGGCTGGCAAGGTTATGGCATCTGTATTCTAGGAAATGCATGGTCAATTGTACAGCAATTAATACCAGGGCACGGATTTTGTGGCATTAAAAAATAAAAAAAAGGCCTAGCAAAAATTTTGGCCTAGAACTCTAAACTTAGCTTTATGACTACAGCTATATCCTGCTAACATATTGTTTTTATAGGAGCAGTTAAAACGAAATGGAAAACAGAAACTCCTCAAAAAGAAACAATTTGGACGCTTTTTACAAATATTTGTTGTAATGTTGCTGTAAAAAAAAAAAAATAAAACAATTAGAAATAGTTGCCAATAAAAATACTTAAAAAATTTGACAAAACTTTTGATGATAGATTAACAAAATTTGTAGAACGCTAAAAAAGGCAAAAAAATAGGCAAAATATTCTAAAAAGGCTAAATAAAATTTTTTATTTGAAATCAGAAAGACTCAAGAGTTATCGTAACGACAAACAAAAAAGGGCAAAGATAACAATATTCGGGCTCTGATTACGTAGTGTTTTTGGAGCGTGTGAATGAGAAAACGACCCCATTTGAAGAAGAAAAAAGTTCTGTTACATCAAGACAATGCATCATGTCACAATTCAATGAAAACGATCGGAAAACTGCAAGAATTATTTCTTTTTTTTTAATTTATGTAATTATCTAATACATAAAAAAAAATAAAAAATCTAATAATCTAATAAATAAAAAAGCGTTCCCGAACTCTACACTCCATATTTCTTTATCGGAATTTAATTTTCATACCTAAATTCAAACATACTTGTATTAGATTGAACTTCTACAACGTTGAAAATGTCATACCTACAACATTTTACTTAAACTTACTTGTTTTTCAAATAGTCCTGTAGAGATTTCTGGAAGTTCTCCTCGCCCATTGTGTGCTGAATCATACGTATGAACGAAGCTCCCTTATTATAGGTGATGCTGTCAAACATGCGTCCTACATCATCTGGTGAATTTGTATTCTCATCGCTCAGTGCGTGTGTATTATTTGTGGAATCTGTGACCAACACAGGCTGAACCTGATCAACTGAAAATTGTTTTTCCAATGACCATTCTGGGTTTACCTAAATATGACATAAAATCACATATCAATGCCGATAATTTTTATGCTAATACATACCAAAGCTGTACTGCGGTATTGGAGGTAGCGTGCGAAGCCCTCGTTCAACCAAGCATAACTCCACCAATCACAAGTGACCCAATTGCCGAACCACATATGTGCTTGTTCATGTGCTACGATTAAAGCGGTACACTGCTTGTTTTTGAGCGTGGATGTGCCTTCCTTATACAATAGACCAGGTTCTATGAAGGTCAATAGACCCCAGTTTTCCATAGCGCCTCTATTAAAATCCGGTATGGCTGCCATATGCATTTTGGGCACACCCATGCTAAAATAAGGGAGATCCAGGTATGTACTCATTGTATTCAAATTCTTCTGACCAACATCGAAACTGTACTCGGTCTGATCATAGATTTCTGGACGTGCAATAACACTAAAATGTCCATTAGACCTTTCATTTAATTCGGAGACAACGAAGGCAACTAAATAACTTGACATAATAGGAGTGCGAACATAGACATCGGTGTAATAGTCACCATCACGTATGATCTGCACAATTTCATTATTACTGACTGATTTCATGCTCTTGTGGCGAATAATATTGATATCGAATGTGGCCTTGAATTTGGGCTCATCGAAGGCGGGAAAAGCACGACGAGCATGATGTGTTTGGAATTGTGTAGAGCCCAACCATCTGTGAGGTAATAAAGTTTACTTTAAGTATCATTTAAGTACATTTTGGGTTGTGAGGCATAAGCTTACTTGGTCTGATTATTGTCATCCTTGTAGGAACTACGATAGAAACCATGCATATCATCGTCCATGGAACCAACAAATTGGAAGTGCAACGTATATGTAGCGCCTGCAGTCAGATTATTGGCCAAAGTGTAGGTTATTTTGTCGGTCACAGTGTTGACTACAAAATTAGTCAAATCAATTGGTTGAGCATTTACTGTTGTGGACCAATACCTTCGCGCTGTGTAGTTGAGGTTCTTCGTATGCATGATAATGGTTTTTGCACTGTTAATGGCTGTGATATTGATATAAACTTCACCATCGAATGTGAAACGTTTGGCACCATCAGATTCCAATAAATGTGGACGTAAGGTAAGTTTATAATTTTGGGGCATTATCGTTGCGGGCAGACGATAGTTTTCTACTTCGGCAAGAAAATGAGGCGTTTCGACATCTTCAACGGGTGCAGCCACACACATTACACATAGCAATGCTGCCAATATGACACACGTACGAGCAAGTGACATCTGAAACAAAAGAAATTTGAAGGAACAATAAACAAATGCGCTAACACGAGTTTAACATAAATGTTCAATAAACACCCAAAGATAAGGTTAAAGCGAAAACGAAAGTTCATAAAAATAATGGTCATCACATAAAACTCATAATGAGTTCGCTATAAAATTTTGGAAATGACATAACTGCTGTGGCGGCGACATGTGATTTATTAGACCGCTTCGGTAATCGGTGTCCCAGATAGCATTTAACCCTGAATCCGTTCTCGGGGTACAATTGTACCCCAACTCACTTTTAACACAACTAGAAGCGGAACAGCAGCGAAAAGAGAATGGTCTCGTTCGCCATTGTCACTGACAGAAATTTAATTGTTTTCTCCTTTGTTTGTTTTAGTTGATAATTTTTTTTTATAAATAAAGGCATGCATTTATTTAATTTGGATTTGAATTCAGACTTTTTTTCATATAATTGCACTGGGGTACAATTGTACAGACGGTTAACGTATTGTTTTAAGATGGATGGATGTAGGATTAATTGCAAAGAATAAAAATTTGACTGTATATAACAAACATCTAGTATATAACTTCCATTTAGTAACTGACGTCGCTATCGAAAAATGTGACATATTAGTTATTTTACGGTACTGACAACCCAGCTTTTATAGCAATATGTACACTAGCCGGCTTTTGTTGCGAGTTTTTTTCTTTAATGATACCTTTTCAGCGCCAATTTTATATGGTTACTTCAAAAATGATTATTCCAAAATTAAGTTCCAATCGGAGATGGGTAACTCTAACCGCAAAAAATTTACAAAAATAATGTATAGCATTCTGTGGTGACCACGGGAATGGTTCAATGCATTCAATGCAAGTCCTATTATTTTTCCAGCTTCAGCATTTCATGCGAACACATCCAGTCCCTAACTATCTCCCTTCTGAGTCTCCCTCTACAAAGCCCACGGCTTTTGGAAAAACCATTGTAACTGTGTTCTGATGACTACTAGATGGGTCAAATATTTTACAAGCTATACAGAGAGTTTGTATGTTCAAAATACATGTTCGTGGTATAAAATAATAGAAGCTGTTCATACATTTGACCCTTAAAGGCGCCACCCTGGTGGAGCAATGAACTATGTTTCAACATTTTTCTTAATATCTGACAAATATTAGATAAGCGGTAGATAAGTTAAGAAAAATTGCTGGGGAAAAATAATTAATATAAGATGGTCATACATTTGTGCCATCTGATGGTCACTCAGACACAATTGCAGTGATTTAAAAAGAAAAAGCGGGGGGGGGGGGGGGGGGGCAGACTCAGAAGGATAATATATAGGTCTTGATATGTGCGAAAAAATTGTTCCAGGTGAAAAAAATATGAACTGGTCATACTTTTGAACCCTTTAAGGATTGCCCGGAGGTGCTATGAAGTATTATTCGAAATTTTTCTCAAGATTTCGTAATTTTTGCAGGGAGACTCCAGAAGGCTGTCAGTTTGGGAGTATGTTAATTCGGAAAATATATAGGAGAGTAAAAATTCATATGAAATGGTGATGTATTAGACCCATCTAGAGGTCCCTCCGACACAGTTACTGCGATTTATCAAAAAACGTGTTTTTTTGTATGGTGGGACTGAGAAGATAGACCAATAGGGTCTATTTAGGTATAGATGAAATGTTGGTGGTGAAAAAATAATAGGACCCGTTAATACATTGGAGCCTTTTAGTGGTAGCCACTGGGGAACTATGAATTATTTTCGTAAAATTTTTGTCTGTTCACCGATCTTGGGGCCGATGCGGCAAGAGTTACACCCTTCTATTGAGATCAATCTTTGGAAAAATCATTTTATTACCGAACCTAACAAAATTAACTCTGGTTAACTATCAATATACCAATATTAATTTATTCATACGACACGCAAATATACGAGTCTATACGAGAATATACGAAAAAAATACGAGTCGCTATATCGGTCAAGAATAAATTATTGTTCAAATAGTGAATATTTCACTGAAATAGATGCAGCGGTTCTTGATTTTACACTCTACAAACACAAAAAATCGAAACCTTAAGTTTATATTTTATATAACAGTAAAGATCTTATTTAAAAAATGTAAAATTTAAAGCAATGTTTTTCAAACAACTGCCAATTAAACGTCAAGTTACATAATATATAAGAATTCTCATATTTGTGTACCCTAAACCTGAAAGCTTAGGGTATATTAACTTTGTGCAAACGTTTGTAACACCTAGAAATAAGCGAGTTCGGTATAGAAAAGTATTAATATTCTTGATCAGAGTCACCTCGTGAGCTAAATCCCTGTCCGTCCGGAGGATAATAAGAAAGAGTTGAGATAATTGCATAAAATTTGTTACACATTTTAACATGAACCCACATGTTAACAGGATCTGCGTTATTGAATATTTTTGGAATTGTTCCACGGACACGCCTACCTCCCATACAACCAAAAAATTTAAATCACTGTATAGAAGGTTTTATTAAAGCTACAAAAATTAAATTTAATATGTTAATATTTTGCACAAAATTAAGAAATGTACAAAAAATGGGCGTGATCCACTAACGAACACTCCCTCCTCCCGTACAACCCACAATATTGAAAATACCTTATGAAGAGTTTAATATGACCTACAGGGATTAAACTTGGCATGGGAGGATTTCATATCAAAACTAAGGGGTAGACACAAAATGGGCGTCACCCGCCCACGAACACGCCCACTTACCATACAACTCACAATTTTGTAAATACCATAAAAAGGTTTATAAGCAAAACAATAAAAATCAAAAATAATTTTTATTTTTGAGCAAATTAATAAAAATCAAGAAATTATTTTTATTTGTGAGAAAAATAATAAAAATCAAAAATGTTTTTTATTTCTGAGCAAAGAAATAAAAATCTTAAAACAATTCGTTTAAAGATTTTTATTTCTGAACAAATAAAAAAAAATCAATTTCTATTAATTACTTTTAATTTTCATATAAAATGTTCCAAAATTAAAAATCATTATGTTTTAAAAGAGGCAATACAAATTCCAGCAATTCGATATACTCAAATGGTTTTTCCGACACTTAGAACATGCTTCTTGTTTTAATTAAAATTTTAAAAATAATCATTATTTTCGGTCCCTTGTTGTTTCTCTTTTTCTAGCTCAAGAGGACTCGAAAATGTCTGTTTAACCAAATATTAGTCTTGTCTGATTTTCACTTCTTTCAAAACACATTCAGAGCTTCTAGTTATGAAAGAAACATTATTTTTCTGCCTCACTTTTTTAATTTGTAAATGTATTCATTTCTAAAACCTTTATTAAGTTCTGATTTATGTATATTTTCTGTGTACGCCAAAAATGTTAGTAGTTTCAAAACATTTTTTATTTTTGGCAAATATATGTAACCACTTTCACACCTTTAAGATTGCACCGTTAACAGCGCAACAATCGTAAAGTTTAAGTTTTATTTTTTTCTTAAACTACTCAAAAGACGACCGATACAATTGGCCTACTGAATTGCAGCTCCCGAACCTCTTCTATTTATAGAGACTTCCTGTCAAAAAACATGTTCGCAATCATGTACATCTATTAACTTCGTTTTAGCGATAACATACATTTGGTGGTTAGATTCTATTTGCAAATTATGATTGCGATAACATAGATCAAAGTTTTTACAAAATAAGTTATTAGCGTCGGATGATATGTGGTTTTCTATCAATTTTCTGTTATGGCATATATCAAGCTGCTAAAAAAAAAAAAAACAAATAATAATTTGGTATATTTAAGCGTACCATGTCTTAATACTATGGCTGCAGAACCGCAATTTTTGAAGATTAAAAATAAGATAAGACTGTCTTGAGGCTTCTTATGATTTGTGATGCCTGTTGTGCCTCTCTTTAGAAAATATAGAATAATTTCGATCTAAAGATTAGCAATGTGTCCTAATGTGACTAATTTGCTACAGAAATTTCTGTTCCTTACTTGGAGAAGAACTGGACATTCAGTGAGAATATGTCTGTATAGGTGTCTTCATACTCAAGGCATAGTCTTTATAGTGAATCAGTTGAGGGATTAATTTTTTGGAAATATTTCTTTAGTTTACAATGTCCAGTTATAATTCCAGTCATCGTCCTTAAATCGTTTTTCCCTATGTTATCAAAGAACTCCTATTGTTAAGGTTCTGGGAATAGTATATGCAAATATTAATATTATTAATACTATTATTTATGTAAATCTGTTCTAAGAGTTCTTTCAAGAATCTTGAGATGTTTGAAGAGATTCTTACCAACACCACAGAACGGTTCTGGTTCTGTGGTGTTGTTGATGTTGATTTTGCTCCCTGTTTGTCTAGAGAATTTGCTTTCTCATTCCGGTCAAAGGCATAGTCGGCAGGAATCCACTGTAGGGTAGAGATGCCCACAATACATCGATGCATCGAAAAACATGTTTTATAATTTACGATGTTTTTCAAAAAAATAAAAATTGTTTTCGATGCATCGATGTTTTTTGATTCATCGATGTCTTTCCAAGCGTACTTAATTTTTCTTAATATATATTTTCTTTTTTTAAATATAAAAATGTTTCATATTCAACAATAAAGTTTAACATTTTAAAAAAAAGTAAATAATTAAAAGTTGGTAAAAGTTTTAAACCTAATCGATCATTGGATTGCTTCCAGTATGAACTGCAACGACAATTTATTAGAGATTTGGATGGATTGGAAACCAAAACTTTGGAATACCGATGCCACACAAATAGTTTCCAAAAAATTTCAAAATTTTGTCGAGCGCTGGGTTGATTATTTTTCCTTTAGGTCTAAAACTGAAATATAAAAAAATTTCAAGCCAATCCGACAGCGCTTGATGGACCCAGAAACAACCACAAGTTCTAATTAGGGCTCTATATTGGGGGAAAAACCTTAGTTTTCAGGTTTTTTTATATACAAAACACAAATTTGAATATTTCTTATGGCTCTAAACCAGTGTCGGGCAAACCAATACACGATTTACCTAATATTTTTTAAAATGTTCTTGAAAAATAAATTTTTTTTTGAGGATTTTTAAATTATCTTTTAATTTTTCTTTGAATTTAATAGTAAGTTTTCACTTTTTAACAGATAATAATCTTTTATTACTTCAAATAAAGTCGAACTTCTTAATTTTCTTTTACATTGCCTTCTTCAACTAGCTCATTTTGATTATACTATATATTATACTATATAACAGGAAGAAGTAAAGTCGATCGACTCGTAGTTATTCTAGTAATCCACAAAGTTACAGCCAAATTTCTTGGTGCTACTCATCCGGTGCTAACATAGCAGATGTGGTCTATCAACGACTTATTCAATGGAATATTGCTGAAAACGTGAAAGGTTAATCATTTGACACTACTTGCTCAAAAACCGGTATTATTTCAGGAGCTGCAGTCCATTTAGAAATAAGGATGGTATTCAACCTCATCAACCTACCATATAGACATCATAGATATTTTGGAAACAAAGCATTCGTCAACTTCTGCACCAAAAGCCCCTATTTTTGAACGATTTGCAAGACCTTCAATTCAAACCAACAATTATTTACAAATGGAACTGGGGATGAAATTGTTTTGTTATACAATAACTTCAAATGAACGGGAGAACATAATAGAGTTTTGCAAAAATCAATCAATAAAATCACACTGTCGCGAAGCCACTACAGAGCTTATTCAACTAGCACTGATGTTTCTTGGAAATGGGCATTTTAAATTTAAAACACAGGTGCAAGAAGTCATGTCCGTTGGAAGTAAAAAACGATATACTGTCTATATATTTCTGTTCAGAGACGAATTTTCACTCACCAAAACTGAAAAAAATGGCTTACAAATCTACATAAATCTTGGTTTGAATGATGTACAAGTGCAATATGAGCTCCGTTTCAAGACCTGAATGTGATTAAAAGTATGCTAGAGTATGCAAAAACTAATTCTTCAAACTCAATGGGTGTTATTAAAAAAAAAAAAATGAGTAATCAATTATGGTATATAGCTGATCAAACAGTTGCTTTGGTATTTTTTGACTCAACAGTTTGTTTGAAAGAAAAAACGTGAAATGGTTAAACTACAGTCCAAAGAACCCGCTGCACAGCTGAACTATGTAAGAAATCAAGTTAATTTATCAGATTTCCAAAATATACTCTGGGGGACTTCGTTTTACAGAAAAAAACTCTTTTTCAGTCGGTTCGGATTGTCTGCAGAGCTTATAAAAAACCATCCGTCTAATTGGGAGGGAAATGGCATTTGATTTCGAAGAAGGCTAGTGCTTCTGTCGGGATATGTTTGTCGTAAGCAATACAGCAGAAAGAAGCTTAACATTTTTTTTTTAATAGGATTTAAGCAAATGATGAGGATGAAAAACAATTAGTTCTTCAGGTGTTTGAAGCTTAACGAAGAACATGTCCATTCTTCAAAGAATATGTTTAAATAAAATAAAATAAAAAATTTTAAGAACCCTGTAAATTTTCAAGATCCTAAAACAATTAGTTTTTTATCAATTTTGGAAGAAGTATTATTGTTTGTAGAATTACTATAACATAATTCCGTAAAATGTGAGTGCGGAACGCTTGATTTTTTTGAAAAATTTCAGAGCATATTTTTAGGCATTTTCTGTTTTGTGATTTATTGAAACTTCAAAAACTTTATATTTTTTTTTCCATTTTGAAAGTTTCATTTTTACAAAAAATTTTTAAACATATTTCGTCGTACCTACTTTGGTTTCCGTTTTTACTTTGAGGCATTTTATGAGTCTTTGGAACTAAAAATTATTATTTGAATAATTTAAAATCGAATAAGTGAAACGGGCCCGTCATTTTTGACGGGAAAGAACTAGTTTATATTAATTAAAAGGCAGATTTGCTGTAAATAAAGTTCGTTTGGTTAAAAAAAAAGTGAAAAACACCAAAATTCAAGGTTTTTCATTAAAAACAACAAATTGGATAATATTTACCAATTCCGAGTCCATCAAACATAATTGGATCGGCATCAAATTTAATATTGGCCAGCGCTTTTGCACTTATCAATTTTAAAATTTTGCCTTACAAATAAGGACACCTCTAATGTGTATCTAAGATATTATTATGTGTTGACATTTTCTGAGTAACATTGAAAACATTTCGCACCAGGAAAAGACAAAATTTTTTGGTAGAAACGAAAATGCCATAAAGCTATCTTATCTTATCCGTATAGCTTAATACGTACTACTTATTAAACATAATTTATATATAGTAATTTCTTAATATATATCTTAGGGGATAACAGTACTCCTGTAGGAGTTTGGAAAGTCCTGTCGATGCTTTTATATTATTTGCAACAAGTACTGCTGCTGTTTTTTTATGGTTAGTAAAAATTCCTTAAAGCATTGTATAAGATTAGCACCAACACAATATCCAAATCTCCCAGTATCTTCGTCATCTAAGAATATTAGAGAAAGTTGGAGCTATTTCTTGTATTCATCTCTTGGTTGAATTATTGTTATCTGATATTTAATAAATTTTATTAGAGCGTCTCTCTGCGAATGTAATTAATTTCTAACAGAATTATCTGTTATTCCACTTTCGAACTTGCTTTTGTCTATCTGGTTTCAGTTTCCTAAAAATTTTTTTATGATTTTGATATTGGTCCCCTGAAGTTCCCATCACTGTATTAAACATACTTTCAATTACTAGCTCCCTTACTAGATCCCTTAGCATTATTTTTTCTAGAAAAATAGAAGCACGGCAAATCCAGAAAAAGTAAACCAAAACCTTAAAAAATAAAAATGCTTCAAGTTCAATAAAAATACATGGAACGTTAAAGATATTCTTTGTGTTTTCCTGCGGTAAAAGCATTTTGAAAAAAACATATTGTATCCTTAAATTTTAACTGATTTTATTGAATGTATTTTTAATCTGTAGCAAGGTAAAAAATTGTAGGTTTTTTATTTTTTGTAATTTGGTATTTCGCGATTTAAATATCAAAGCAACGTTATACAATTTTCACAATTGAAACATTTTATATTGAAAAGTGAATATTAAAATTTTTAAAAAAACTTATTTTCTATCGAAAAATAAAATTTAAAAAAGTGATTCAAGAGTGAAACGTGAGTGACAATTTTTATTGATAAGTTGGATTATCTTGGAAAATAATTGACTGGCATAATTTATGTCTCGGACTTACTTTTAATATAAAATAAGTTAATTTTGCATTTATTTTAAATCAAGCAGACGCAATTATTTTTCATTAAAAAAGCTTTTGAAGAAGTGAAACGTGAGTGACATTTAATTTTTTTTTTTGTTTATTTTTATATTAGGAATGAAAGAAGATGACGAAAACATCAAGAAAAAATTAAAAGAACGTATGAAAAAAAAGATATAGAAAAATTAGTTAAATCCGGATTCATATAAGAAACAAAATTTAGCAAAGATTAAAAAGATCTAATTAAATCATTACTTTAAGTCGTTGGCCTCGACGGAATTGCTAATAGGCCAGTCATATAGTGAAATTTGGCGCAGTTTTTGGCTATTAATGAGCGTAAGGAGGAACAAATTAGGCGAAGTGAATCGGAATAAATTTTGGTAAAATGATATATTTCTGAAATAGTTTTTGAGTAGTTTTTATACTATGAATTATTTTTTAAAACTATATTATGCTATACATAATTCTTTCCATACACATTTTTTTCCTTTTTTGTATAAAAATGTCCTTAATATTAAGAAAAAAAAAATTTTTATAAAATATACTTAATAAAGTTCACCAGATTAACCACGATACAAAAAAAGGACACTTAAATTTGATTTGAAACGTGAGTGACATCGACGTGAAACGTGAGTGACAAAATCAGTATATGAAAAAATCTTAAAATTCTGAGAGAAAACTAAATTTTTTCCTGCAGTTTAAATTTCTACTCAATTTCGTTACGGAAAATTACTTTATTCTTTATATTTACTCAAACAATTCGCAGATTTTAAGCAATTTGTTGGAAGAACTCGAAAAATTAAAATCGTGCGAAAACGTGAGTGACACACCATTTAAAGAGAGTTTTTTCGAAATGTGTAAATATATATAAAACTTTTTGCATGAACTTATAAAAGTGCGACTAAGACTTATTGTACCCATATAATTTTATGTGAAAAGCTCTTATTTTTGATGGAGAAAAACTCATGTTTACTCTTATGACTGAAACGAGAGTGACACTGGATTTGCTGAGCACCAGTCTTAACTCCAGTATTACTAGCTTTTGTATCATAACACATACACTGGATGCGATCCATCAAATTTTACTTTTCCTATAAATAAAAAGCAGCGTTTGCTTGTGCATTCCCGCTTCCATTTGCAAATTGTGTTACACCAAGTAGCTTCATCACATCTTCTGACATAATAACTGCGAACCGATCGACTTTTTTTATTGACATTAAGGCTGATAGTAGTTTTTCATCCCAGGGAACTGCAAGTAAAACGGTTAGCAGAAACAAAGCTCTTATTTCTTTGGCAATTGCCTCCACAATACTTTTACGAGATTGTCTGAAGCATTGGGACATATTAATAAAAAGAGTGGAGTGGAGTGAACTCAGCTTCACTCGACTTTACTCTGATCGGTATGAATAAAGCATATTAATAAAAATAACTCAACTCCACTCCACTCCACTCATGTTTTTTTTTGACGTTGAGTGTTCCCTCAGAATAAACATCGCACACTCCAGTACACTCAGTTATTGTTTATTTCATATTAATAAAAACTGAGTGCACTCAACAAAAATTGAGTGTGCTCTTTAGCTGCCTCATTTTTGTTAAATTTATACAAATTTCATATTTGCCATTTTAAAAAAACTTTTTAAATACTTGTTTTTTGGTTTCATTTCATATAAATAGCCTCTTTGCTGTATTTTTTATTTGATTCCGATGAAAAAGACGAAGATGGAATTCACAAAATTTTATAAAAATTTGCAGGTGACAATTCTTCAAACTCGTTGCAGTTGACTGATTATTCATTGTTTTATAAAATTTTGACTTTTATAAAACTTTGTTTTATACCTTTGGATGCTCGTGTCATTCCTAATTGTAAGTAATATATGTTCCGCTGAAGCTTTTGCAACTCGGAATTTTTCCGGATTAAATCCTTATTTATCCGTTGGTCAAAAGTCTATCTTCAACATCTTAAATTAATTTTTAATTAATTATCACTATCACTTGAGCTTTCCATTTTATCACTATCACTTGAGCTACCTAAGTGTCTGTCAAGCAGTTACAATGAAATCTTGACATATTTGTAAACTTGACAAATTTTTCTGATTTTAAAAAAACATAATAGGTGTGTTTCCGTACTCTACACTGTGTAAGCTCTGTGTAAAGTTCGGGCTGCGAGAGTAAAATGAAATTTGAGAATAGTGGTAAAAGTACGGAAACAGCTTCTAGTAAGTTTCGATCACAAAACAGCTGATTCTGACAGCAGACGTGTCAAACGTAAATAGCGCCAATGAAATTATCGTGCATTTGACATATGCTTGTTCTGAGCGATTTATGCTTGTTCTACTTCTCACGTTTTAAGCACAGAAAGTACGGAAACATCTTAATATATAAAAGGCAATTGTCCTGCTCCGTGCTCTATATTGCTCAAACTGCTATAGTTGCTTTTGCTATGCTTTTTAACATGTTCGGCCTATACCAGAATCTGTTCTAAAATTATCCATTTGAAATCTTTGTTCGTACTATACTTTTTATAACCTGTTCAGCCTGGACCAGAACCAGTTATAAATTTATCCATTTGAAATCTTTGTACGTACTACACTTATTCAGCCTGGACCAGAACCTGTTATAAATTCATCCATTTGAAATCTTTGTACGTTCTATATTTATTGCAACCTGTTCAGCCTGGACCAGAACCTGTTCTAAAGTTATGGCATTGGAAATCTTTGTACATGAAGACGACCAAGTACCAGAACCAGAACCGGTTCGGCCTGCATAAGCTGAACAGCAATTATATCTGCTATTAAAGTGCTTCTTAAGCATGTTCAGCCTTTAATATGCACTGAAAATTTATTTATTACTTATCAGAAACTGTTCACCCTAAGATGCACTGAAAATTTAATTGGTACTTATCAGTAGCAACATTGGCAAAAGTTCAACATTGGTAAAGGTTCGCTTATTAAAGAGATTTTTGGGGATACTTTGAGTCCGGATAACATCAACCGTTATTCCAAAATCGCTATCCTGTGCCCAAAAAATGCTGATGTGAACGAAGTCAACGAGCAAGTTCTGAATATTTTAGTTGGTGACACAGTTACATATCTGAGCACGGATTCAATTGAAGACAGTGATGATAACGGTAAACAAAATTACCCTGTCGAGTTTTTGAATGAATGTTGTCCTTCAGGAATGCCACTGCATAATTTAAACCTCAAAATTGGAAGTATTATAATACTTCTTCGAAATTTCAATACCAAAAGAGGTGTCTGTAATGGAACGCGATTAGTAATGAAAAATCTGAAAACTAATTTAATTATCGACAGGTATTGATTGGCACTGTCGAAAATGAAATAGTTTTCATACCAAGAATTGATTTGGCCCCGACAAACACAGATTTGCCCTTCACCCTCCGGCGGCGACAGTTTCCCGTTAAACTGGCATTTTCAATGACCATAAATAAATCGCAAGGTCAAACATTACAAAAAGTAGGAGTTTTTCTTAAAGAACCTGTATTTAGTCATGGGCAGCTGACGATGTAAAACTGAGCATTATAGATAGCAAGCGACAAGGTGAATTGGTAAAAAATTCTAAAAAAATGTTTACTAGAAATGTCGTATACAAGGAAGTTTTATTAAAATAATTTTATAATATGTTTTGAAATAAAAAGCTTTGAATATAAATCCAATATATTTTTGGTCACATTTTGTACTCTAAATGGTTCCTTCCCGTCATAGGACGGGCTTTTAAACTAGTAAAATAATAACACACAAGATACACAGTGTGAGTACGGAAACAGACCTATTAATATAAAATGCTTGACAATTGAAAGGGGAATCGTCGGTCACAACACTAGATGAGTCCACACTAAATACATTCCAAAAAATCTCTACTCTGTGTTCTTTCAGAGCACTCTGAATAATCAAAAAAAAGTTAACCGTGCATCAAAGGACTCAATTATTATTTAGGAATATTTTGTGTGATATTATTATTTACAATAAAATATTTTTTGCACAATTTTATTTTTGCATTTTAAAGGGTGCGGCTGCGTCTTAGGTGGTCCATTCGGAAAGTCCATTTTTGGGCAACTTTTTCGAGCATTTCGGCCGGAATAGCCCAAATTTCTTCGGAAATGTTGTCTTCCAAAGCTGGAATAGTTACTGGCTTATTTCTGTAGACTTTAGACTTGACGTAGCCCTACAAAAAATAGTCTAAAGGCGTCAAATCGCATGATCTTGGTGGCCAACTTACCGGTCCATTTCTTGAGATTAATTGTTCTCCGAAGTTTTCCCTCAAAATGGCCATAGAATCGCGAGCTGTGTGGCATGTAGCGCCATCTTGTTGAAACCACATGTCAACCAAGTTCAGTTCTTCCATTTTTGGCAACAAAAAGTTTGTTAGCATCGAACGATAGCGATCGCCATTCACCGTAACGTTGCGTCCAACAGAATCTTTGAAAAAATACGGTCCAATGATTCCACCAGCGTACAAACCACACCAAACAGTGAATTTTTCGGGATGCATGGCCAGTTCTTGAACGGCTTCTGGTTGCTCTTCACTCCAAATGCGGCAATTTTGCTTATTTACGTAGCCATTCAACCAGAAATGAGCCTCATCGCTGAACAAAATTTGTCGATTTAAAAAGTTGCCCAAAATTGGACTTTCCGAATGGACCACCTAAGACGCAGCCGCGGTCAACATTTAAATGAAATTATCTTCAAAAAGTAAATGTCATGGACCAATCTAACGTTTCAAATAAAGAACCGATGAGATTTTGCAAATTTTATGCGTTTTTTTTAAAAAAAAAGTTATCAAGCTCTTAAAAAATCACCCTTTATTTATATTCTTTTCCTTTATTTTTCCCCTCAAGCGATGTTTTTTTGCTCTCCGAGTGAAGTGGAGTTTATTTAATACGGATTTAACACTCTACTCAACTAACATCGCAACCTCAAAACGTACACTCAAGCACTCCACTTCACTCGTTCACTCAGTTTTTATTTATTCCTCCCATTGTCTTATTAATCCTTCCTAAAAAATACAGCATTCCTATAACTAAATTAACTTATACCTAAGGCAGAAGCTACTTTTCGAGTAACAATCCTAGTTTTTTGTTGATACATAAGTAAGTATCATGTACCTACGTACATGAGTATTACATGTATTAGTATTACATGACGTAATTTCTCTGCTAAGCCTTGTTGTCGTTGTGTCGTCATGTTATCGCCGCGTCCTATGTGTGTCCGCTCTGATATCTGACTTCTACACTTTGATAAAGTTGCAACACCTTTAACCCTTCGTTTGGCACATTTTCGGTTAGTCACATTCGTGCCTCATGAGTCTGGTCAGACCCCACATACGTACCCATGCATTTATATGTAAATAATGAGCTTTTGATTATAAATTAAGAAGAAGTTAAGTATCTAACAGTTATGTGTCTTATTTTTTTTTTTTGTTCTCAGTAGATTAAGCAAGTTTTAAACTATCTTCTTATATTGGAAAAAAAAATTATGGAATAATGAAAAATTAATTTTTTTAGTATTTTAATGTATTATTTTGAAAAATATTTTTATAAGCGTTTATTCATCTTATTTCATGCATAAAAACGGTAGAAGTATTCTTACTGACTCTCTGTTTGGCACGAAAAACAAACATAATCCACTTTTGAGTGTTGTTGGCATACTGCGTATGAAGATTTTTAACAAAAGAATCGAGTTTTTCGGGGCGTTTTTTTTTTTTCCTTGGGAATGATGCGTACGAACAGCACAATTTGGTTAATTTTTGTTCCATTTTGTACTTTTGTACACTTTGCCAAAGAAACAATTTTCAGCTGTATTGTGTTGTTGAGTTTCAGACTGCATTTCCTCCATTCTTTCATCGTCACTGTCAAATACTTCATTTGGTTAAATTTCAACTTCGTTTTCAATGTCTGATGCATCTTCTTCGTTTGGCAAATAATCTAAATCAATTTCATCGCCATCTTCCGCTTCTCTTTCGCACGAAATATCATTGGCTAAAGCAGGGTACACTGAATAAGGTAGCCGCAACACGGAGAGCGCGACTGCCGCAAATGTCAAAGCGGACCGCTTCAGCTGTTGTTGTTTTTTTTTCGACAGCCAGTTGATTTTGACACTTTCGGATAAGCGAAAGAGAGCACAGTCAGTTTTGAAGCAACCTTGTTATTCAACCATGGGCTAAAGCCATAGTACAACAAATAAGGTAGCTGCAGGGCTGAGAGCCGAAAGTCAGAATTGTCAAAAAATACTGAACGAAACAGAGCTACAAAACAAGACATCAAATAATTTGTATTGAATTTGACAATTCTGACTCTGAGAGAGAGAGGATTGATAACCCTGCAGCTACCTTGTTTATTGTACTATGGCTAAAGCCGCTGCCACTCGTTCATAAAATTCTCTATCATATTGACTGCCGCATCGTCGAGTTTTATAAATAAAATCAACTTCATCACTCATTTTGAACAATCACAATTGCGCAATTTCTTAGCACTAACTTGTTGTCAATCAACAATTACTAGTTAACAAACACGAACGAACATGAAAGATTAAACAACTAAATTTCCAAAGAAGTCAGAATATATTCACATTGGATGGTTTTTCATATAAAATGTATGTGGGTCTAGCCAGACTCATGGGGTACGAATACGATGTGAGCACTACAATGTTCTTTTAATTAACCTTGCGTGCACTTTTTCGTTCTGATTGTATTGTTGATCGAAAGTCAATGAAATTTTCGGAAGCTACATGAAATTTCAAATCGCTAGCTCGATTAAAAATATACTTAAATCAAATTTAAAATTTAAAAAGGTTTGGCCAGACTCATGTGTCTAAAGGAGGGTTAAATGACAACTGAATAGGATACAATTTTTTTAGGTTGTATTTAACACAAAATGCAACAAAACAAGTTTCTGTGAGTTCTGAAAATAACAAGTGTGTTTTAAGCCACATATAAAATTGCCACCCTATTGTGCAGCCAGGTGAAGACGAAAATGATTTTGCAAAATACCCGTATGATAGTGTGGGTCTAACGATCAACCTGTAGAGATTATACACCATCTTACGGCTTATTTACCATTTCATATCACAAATTTTTCTACAAGTCCACAAAGACGCTGATAATCTGCTAATAATGTGTTCAAAGTGAAGGTTCCTGGACAGTTTCCTGTCTAGAACCACTCCAAGGTACTTTGCTGAGTGGGATAAATCTACTTTCCCCAAAGAGTTTCAATACTCTTTTTTTTATGCATACAAAAAGCCTTCGTTTAAACACCATCTCTGTGTCGTGCTCAGTGCTGCTTGTAGAACGTCAGACACTGTACTGTCAAAGCTCCCTCGTATGATGACTGCTGCGTCATCGGCATAACCAACAACATCTACGCCAGTTTCTTGGAGTTCAATAAGGAGACTATTTAAACAAGGGACCAAAGCAGAGGTGATAGGTCGCCTACATTCTACATACTTTTCAGTCTGAAGGAGTTAATTCTGATATGTGAGAAACTACTCTCCGAGCTTCTGCCGGCCTAAGTAAGGTATTTTTCTCTCACTTTTCTCCAAGTTCCAGGTATATAGGCTAAACTGCAGCTGAATTGTTTTGTTAATAAGGCCATTAGATGTTCTGTCCCTCGTTGCAGAAGAGCTGGAAAACTACCATCTCCATCAGCAGATTTGAAGAAGTATTAACCCGTAGTCAATAGTTTATTTTCAGCAATTTTCTATTATTGATATGTATTGTTCATAATTATTATAATAATCAGCTGAACTTTTAACTTCATAACATTAATAAATATACAACATATATCTTAGACATATTCTATTCAATTCTAAATTAGCGCAGAAGCATGGTAATGAAGGCTATGGATAGTAATGAGAGTGCGGTGAAGGCTCTGATGGTGCTGCTGCCATTGCCTCGTTTCTCCAAAAACTGCTGGAATGTGCCAATATTGCTGCTATCCCACGCTAGATTTTCAGCGACAGTTTTCTCAGCAGCTTCAAGTGTCTTCGCGGACGCACCAAATTTGACCTTGTTTTTAGCATTAAAAGTCTCGAGCTCCTTCTTTTGATACTCTTCAGTGAAACGTGTTGCGATGCCTGAGATAACACTGGCGACATTACTATAACCACCCATGCTAAAAATAAAAAAAATACATCAAGAAAATTATTGACAAGAAATATTAAAACTATATATATTGATAAGTATTAACTTACGATACTGCAAGTTCTTCGAAGTACTTGGTTACCAATCTGAAGACGGGTGTCACATTTTCGTTGTTTTCCGAATACAAGCTGGTTATTGCTGACGACTTATCTTGACGTCTAATATCATCGCTGACAATGATCCAGAAATACTTTTCTATCAATTTGGGCTCCTTAACACAGCCTAAAGACATTGAAATTAGAACCAATTCGGTGGCAGCTTTATCTGTCTTCAGTTTATTGTACAAATCATTGAAATCACTTTCGTTGCCCTGACGCATGGCTGTACAATAGACGGTGGAACGTATGTTGACTGGCACAGGATTGTTGTGCATTTTGCTAAAGTATGACTTGGCCTTTGAAATACATTCTGAGTTGCCAAACTTGCAGGACCAAGACAAAATCTTGGCACGGTTATAAATATCCAAGTTGCTGTCAGTGGACTTTTCTTCAAAGCCCAATTTGTTATATGCATGATCGGTAAGTTGACGTATATAGTTGCCGAATTGTTTTGTATCGGAGCCCAGACGAATGAGCAGATAAGAATAACCGTTGAAGGCGGAAGTCCAAGGTAAGTAGTTATCCTCTGTTATTAAGTATTCGAGCACATATAGGGCTAGCTTATATTCAATTTCACCTGCACGTGCCAAATTCAGGAGGTCATCAACAAGATGGGCACGATTCATTTCATGAATACCTCCCCAGTTTTGTGTGGTAAGAGCATTGTGGATTTTATGCCAATTCTCTATGTCATAATTAACACGATAGTAGCCCGTTTGCTGAATATTTGCCAAAACCCACTCAACTCCATCAGGCAAGGCCTGGGTTTTGGTGTTAATTGTTGCTTCAAGGAACAATTTTGGTGTAGTTGTATTAAAATCTTTGACCACATTGGTGGTGTATGTTATGGGAACAGTGTATAATAGATTGGTATCAGAACCGTCATCGGATGTTAAAAGGAAACGTTTCTGACTGATCACCATATTCTTGCTCGACGTGGAAACATTAAATTTAATGACAGGATAACCAACTTGTTCGGTGAAACTTTTGAATATCAATGGAGCCTGACTCCTGCTCTGTGCTGGCCAATGCTTTTCCAAAGTTTCCAATAGATTTGCAGGCACTGTAGTTTGTTTGGCACTGTAAAAAGAACATTGGTAAAATGTCAATATTTATTGAAAGCATATTGTATGTTTTAATATCACTAAAATCTAATTATTACTGTTATTTATTTTATTTTTAAAACTGTATTCATATTTTGTGATGTATCCATGAACCGGAAATCTATTTATGGCTATAGTAATAATTGTGTGCATTGTTATGGTAAAAGTTATGGTCATGGTTATAGTTATAGTTATAGTTATAGTTATAGTTATAGTTATAGTTATAAGTTATAGTTATAGTTATAGTTATAGTTATAGTTATAGTTATAGTTATAGTTATAGTTATAGTTATAGTTATAGTTATAGTTATAGTTATAGTTATAGTTATAGTTATAGTTATAGTTATAGTTATAGTTATAGTTATAGTTATAGTTATAGTTATAGTTATAGTTATATTTATAGTTATAGTTATAGTTATAGTTATAGTTATAGTTATAGTTATAGTTATAGTTATAGTTATAGTTATAGTTATAGTTATAGTTATAGTTATAGTTATAGTTATAGTTATAGTTATAGTTATAGTTATAGTTATAGTTATAGTTATAGTTATAGTTATAGTTATAGTTATAGTTATAGTTATAGTTATAGTTATAGTTATAGTTATAGTTATAGTTATAGTTATAGTTATAGTTATAGTTATAGTTATAGTTATAGTTATAGTTATAGTTATAGTTATGGTTATAGTTATAGTTATAATTATGGTTATGATTATTGACATGGTTATGATAATGGTTATGATTTTGGTTATGGTTATGCTTTTGGTTATGGTTATGGTTATGGTTATGGTTATGGTTATGGTTATGGTTATGGTTATGGTTATGGTTATGCTTATGGTTATGGTTATGGTTATGGTTATGGTTATGGTTATGCTTATGGTTATGGTTATGGTTATGATTATGGTTATGGTTATGTTTATGGCCATGGTTATGGTAATGGTTATGATTTTGGCTATGATTATGCTTATGCTTATGGTTATGACTATAGTTTTAGTTATGGTTATTTTTATCGATATATGTATAATTATGGTTGTCGTTATGATTTTGTTTATGGTGCTTTTTATTATGTTCATAATTATACGTAATGATGATCATTTACTTCTCAAATGCACAGCTCCTTTTAAACTTACTACGTCTTCAAATATTCCCTCAGAGATTTCTGGAAATTCTCCTCACCCATTGCGTGCTTCATCATGCGAATAATTGAAGCTCCCTTATTGTAGGTGATGCTGTTAAACATACGTGCGAAATCACTTGGGGTATTTGTATTCTCATCGCTCATCGGGTTAGTTTTGTTTGTTGAATCCATAATCATAACAGATTGTATTTGATCGACTGGGAATTGTTGGTCCAATGACCAATCTGTTTCAACCTAAATGTATAACAATGAATTCGTGTTTAACAGCATAGACTAGACATTATTTTGATGACATACCATAGCGGTACCGTAGTATTGGAAGTAGCGAGCGAAACCCTCCTTCAGCCAAGCATAACTCCACCAATCACAAGTGACCAAATCTCCGAACCATAAGTGAGCCTGTTCATGTCCAATTACTTGAGCAATGCTCTGCTTGTCATAGAGCATTGTTGTGCCTTCTTTGTACAAGAGTTTAAATTCTTTGAACGTTATAAGACCCCAATTTTCCATTGCACCATAATAAAAATCTGGTATGGCTGCCATAAACAACTTTGATACACCCATGCTATAATAAGGTATATCCAGATAGTCATCCAATTCCTTCAAAATCTTCTGACCAACATTGAAACTGTAGTCGGTCTGATCATAGTTTTCGGGACGTGCAATAACACCAAACTGTCCATTTGTGCGTGAATTGAAATCAGAGACAAGAAATGCAGTGATAAAGGTTGACATTTTTGGGGTGCGTTCAAAGATATCCTTATAGTAGTCACCATCGCGTATGCTTTGGATAAGCTCACCGTTACTGACTGACTTCATGCTCTTGTGACGAATAATATTTATATCGAATGTGGCCTTGAACTTGGGCTCATCGAAGCTGGGAAATGCGCGACGGGCATGATGTTGCGAGAACTGTGTGGAGGCCAACCATCTGACAGATAATGAAAATGACTTCAGATATCACGATAAAATACCAAATAAAACTTACTTGGTCTGATTGTTGTCATCTTTGTAGGAACTACGGTAAAAACCGAGCATATCATCGTCCATGGAGCCAGCATATTTGAAGTGCAACGTATAGTTATCGCCTACGTTAAGATTGTTGTTCAAAGTATAGGTTATTTGTTCGGTTACATTGTTGAACACAAAATCAGCCAAATCAATTACTGGAGCATTTGCGGCTGTGGACCAGTAATTTCGTTCTGTGTAATTGAGGTTCTTGGTATGCATGATAATGGTTTTTGTGCTGTTAATTGCTGTGATATTGATATAAATTTCGCCATCGAATGTGAAACGTTTGGAACCATCAGATTCCAATAAGTATGGACGTAGGGTTAAGTGATAATGATATGGCGTTATGGTTGTGGGTAGACGATAGTTTTCTGGTTCGGCAAGATTATCAGGCGCAGCCAAACAGACAGCACATAGCAACGTCAATAAGACAAACGTACGAACGAATGACATCTGAAATGTGGATGCATTAATATAGACGACCAATGGAATTGAAAAAAACTCAAATTTTTGTGAAATTTTGTAAAAAAGCAAAAGTTAATGAGAAAGAATATCAGCAATTAAGACGCTTGTCAATTTTTTTTTCATAAGACTAGGTACACCAGCTTTTAAATAACTAAGCAAACAAACAAACATGAACATGATTGTCAGCTGTTTCTGAAATATATTTTAAATCTGAAATTATTTATTTTAAAATTAAAATTCTCTCAAAATTCGAACTCTTGAGACGAATTTAAATTTTGTCATGTCCGTGATACTTATCAGTTCACCAAAAATAACCGCTTTTGGGCTTATATTATATTTTTTATGCTTTACCCTGCATAATTTTCAGAAATATTAGCATTTATTAAGGTACTATTACAGTGTGTAAAAAATGAAAAATAATTTTTTTGTTTTCTTTAGAATCTGGTTCCTTAAGGTCTTTAGAATGCGTGTACGAAATTTTAGAAAAAAATATCAAATAAAAAAAAAGATATAACATACATTATATTCGTATGTGGCGCATTTTTCATATATTATCGTTTATAGAAGAAAATCTAATCGCGTTTTTCTCGAAACAAGTTTTTTCAAATTGGTTTCTAAGATATCTCGAGTTCTGCTTGATCGATTTCGCTGAATCTTACTTCATTGTGATCTTCATAGACCCTGTTAAGCACTCTACCTACAAAAAGCCGAGAAACTTTTATATTTTGTTTTTTATGGCTAAGAAATTCTGCCAAAAACAGGGGTTTTTGTAAATTTGCTTTTCAACGCATGCCATTTTTTTGTGTTTTGTTTTTTTTTTATTTCCGTAAGTAGAGTGCTCAACTACAACCTTTTACTGAAGAGTGCACTTTGATTTTTTACTTTCAGACGCCTTGAAAATGCTGGAGACGAGAAACCAACTGATAACCTTTTTTTAAAGACGCCAACTTCTACGACCTCTAGAAAACATCTAGAAACAACAAATACAAAAACAAACAAAAACATTTTTTTTATATCTTCGACTTTAACTGTATATAATGTAAATAAATTTGAATTGAATATTTTATTAATACTATGTAAAAAAAATTAATAAAAAAGGTGTTGTTTTTAATAGCTTCACACTGTAATAGTACCTTAAAGTCTTTATTTTTATTTGATATGTATGTATATTCAACGAGTTATCTCCACACCTTAAAATTTCTTCCGTTAACACCAGACCACACACAAAGATGATCGACTCTACTCGACTACTAAGTTGGAGTACGACAACCACTTCTATTTATAAATAAGCCCCGTTTTCACCAATGATGATACTAATCGTATTCACCAATGATTAGTAGTATCAATTCTTAACTTCTTCTATTACTAACTTCATCTAAGCGATAACTTTCATTTAGTTGTTGGATTTTATGACTATACGATAACACAGTGAACAGAAACAAAGAAGAAAAAAAAACACTCTAAACATTTATAAATTAGCGTTTATAAAGTACATTATAAACGTCTTTTGCCAAATCCAACACTAGGTTTGAACAACACTACAATGAACTGTAACAGTTATAATCTTGTAGAAGACTCAATAAATAAGCTTATGTTTAACCTACAGAGATAAAATTTGGTATGTATGTATTTTAAACAAAAACTAAGAAGCATTAAAAAACTGGGCGTCATTCGTCCACGAACACGCCAACGTCAAAAATTAAAATCCAAATAGGCTTCATCCGCCCACGCCCATTATAAATAATATTATTATATATTGAAAAAGTAGATTTAGGGTATTTCATAGTCCGGCTAGACCGACTTTAGACTTTCTTAACTTGTTTTTTTTTTATTTGAGTTGTAAACGTAGTTTTTTATTTTGTCATGTTAATTTGCTTACAGTTGCGATACAGTTATAGTTGAAGATAATATTTGTGATATGTCTGCTGCTGTTATTTTTCAAAATGCACATGCAGACGGATTGATTACTGAATTCCATAATAAATTGTTATCTTTAAATAAATAATCGTACCATTCGTTTATTTTTGTTCTAAAAAGAGAAGTTAACAAGAACTTATATAAAAGAGAATCGAGTATTTTCTGCAGCAAGCGCATGGTTTCAAAATCAGTAGCATCCCGACACCACTTTTTTTTTGTTGTTTTTAGCTTAAACCAACGCTCAGGGGATGCCCCCTACAAATGCGTAAGTATTGTGTTGATTCGGAAGACGTGAAAAAGTATAGTTGTAGGGTGAAAATTGGAGTAGTGACGATGAACATTTGCTTTAAATTTACACAGATCAAAACTACTGTGAGTTTAATTGTGGAGGTTATTCAACAATTTTATTGTGCGACTGAAGAACGAATTCTCTCTGTAATGCGAGGTTCTATTGGGCATCAAGGCAATATTATAGGGATGAGCCCAGGTATGCGGCTCGAGTTGACCTGGGAAATACTCGAGCTGGTGGAGTTAGATCGTGTACCTCCCGTGAACACTTCCCATGTAAGTACCTGTATAAAAGTCTTAAGCATCCAACATTGCGTCGATGCCCAAGAGAATTGAGAGAGGATAAAACATGTGCATTAGACCGTATCACCTCCTATACAAAAAAAAAATGCGCCGTACACCAGCGAATATAACGCATTTTTGCCAGACAATTACGAAAAAAAAATTTTTTTCGGTCGGATTTTAATATTTGGTATATCAATGTTTTTGTCTCAAAGAGACCAATATGACCTCTACATAGGTCATTGACCTGAGGTACACGGTTCTAGTACTTACCCTCCAAATCTCAGTTTCTACCATCCTAAGGTACCATCCTAATATCAAAATAAATTAAGCACTTAAACTATCATTAATCTTTTGCTCAGAAAGTATATCGATATTTCCAGCAAAACTATTTTCAAAAAATTTGTGAAAATTTTTTGGCGAACGTAGGGCTCCCTTTTTTCATTTTCATCATATCTTCGGTATTAATAGTCTGATCATTTTTAATGACATATCGATGTTTTTTTAAAAGAGACCAATTATTTTTTCTCCAAAATAAAAAAGAATTATAAAAACATAATAAAAAATATTCCTACAATTAAGGCCTTAGAAGGCCCTAACTTGATTTTAAGGAATTTTAAAGCTCGTAAAAGAATAAAAAATCTGAATTTTTAAAACAAATGGAAATTTTGAACAATTTATTCCAAGCATTCAGATACCATATATCTCAATCGATTCACATCAACATCCAAGCACATCAACACGTTTCCGAACTGCCGCTAGGGTTCGATTACATTTCTAATAGCTTTTTGTTTAAAAACATCCAAAACTCCTTTCGACTGTTATCACTGTTATGCCTCAGATGCATTAAAAAATTGATAACATCATACTCCGATGGAAATTTGGTTCGGCAAAAAATTTTCGAAAATTTTTTAAAAATAGTTTTGCTGTAAATATCGATATCCTTTCTGAGCAAAAGATTAATGATATTTTAAGTGCTTAATTTTTTTTGATATTAGGATGGTACCTTAGGATGGTATGAACTGAGATTTGTAGGGTAAGTACTAGAACCGTGCAACTGAGGTCAATGAACTTTATAGAGGTCATATTGGTCTCTTTGAGGCAAAAACATTGATATATCAAATATTAAAATCCGACCGAAATAAAAAATCCGACTGTTAACAACAGAGATATGAAGAAATATGTCGATGCGCGACCCCTACGTTCGGTCAAAAAACAAAAATAAAAAAGAAATTTGTTTTCGTAATTGTTTTGCAAAAATGCGTTACATTCGCTAGTGTACGGCGCACATTTTTTTTTGAGGTACGGTCTAGTGTGCATCTCTCTATCAGATATATCGCACGACGTTGAATTCGATCCAGAAGCTCCAGACAATATCATAAGCCCCTGCCCAAATGTGCGAAAACAACAAAGCTTATATGCATTACAACAAACCTTATGAAAAGATGATTTATTCGGACATGAATAAATCGACTCTTGAAGTGTCACCGATCAAGAATATATATACTTTTCTATACTGGACTTGGTTAGTTCTATGTGTGACAAAGGTTTAACAAACAAAAACAGTGGTGGAAAAAATAATTCATACTTAAATTTTCTTCAACAATTTGTTCAAAACAAATTTTTTTTCTTCAATTATTATAAATAAAGTTTAATAAGTAAGCATTTTAAAAATTTAATATGATTTATACGAAAAAATAAAAGTAAAAATTCAATTTCAATAATTTTGTAAATTCATCGTTGAAAAAAATAATAGAAACAAAATTCTACTTGGGCTCAATATTTCTGTGTATTTCCTTACAATTTATATATTCCTGAGTTGGAAAATTATATAGCAGTAGTGGGAAAGTATTTCGTTGTTTTTGCTTTAGATTTAATAATTTGATGACATCTCCACTTCATATAATTAACCACATTTGCACAAGTAACCGCCAGTATAAAGGAATATCACGATTTCTTGATTTTTTGCCAAAACTCTTCTTTGTTTTTCTGTTTTAGCTATGTACCCCAATTAACTGCTTTAGAACTCACCACATATCCACTAATTGATTACCTATTTTAGCTCTTAAAACCATTGTTTTTTAATGATTTTGATCATATTCTTACATTAATTTTCAACGTATAGACATTTCTTGCATGACCTATGTCAACATCACTGCTTCAAATATTTTGTAATAAACATGAAATCTTTAATCAATAAAATTGAACCTACAATAAATGAAAGGAAGCAACTTCATCATAGTATTTCCTCTCCACAGGCGAAACATCAAATTGGCTACCGAAGAAAAGAAAAGACGATACGATAGACAGTCGTGTGTATCACGCAAGCAAAATTGTCGTGAAAATAACTATAATATTTCATAAATTATAAAATAAAGACATTTCTGTTTTGACATAATCGATTATTGTTGTGAATTTTATGTATTTGTAAAATCCAAAGATCCGAAGGGATCGTGATCGATTAACCTGTGTTTCATCTGACCAAAGATCGTTTTGCCAATTTTCTAGAAAGACATGTTTGTTCGCAAAACCAAGTCTCAGATGGATGTCTTTGGGGCTCAAATAGAGAACTCGATCTTCTACCCAATAATACTACCTACTTAATTCAATCGATACCTAATTATACGGTTATTTGCTGGTGCTTTTCATTTTATTTTGCAGTTGTTCTGAGGTGTAAAATGTGTTATTTTTTTATTTTTGCACCAACTTCACGAAAGAAGTTGTAGTTTTGCGTGTTCTGACCATTGTTGTTGGTTAGACAACTCAAATAATAGCAGCAAAAACCTACTGCGTTGAAATTTCAATCAGTTCCGATATTTCTCGTTTTGATTTTTTCCTTTTTTTAGTTTTTTGATGATTTTCCTCTCGGAAGTGGTTTAAGGTGGGACATAACATTTGCGGCAGAGAAAACAGACCATTTTTGAAAAATTCATAACTCAGTCAAAAACAAACATTTTTTCGAAATTTTTTTTTTATTATTGTAGAGAATTGAACAAATTACAAGAAAAAAATTTAATAGAGCTCCAAACTGGTGGCAGAGAAAAAACTGGCCCTCGTGGTTGCAGCGCTGGGAGTTGCAAAATAGAAAAAAAATACTTTTTTAAATCTTAACAAAATTGGTTATCGTATGACAGGAGCTTTTTTTAATTTTTTTTTTCCAATTTTTGGTAATGTTCCAATTTTGAAAATGTGGTTTTTCGAAAAAAAAAATTGACATTAAAAATTCATAAAAAATCGAAAAAAAAATTTAAAAAAGCTCGTGTCATACGATAGCGAATCAAGTTTAAAAAATACAAAAAAAAAAAATTTCGTCAAAAAATTAACCCGCTAATGCCGCAACCGTACGAAAAACATGGTTTCGTGATAAACGCGTTTAAAGTTTGTGCACAAAAAAAAAAAACGCCAAAAATTTAAAATACGCTCTCACTAGTCCGGCTGTAACTTTTGAATTGGTAGGAATTTTTACATGAAATTTTTTCTTAGAATCTTAAGAATATTTACTAAAATACAAAATTATAAAAAGTCGATTTCAAAAAACGACCAATGTCATGTGCCCCCTTAATGTACTCTACGTCCTATAATTCTTTCAGAAGAGAAAACTCTTTTTTTAAAGTAGAAAGAATTTAATTTATTTACTGCATCCTTACTTTATTCAAATTGCTGAAATACACGTCTATGTAAAGATAATTCCGAGTTGCTTCTATTTTTTCCAACCAATTTTCAATATATTGAATAAACATCAATATATTCAATTAACATAAATATGATATTTAAATATATGCAAATGATATAATAAATATTACGTTCCGTTAGTTAGCCATAGCATACAGTAGCGATAGTTCTTCTAAAGTTTGTTTTTCTAATCATATTTCGACACTAAGCACTACAATACAAACTGTTTCAATTATTTTTTCCAACACTGTACCGTACCTGTTCTGGTTAACGTTTTAAAAACTCTTCTTCGGCATTGAAGTTATAGTTCTCTTCTTACAGATAGCAAAAAAAAAAATAAACACACCACACGTTCTTTGTCACGACATCAACTGTCGATATAATTTTATTGACAGTCTTTTATAAATTATTATTTGATTACTTAGCTTATTTGTTTATTTAAACATTTTTAATGTTGACCTAATTACTGTGTACGAATGTTAATTGGCAAGCTTTATTTTATTATTACAAAAAATACATAGCTTTTTTGTTTATTTAAACATTTCAAATGTTACATTTTAAATAAAGCAACTGAACTTAAGATACCTGCAGTGCTACTTAAGCTTTTGTACGCTTAGTCTAACAAGTGCGCTGCCGAAACAATCGAAACAGGCGCGGATCCAAGGGTGTGATTATGTGGGCTACGGCTCCCCAGGTGCTAAACTTTTTTTTAGAAATATGTGTAACAATTTCTCTATAAGTACAGTGAGCAACAAAACTTTTCATGAAATAACAAACAATAATAATATAAAATTAGGTTGGAATACCGGAATACCCGGTTATTGACTAACCTTTATTTTTTATTATTGACCGCAGGTTTAAAAAGCCAACATTTCATATCCTTGCCTTACAAATTGATGCAGTGCGTGGCGCATAAATAAATAACATGCATCCTATAAGTATGTAATGAAAATTAATTTAAGATGCTTACTAAGCAACCAGGCAAAAGTTTGATTTTTAATGTTTCCTTTAAAGCAGAAAACTAATAATAATATACGAAGCGTAAATCTCTCTCTCATTCTATCTTCACTAACTCATATCTTCCTCTCAACTTCCGTTCGCCTCGCGCGATCACACTTTTCGTAACGAATTCAACAGCTTACTCCACAAGTCAAGCGTGGGTAAAGAAGTTTTACTTTTAAAACTAATTTAGTCCCCTACCCCCATGAGCAATTTTTAGATCCGCCACTGAATCAAAAAAATATACTTTTTTTTTGCCGCTCTTGTTTCTTTGTTGCTCTCATATTCTCGTTGTATGCAGCCAACTTCATATCCGAACGCATTGGCAAAATTGGAAATTCGAATCATGCTGCGGTAGTCCGCTGCGTGTTTCACTTCATAACTAACATATGTGCATGAGCCGATTTTGATAGTTAAACCACGCACACATACTTTTTTAGGTTACACTTTTAGTCAGCTGTTTTTGACTGGCTTGTGGCTAACAGTGGGTTTATCTTTGATACTGCCTAGCTCGTATAATATTTACTGAGCAACAGAGCATGACTGGAGTTTGTCTACTGGTCTTTATCCATAAAACATCTAAGTTTTCCAAGAGAAGCAAAAAACTGAGTTCTCAAAATACGTTCTATGGTGAGCTCTTAGTCGGCTCACTGGAATTTTTTCCAGATTTAACAAAAAAATGTTTGTGTATTTTTTTTTCCCGAAAATGTAGGTGGAATTTTTCAAAATTGTATCTTATTTTTTATTTAACGTTTATCCCAACAAACAAAATGATTCACTATTGATATCATTTATGAATCGCTTTCTCGTACATTTAATTAAAATAGCAATTGTCGTATACAATTCACTTATAATATCGTGAACGGGAGACATTTCTTCTTCGTTAACGAATCGTTCAAACAGACAAAAGCAATTTGTGAACGAGTCGCCAAACCTTAGAAAATTAATTCGTTAGCGAATCTTCATATTTAAAAGAAACAATTTGTTAACGAATCGTACGTTTTAAAAGGAGCAATTCATTAACAAATCGTCAAAAGAATACACATCGTTTAAAAGAAGCAATTCTGTAACGAATCACCAAAGTTCAAAAAGCAAAAAAAAAAAAAAAATTAAAAAATCTGGAAGTTTTTTCTATAACATATTTTGTGTTATTTATTTTAACATTTATTTATTTTATTATACATTTCATTGTACATATTGTACATTTAAACATTTATTGAATTAATGTAATAAATAATGTGATAAATTAAATATATTTAATAATTGGGGACAAAGCACTTCGCTACGCATCGTTAGAGATAAATAGAACCATTCGTTAACGAATCGCTAATAATAAAAGGAGTCTCGTTTTTATAGTAGACACCTACCTTACGGCTTAATTCTACTTGCTCCTTGGCGAGGAGTCATGGACTGTCGAAATCAACTCTCAACAGACGCGTTCTCAGGACTCACGTCCATCGAACTTGCCGGTGTGCAGGATCATAAGGCCGACATGTCCATTAAGAGTTGCTTTCTCAAGTCCAATGGGTTTAGGAATACAATTAAATTTATCGACCAGTTTCAGAGCACTCAGCACCGAAGATTTCAACTGAGTAATCCTTCGTTTCAATCATTTCATGCAGAATTTGATCGCCATTAACGCCATATAAAGTTAATTATTTTCCGGGCATGACCAGTACCCTATGGAAATCAGATTTTCATAACTTTTACCGTATTCTGATAAGGCGCCGTCTACCATTTGGGTAAATACATTACTAATCCGACAACCACAGTACCAAATTGTGGACATTTAATTTCAGGTTAAATTCAATCCACCTCCTCCACCGCTCGGTAAGGAGCGAGACCGACCTAAAATCTCTTGCATATAGGATATGCCAGCCTGGTTGTACAGAGACGCAACGCCACGCCGACTCGTTGTTTAGCTTGCGACATTAAGCTTACCACAGCCAGCACGAAACTCCCCGAAGGGCCAGCCCACGATAGTCCCCCGGGCAAAGGGGTTTCCACCTTAGAATAGCTTCCAACAAAAAACCGACATGAATTGATAGTATAAGCACACATGACTTGATAAGCAAGCTTATCTTAGTGTCCCGGTATACTATACCGTTAGACACTAGTTTGGGTAATTTCTATGACTTGGAAATGTAAAACAAATCCAAGACATAAAGTGCTTCAGTCAAACCTGTTGACTGTCACACTTATTTTATTCCAAAACTGATCGCCTTATCTATATTAAATTAGAAAACTTGATCAGCCAGCATACAACATTACCATAATGTAGCATGCTCGATCACAGGGTCTGTTATGCTTCCAGATCATACTCCACACAAGAATTAATCTTGTTTACTTCCATTATCACACTCCATGATAATACATCTCATACTCCACACCAATACAACTTGCTTACACTCATTTTTAAACAACCAATTTTAACCTCCATTATGACCATTAATTTTAACCAATTTTTATTCTTGGCATATCTAGACCCTATCGTTGGAATTTTATTTATTTATCATCACTTCTTCTCTTACACCCATTGAGAATATCAGATTTTTATTTATGCCAGTATTTATCAGTCGTCAAACCAGGTTTAATGACTATCCCCGTGCTAACAGTATGTTTTATATCATTTGCTACGGAAAATCAGGTACAATAACCAGATTTATGTCCCACTTCCATGATTTTGTAGCTCAAAACAGGGCTCATGGCAACCATAATTGAACCGTTGTCCAAATACGCATGACACAACCCTCCTCCTTTTCACTGGCTTGGGACAGGCTAGTGGCTTACCATCATCACCACTAGGCGGAGTTCGCTAAAAATAAAAGTAATGACTCGTTGATTAATTGCTTAAAAAGAGATAAGCGAATAGCAAACGAATCGCTGAGGCTGAAAAAAGTGATTCACTAGCGAGCCATAAAAATGTTGAAAGGCGATTCGTTAGCAAGTCCCTGAAACGAAAACAAAAAATAATTAGCGTGCCAGTTACTCTTATAGTTATAACTTTTTGTTAAATTGTTTATTTTCAGATATAAATTATTGGTACAAAATTCATGCCACTTACTTTGGCTTCTGATATAATTGAAATGTCATTCTAAAATCGAAAAACACGCACTTTGTTGCGCACAACTTTTAAGCGGCACTTCGCATCGAAACGATTTCGACGTTAAAATTAAATTATTGTCTTCTCGTATTAAAATTTATAAATTAAATTTAAAAAATTTCGAAACAGGAGTGCTGCATTTTTCGACGAAATAAAATACCCAAAATATCATTTGAACAACAATACCAGATACTGAATTTCGCTGAATTTTTTGTTCGAAAAAGGAAGATCGTTAATTTGCTTAAAATGTTCCTCTAAATTTCAAATAGAACTCAAAATTTTGGGTAAAACATCAACTTAAGTCAGTTTTGTTTTTATTCAGAAGACCAAGAACTTCTCTAGTATAAATTATTGGTGGAATAGTAAAATTTTAATATAAATCGATGCAAAGGTTCTTGAGTTTACTCCCGACCAAAAACTTGAATTCTTAAGTTTAATTTATATCTATTTTTGAATATGCGATTATCTACGAGTATACATGAAACTAGAAGTGTGTAAAAGAATATTGCTGATTTTTATAAAATATTTCTTCATATTTATTGTTCTAAATAATAAGTTCAACTTTTAACTATTTGACAATGAAAACTTAGTAATTAATGTGCTATGTACATCACTGGGTAAGTCTATAATGCATATCTTTGATATATTTCATAAGGCCCTAAACTAATGCAAAAGCATTGCAATGAAGGATACTAATAGTAACGAGAGTGCGGTGAATGCGCTGGTGGTGCTGCTGCCATTACCGCGTTTCTCCAAAAACTGCTTGAATGTGCCCATATTGTTGGTGTCCCACGCTAGATTTTCAGCGACAGTTTTCTCAGCTGATTCCAGAGTTGAGGCTGAAGCACCGAATTTTGTTTTGTAATTGTTATTAAATGTCTCCAGTTCCTTCTTTTGACTCTCTTCAGTGAAATGTGCAGCAATGCCTGAGATAACACCAGCGACACTGCCATAATCACCCATGCTTAAAAGAAGATATCAATAGCGATATCAAGGAATAGTACAAACAATCAATATTATAAGTAAAAACTTACGATGCAGCAAGTTGCTCGAAGTTTTTGGTAACCAAATTAAAGACGGGTGTCACATTTTCGTTGTTTTCCGAATACAAACTGGTTATTGCTGACGACTTGTCTTGACGTCTAACATCATCACTGACAATTATCCAGAAATACTTTTCAACCAAATTGGGTTCCTTCACACAGCCTAAAGACTTCAAAATTAAAACCTCTTCGGTGGCAGATTTTTCGGTCTTCAATTTATTGTACAAAACATTGAAATCATTTTCATTGCCCTCACGCATGGCAGTACAATAGACGGCGGAACGTATGTTGACTGGCACAAGAGTGTCGTGCATTTTGCTAAAGTATGACTTAGACTTTGAAATACACTCCGAGTTGCCAAACTTGCAGGACCACGACAAAATCTTGGCACGATTATAAATATCCAAATTATTGTCGGTGGTAGTTTCTTCGAAACCGAATTTTCTGTAGGCATGTTCGGTAAGTTGACGTATATAGTTGGCAAAGTGTTTTGTATCAGAGCCCAGACGAATGAGCAAATATGTATAGCCGTTGAAGGCAGAAGTCCAAGGTAAGTAGTTGTCTTCTGTCATTAAGTATTCGAGCACATCTAGAGCGAGCTGATATTTAATTTCACCCGCACGTGCCAGATTAAGCAAATCATCAACAAGCTGAGCACGATTCATTTCATGAATACCTCCCCAGTTTTGTGTGGTAAGAGCCTTATGAATCTTATGCCAATTCTCAATGTCATAATTGACACGATAGTATCCCGTTTGTTGAATATTTGCCAAAACCCACTCAACTCCATCAGGTAAGGACTCGGTTTTGGTGTTAGTTGTTGCTTCCAGGAACAATTTTGGTGTAGTTGAATTGAAATCTTTGGCCACATTGGTGGTGTATGTTATGGGCACAGTGTACAATAGATTGGTATTAGAACCGTCATCGGATTTCAAGAGGAAACGCTTCTGACTGATGGCCATATTCTTGTTAGCCGTAGAGACATTAAAATGAATGACAGGATAACCAACTTGTTCGGTGAAACTTTTGAATATCAAAGAAGCCTGACTCTTGCTCTGTGCTGGCCAATGCTTTTCCCAAATTTCCAAAAGATTTGCAGGCACTGTATTTTTTTTGGCACTGTAAAGATAATGAAAATTTAAGGTAAGTCTAACTATAATTAAGGTTATGGTTATGACAATGGTTTTATTTATGGACAGTGGTTGTGCCTCTTGCAACAGTAAGGAATACGGTTATAATTATGGTTATGGTTATTACTTTGGTTATGATTATGGCTTTGATTTCAACTCTTATAATAAAAACCGTAACAAACTTACTAGGTCTTCAAATATTCCCTCAGAGATTTCTGGAAATTCTCCTCACCCATTACGTGTTTGATCATACGAATAACAGAACCGCCTTTATTGTAGGTGATGGTATTAAACATGCGTGCGTAATCACTTGGCGTATTTGTATTCTCATCACTCATTGGGTTAGTTTTGTTCGTGGAATCCAAGATCATAACGGTTTGAATTTGTTCGATGGGGAATTGTTGGTCCATTGACCAATCTGTTTCAACCTAAATGTAAAACAAAAAATTCGAAATTAAAAAAATGAAGAACAATCATCAGCACAGACTTCATATAATTTGAAAGACATACCATAGCGGTACCGTAGTACTGGAAGTAGCGTGCGAAACCCTCGTTCAACCAAGCATAACTCCACCAATTACAAGTGACCAAATCTCCGAACCATAAGTGTGCCTGTTCATGGGCAATGACTACAGCAATGTACTGTTTGTCATAGAGCGTGGTTGTGCCTTCTTTGTACATCAGATAAGCATCTCTGTAGGTAATTAGACCCCAGTTTTCCATTGCTCCTGGTGAAAAATCTGGTATGGCTGCCATATGAAGCTTTGACACACCCATGCTATAGTAAGGTATATCTAAATATGTGCCCGTTGCCTGTAAAATTTTCTGACCAACATCAAAACTGTACTCGGTCTGATCATAATTTTGGGGACGCGCTATAACACTAAACTGTCCATTAGAGCGTTCATTGAATTCAGAGACAAGAAAAGCAATGATATAGGTTGACATTATTGGAGTGCGTTCGAAGATATCCTTATAGTAGTCACCATCGCGTATGCTCTGTATAAGCTCACCATTACTGACTGAGTTCATGCTCTTATGACGAATAATATTAATATCGAATGTGGCCTTGAACTTGGGCTCATCGAAACTGGGAAAAGCGCGACGGGCGTGATGTTGCTCGAACTGTGTGGAGCCCAACCATCTGAAAAATAACGATAATGACTTCGCTTATTTTTATTAGAAATCAAATTTTTACTTACTTGGTCTGATTATTGTCATCTTTGTAGGAACTACGGTAGAAACCATACATATCCTCGTCCATGGCACCAACATATTTAAAGTGCAACGTATAGTTGGCACCTACAATAAGATTATTGTTCAAAGAGTAGGTAATTTGATCAGTCACAGTATTGACAGTAAAATTAGTCAAATCAATTGGTTGAGCATTTGCTGTTGTGGGCCAGTACATTCGCGCTGTGTAGTTGAGGCTCTTGGTATGCATGATAATGGTTTTCGTGATGGCATTAGCCGTGACATTGATAAAAACTTCACCATCAAATGTGAAACGCTTGGCACCATCACTTTCCAATAAATATGGACGGAAGGTAATGTGGTAATTATGAGGCATTATGATTGTGGGTAGACGATAGTTTTCTGATTCAGCAAGATTTTGAGGAGTGTCAACATCATCAAGAGGTGCAGCTATACAGGCAACGCAAAGCAATGCGGCCAATATGACAGACGTACAAGCGAATGACATCTGAAATTAAAGTTTCGAAAGGTTGTGTGAAATCATATCGTTAGAAAAATAAGCTCGTACTAGCTGTCAATGCATAAGAGGCACAAGTGAGGAACCTAGTTTATAATGGTCTTCTCTTTCAGGCACTAGCGTCTATTACATACGCATTAATTTTAACGCACTCTCAATATTGTACGATTTTCTTTCTTATTATCGAAATATTTCTTAGCCCGTTGAATAAAAAAATTAATAATGAATAAGAAATGAATGCATGAATGCTAAATGAATAACGATATTTTGTGAATAGCATTCTTTGTGAATAGCGTTCATTTGTATATATTAAAACTTTTTAACAAAAAAAAAAACGCGGACTTCAAAATCACAACAAAGTACTAAATTTCAGTATCCTAGTCTGAATAGTATATAAAATACAGTGTTGTTTCGTAACAGTAATTTCTAAAAATTGAGTGTACCTCTGTAGTAAATTTCATAGTAAACGCCCCCCGTTGTCACTATATATAGTCTATATTTTGACAAAAAATTACGGCAATCGGCCAAGTGCCTAAGAAGTAATCGATGTTGTAAGGAAACCTAAATTTTGTCAATTTAGACCTTACGTTTCCCACTGAAGCACATCTGCACAGAGGGCCTGAACCCACTCCGCAACATATGAAGCGCACCTGGACAAAAACCCAGGCATACCGCGAATCGCCCCTGTTCATAAACACGCAGCTGTGCGTCCCGCAATCAAACAATAACAAAACATACAGCAAGCCAGTGGCATGATCAAAGTAGCACAACAACAAAACAACATAACGATGTCGCATAAAGCAAAACCAGCAAAACATACAAACAACATGCATTCTATGCACTCACAAGTGGCAATAACAAAATACATAGGAGGTCAATAAACAGCGACTATAGGCGTTTTCGTTTATTTGTTAAGAGCAGAGCAGAAACTGTCAAATCACTTGTTCGTGTTCTTTATTTTGTTCAGAGCATCAAGAGTGGATTGATCAAGTTTTTGTATGCACTCATAGCATATACAGAGCGCTATCGACGGCACTCTACCTGCTCTGTTTCAAAAGACCAAACACTTAGAGTGAATATCAGAGAGCTTTGATCAGGAGAAATTTTAACGTGCTCAGAGCGCACTCTTATCGAGGCGTTCTCTATGTGCCCTGGCTCTGAAGATTACTCTGCTCTTAACACTTAAACGAAAACGCCTTATGACAACAATGCCATGCAGGGCAAAAGGTTTCCGCTAGTTTTAGGCAGGCGAGATTCAAGGTTGAGATCAGATAGAAATTGTGTGACACAAGGTCCGTTACTCTTTTTGGGGATAAAAGCAGTCAGCGAATCAACAGTGGGTCTGTTTTGAAGTCAACACGCAAGCAGCGTACATCGGTGAGTCAAGTGAACAAGTGACCAGGAACAAGCAGTGAACCAGTGACGGTAAATAAGTGACCAAGTACAACAGTGAACAGTGTTTATATGTTGGCTCGAGTGGTTTCATATCGGACGGTCTGCTGTAAAAGCATTCAAGTGATGAAATGTGAATTTTGTGAAAAAAGGAACAAAATAAAAAGATTTTAAGAGTGAATTTAAAAGAAACTATTTTGTTATTTTTTAATTAACACCAGGAAATATTTTTGTACGAGCCCCGGCTATCCGACGAGCTAACCCCGGCTAGAAAGTGCGTTACAATGTACATATATTTACCAAAGAAAAAAAAACTTCCTTCTTAAAGTCGTTTAAAAAATGAATGCCTTCTTCAGAATAACGAAAAGTGAATGATAGAAATTAATAATAAATCAATTTTTTAAAACAATGTGAATTCAAAATTGAATTCATGGATCAAGTTTGCATTCATGGAAGATTTTAAAGGATTTTACTATTTTGATGACGTCTAAAATACATACATATCAAATTTTTTTGTGCAGCGTAAAGACAAGCCTCTTTATATAGTTTTAAATTTTGGGGTTGACGACAATTTTTCTAACACGCCTCAGTTTTAAGATAAAATACACAAATACGGAATTGCAGTTTTGTAGCTCAAATATTAGCCTATTTTTAGAAATTTTTTACTTTTATGAGTTGTACGGGATGTGGGTGTGTTCGTAGGCGCAGTACTCGTCGAGGCATACATATAAAAGTTTTGACTCAAAAATAATAGTCAAATTTTAAATGTTATTTTTGACCAAAAAAAATTGGTCACAAAATTTATTGACTTTTTTGAATAAAGTCATAACAGTTACGGTCCCAGCCTATACGTTATTTTTATAATGTCCTCCTTATGATACAGTATCATGTTGACACTACAAATGCAAAATGATCTGACAAAAAATTTTGTATAAAAAAAAATTTTTGATCAGAACTTGAAACTCATTATGGTGGTCAAAATGCCTAAATAACTCAACAGTGTCAACAAAAAAACAGGGAAAAGTGACATTAACTTGAAGCTTGATAAAATCTCACCCAACTGAAACCAGAGCATTCCTGAGAATACAGGATCCGTTTCACAGCAAAATATTTAAACTATTTTCGAGGAAATTTTAAATACTCTTTCGGTGCGACCTTAACACCCTCCCTTCTCCAAGGTATCAACAATTACTTCAGTTTTAAACTAATTAAATACCTTAACATCTGTTTTTTGTTTCATTATAAACTTTGTTTTAATCATATAAAATTATACGTATTACTGAGCAGCGTCATCACCTGAGTAGATTTTATGCCTTTACCTTTGTATTAAAAATGGAAAATGAAACCGAAAAAAGAATTTCACAATTCAATCTACATACATACTTCAAGTGTGGAAATTTTAATGGAATGAGAGCTTTTTTACTCTTGAATCTCATATAATTCTTCATATAATTCTTGATCAATGTCGCCACAGTTTGCTTCCTTAATATGTACTGATTTAGAAAACATTTGAACACGAATTTCTGTTCGTTTAGCGCTATAAATAAGAAACTGTACTGCTTTTTATTTTTATTTTTTTTTATTGGAATTCTAATTAATTAATTTTTTATTCGAACTCTTTAGGATAACTCCACACCACATTTCACTTCACAATGAAAAATGAATGCAAAAAATTAATTAGCTTTTAAATAAGCATATCTTTTATTTATTTCTATGTGCCTTATTTGCTTGTTTTCGAAGTTTTGTATTTTATATTTAAGCATTTATAACTTTTTGTTTGTTGCTTCTACATATTTATTTAAACATTCTCGCACCTTAAAATATGTTCTGTTAACACCACACCAATCGTTCGGTTTGCAATTTTTCCGTCGAGTACTAAGAGACGCCTGATTTAATTTAACTACTAAGTTCAAGTCCCCGAACAGCTTCTATTTATAACGAATTCCTGCCACTTCTAATCATATTCTTCAATTCTTACTAGTATAAATTATTAACTTCATCTATGCGATAACTTTCATCAAGTTTTTGAATTTTATGATTATACGATAACAAGGAAGAAAAAACAAATCAAATTAAAAAACACTTTGTATATTTCATAAATTGGCGTTTATAAAATACATTTTAACGTCTTATGCCATCTTTAACGTCAAGTGAAAGAATCTTAAATAATGAAGTCGGTTAAAAACTGTTTATAATGAGCTGTAATAGTAAACGTCATTAAGAATTTCTGCTTCGTCATTGATTCTTTTTTACAGTCATTCGCAATTTTATCAAAGTGATAAATAATTTTTAATCTAAGATTATTTATAACACTGTGCGACAATTCAAGGGTAAATTGGAATAACCTCAAATATCTCAATGGTTTCTAGTAATGCATGCTCTATATATTATGCCCTCATACTCAGTTTTATCGGACTAGGTCAAATAAGAGAGAAATAAATTCAAGGTCAAATTTCACATTTGAGTCACTAATTTGTTCTTATAACTCTTCAACTAAATTCAAATCCTGTGTAGTAACTGCATATAAATATTTGCAATGGATGGTTCTTTACATTTTGAGACCAATTTTTGCTCAAAGAGTTACGTAAAGGGGGTTAATTTTTTCTTCGAAAACAGGACTTTTTAAAAAAAAAACAAAATTTTCAATAGTTCAGTTACTTTGTATTTGTCTTCAAAAACAATCAGATTTTGCTGAATTTTTGCACACACCTTCAGTAAAATAAAATAACCCACCTCTGAAAAGATCACAACAATTACATGTGCACATCCAAAGATATTCGGATTCAAAGATTACCAAAGATGGTAACTGCGTTAATGTAAGCCCTAGAGTAAAATCATTCAGATGAAAATTGTAGATACAACAACTTTCTTCAAAACTGCCCTTAACATCTTTACTGAAAGAGTTACTGTTTTAAAGATATGAGCATAAATATGTAATAACAATTATATGAAAATTATATATGAAAATTTAAAACAGTTAAAATAAAAATTATTTTTATTTCTATTTCTTCTCAAGTTCGAATTTTTCATATTTGTTGTAATTAAATATTTACGCCCATATCTTAAAAACGGTAACTCTTTTTGTAAAAATGTTAAGGACAGTTTTGAAAAAAATTGTTGGATCAATAATTTTCATTTGAATGATTTTACGCTAGGGCTTACATTAACGCAGTTACCATCTTTGGTAATCTTTGCATCCGAATATCTTTGGATGCGCACATGTAATTGTTGTGATCTTTTCTTTGGGTTATTTTATTTTACTGAAGGTATGTGCAAAAATTCAGCAAAATCTGATTGTTTTTTAAGACAAATATAAAGTAACTGAACTATTAAAATTTTGTTTTTAATTAAAAAAGCTCTGTTTTCGAAGAAATAATTAACCCCCTTACGTACCCCCTATTTGAGCAAAAAATTTTCTGAAAATGTAAAGAACCATCTATTGCAAATATTTAGATGCAGTAACTACAAAGGATTTGAATTTAGTTTAAGAGTTATAAGAAAAAATTTGTGACTTGAAGGTGAAATTTGACCTTGAATTTCTCTCTTATTTGACCTAATCCGATAAAACTGAGTATGAGGGCATAATATATAGACCATGCACTACTAGAAACCATTGAGATATATGAAGTTATTTTTTCGTGTCGCACTGTGTAATCAGTAAGAAAATATATATATGAAGATTATTTTTATAGACAACGTTATCCTGGCTTTCGAACATAAGCTAAGATTTGCTATCAAATGTGTCGAATTCCAATAATTTTTTTGATTAGAGGTTGCTTATTGTGTCAGATTAATTTGATCAGAGTTTCTCAAATTTTAGTTTTTAATACATTTTTGACAGTTGTTGTGATTTTTTTTCTATTGTGTCTTTTTCATAATTTTATTTTTATGAAAAGAAGTAGAAGAAAACGTGCAAAATAACGCTGTTATTTATCAAAATTAACATGCAGTGATTACTGAATTTCACAATAAATTGTTATCTTAGACTAAATCATTCGTGCCATTCGTTTATTTGTAATCTTTATGGACAAAAACCTTTATAAGAGATTCGCGAAGTTTGTGCAATAATCGCTTTATTTTTAGTCATTGTTGTCACAATCAGGGGCGTCCTTTTGGGTAGGCGAAGCAGTCCCATGCCTGTAGCGCCAAATGCTAGGGGGCGCCAAAATTAAAAATGTTTTGTGTTTTCTTTATCTTTTCTAATTTTCACAAAGTATTCTTCAATATTGCATCAAAATTTGCAGTTGTACTAACGCTGTTACTCACATCTCTACTTCACATTACTATCTCTAACTAATCAAACATTGACAGTGGAAATAATTTAATTTTTTCTTTAACCGTTTATCGTGTAAATTTTTGTCATTGGAAAAGGCGCCCTTAAAGCCGCTTTACATTGTCTTTCTGTAAGTTACGACATGTCAAAATTTTTAATGTGGGATATTGTAAACAACGAAAAAGCAAGTGTGATCGAATCTGTTTTAATTTTTTTGACATGTCGTATTACATTTTGTTTTTAAGTTTATTTCTAATTTCATCACACATTCTATCCATTTAAATTTTCTTGTTGCATGTAAATAACTATACATTTTAACTTGATCTTTTTGTTTTTGTGCACAAAAAATACTTATTATATTTATAATAGCAGGTACATTGCGAGTCTTTTAAAATCAAACATTTTTATAAAAAAACAAGTAAAAAAAGTCTAAAGTCGGTCTAGGCCGACTATGAAATACCCTAAACCCACTTTTAAAAAAAAAAATTTTTATTGTAAATGGGCGTCTCCGAGGGCGGATGAAGCCTATATTTTAATTGCATTTAAATGGTGATGAAAAATTTACACATACCAAATTTTATTCCTGTAGCGTACAGTTAATGCCTTAATTGTGCTTTCGCTATGGGAGGTGGGCGTGTTCATGGACGGATTACTCCCAATTTTTGAACACACCTTAGTTTTGGTATAAAATCCATACATACCAAATTTAATTTCTCTATGACAAACATAACCTTATTTATTGAGTTTTAAACTTTTTGGGTTGTATGGGAGGTAGGCGTGTTCGTATGCGGATGATGTCCATTTTTCAAAATCGTCTTTGTTTTGTTACAAAAAATATATGTGCTAAATTTTAGCTCTGCAGGTTAAACACAGGCTTATTTATTGCGTTTTCAATTTTTGGGTTGTATGGGACGTGGGCGTGTCCGTAAGCGGATGATGTCCATTTTTCGAAAACATCTTTGCGTTGGTATAAAACACATAGCTACATACCAAATTTTATTGTTATAGGCTTATTACAAGCTGGGTTATGCAGTTTTAAATTTTTGCGTTGTATGGGAGGTAGGCGTATCCGTGGGCGGATTCCAAAAATATTCAATAGTGATCCTTGGGTGCATGTGACCATGTGTACCAAGTTTCATCCAATTATCTCAACTCTTTCTTCTTATCCTGTGTATACGGACAACACACAGACGGATGGACGGACAGACGGACGGACGGACGGACATGGTTAGCTCGACTCACGTGGTGACGCTGATCGAGAATATATATACTTTTCTTTACCCGGACTCGCTTCGTTCTATGCTTTACAAACGTTTGCACAAAGTTAATATACCCTGACCTTTCAGGTTTAGGGTATACAAATTACAGGAGTGTTAGTCTGTCAACTTATGTGAAAACGTGAAACTATGAAATTGTTAAATATTTGTGTTTTTTTTTTCAATTATCATATAGCCAATGCAAGTTTTTTCCAAAAATGTATTACATGCTCTTCGATTTACTTGAAATTTTGTCTATAGGTTCTTTTTGTACTTATAAGAATATTAGTTATTTGCCTTTTTTTATCGTCATTCATATAAAAGTAATGGAGATACCAATTGTTGATAAAAGTAACAATCTTAAAAATGAAGTCATTAAAAATAAATCATATCTCCGGCATCTGTTACCCTATTTTTGTAAATGAAGTATCATTAGAAAGTTATTGACGTGATTTTGAAAAAAATTTAATTTTTTTGGTATTTTATCCTTAATCTCTTTTTCTGACATACATTTCACTTTATCGTTCATAACTTCTTTTACATTTGAGATATTAACGGTAACGGACTTAACAAAATCTTCATACTATTCTTGTATACCATTGTGAAAATAGTAGCCAACTCTACTCTCAAGTGTGATGAATTCCTCAAAGTAAGCCTCGGCTGTCTTAACACTAAAAAGTATTCAAAGGTTCCGTGCATGTATTCTCGGGCATCTAAACGTTAAATTAAATACTCAGGGTCCAAAAATAAGAGTTATATTCAAATAATGCGATCAAGCAAAAAACATGTATTGCTTTATAAATACTGTGAAGTAAACAAGATGATCAGGAGCTATAGATTAAGTTTTGAACATGTTTTTTAGCTCATTTAGATTTTCATGATTAAAATAAATTGTATGCATCTTAATGTTATATAAATGTCGAAGCTAATAAAGTTTTCTAATTAATTGTTTGGAATTTGAGACACTATTTGAGGTTAAGTCTAAACCAGTCTCATGAGCAGAACTGACAAGGCCAACACAACTGACATTATTGAGGCTGAGATGGTCGCACTACCTCCCTTGCGATAAGTCGTTATCCAGTTCATCAGCGGATCTCGATTGCGTGAGAGCCATGCAAATATAATCTGTATATTTGACTTAACCACTTCTTCCAAGTTTTTACTCACAAATGGACTGTCCTTGACCTTTGTGATCAGAGCAAGCAACTGAAAAATAAAAAGTTTTTATGTTACTGTTATTTCTTTTTTAAATGGAATGTAAATCTACCTTTGCCTCTTGGTTACGATTGGTTACCAATGCCGACATGCCAACAATGTCAGACTCCAAAGTATTGTTACCATTTAAACCACCTGTAAGCTCGGCGTACTTTTGCCAATTTTTATCCAAAAACTCAATGCAAGCCAATAGACCCATTTCACCACCATTCGAATAAACTGAACTGAGCAATGTGGTACGCTCTTGAATACTAAGCGTGTTGTTAGCTTCTTTACCGATGGAGCTTTTGATGAAGGCTTGGATTTGGGATTCAGTTTGGGTACAACCCAAAGAGAAAATCAAGACATTACGCCATGCCTGATCCTCTGTGGTCATAAGTTCTTTGTAGAAAAAGTTGAATACGTTATCAGCCGATTTTTTCAATCCATTGCAGTAGGTTTGCGTTTGTAAATTTGACTCGATTGTGATGTTGTCATAGATAAAACCTTTAAGCTTGTTGTTGGTCTCTTCCAGGCAGCTCTGTATACCGGCCATACAAGCCAAATTGATAGTTATCGAACGTAAGTATTTGTCCAAATGATGCTCGCCAGGAATTTCATTGACACCCAGCTTATTGTAAATATTTCCAACCAACTCGGTGGCGTAGATTTTCAAATCGGGATAGTTTTTGTCACCGCTTAGATATTTATTTAAAAAGACAAGAATAGAGTTGGCTGCAGACCATGGAGCATACTGATCCTCAGCCTTCAAATAGGTCATCAGCTGCAGCAGAAGGCTTTGCTTCAAGCGGTTAGAGATGCTGAAACCAAAGGCATCCTCAAGCAATTGCGCGCGATTTCTCGTATCTATTTTATATGGCATGGTAATCAGGCTATCGATAATAAGATTCCAGTTGCGCTCATCGTAGTTGATGCGATAAAAGCCAGTCGACTGTTTGTTAAGAATAAGCCAATCTTCGTTGGATATGTTATCGTTTATATGCAATGAGGGAATGTTCAGCAGATAATGGGTGGCTTTAGTGTCACGGAAATTGGAGTTTGAGCGTACAGCATAGTTAAAGGGCACATACCAGGTTTTGTTATGCTTTATGGTATCATCGTTAAATACGGCTTCTTGGGTGACCTTAAACGAACCGTTGTAGAAACGTTCAACCGTGAGTACGGGATAACCGCCCTGAGTAGTCCAGGTGGACATCATGTCCTTAATAGTGGCTGGAATGGCAAAGTTTTCATCCTTGGCAGCAATACGAATGGCTTCGAAGAGATCATCTTGCTCGCCGGCACTAAACTTGCTAAATAAAAGAAGGAACACAAAAGCAAACAAAATTATAAGTTAGTCGTGTGAAGATTGAACGGATTGCTCGGGTATTTCGAATCATTTGTCAGGAATGTTTTATGTAGGTTTAAAAAAAATATTAAAATATTCCCTTATAAATTAGCTCTTAAATAAAGAAAAACCGTCATTGCGATTTCATCAACATATAAGAAATCTAAATAACCGGAAATATTTTAATATATCTCTGTTAGGCCAAAAAGACGTCTATTTTACTTTCTTGTTGACGATAGGCGTAAACTTACTTTGTTTCCAAATAGTTGTGCAAACCATGCTGAAAGACCTTATCGGTCAGAGCATTTTGCCACATAAAGAGCACGCAGCTGGCCTTTGAGTAGGAAATGCCATCGTACAAGTTTTTTATTTCACTTGGTTTTTGAACATAGTGTGTCATGGGTCTTGAATTTTCCACTGCGTCTGTTTTTAAAGCATTTTGATAGTCATTAGCGTGAAAAATTTGCATTATGTCCCACTCTGGATAAGCCTTGAAGTTAAAATTATTAAAAGATAAGAAAGAGAAAACAAACTAATACAACTTATAAAGTAAAATATTGAATATTGAGTTGAAGGTAGTTATTCAGCTATCAATGTTAAGTTGATAATATTTCCAGACAAGCTGAACTACGATCTTAATACATACATAAGTTATTAAATTGTAATTTTGGTATTGCTTACCTCATCTGATGCTATGTATGAAAACATGGTAGCAAAGCCCTCCTTAAGCCATAACCAGGTCCACCATTTGATGGTAACTAAGTCACCAAACCATTGATGAGTGTATTCGTGTGCAATAATGTTGGCACTTAAGGTCTGGGTATTAATGGTGGATTTTTCTTTGTTGTACATCATAAATTCTTCACGGTAGGTAGATAAGCCCCAGTTTTCCATGGCACCAGCAGAAAAATCAGGCACACCAACTTGATCTAACTTGGGCAGAGCAAAAGGTACACCAAAGTAAGAAGCCAAACGTGCTTCAATTAGCAAACCAGTGACCAAGGAGAATTCTTGATTGCCCTCGGTACCGGGGCGAGTGAAGACACGCTGTGGCAGATTATTAAGCACAGCTTCGGTCCATTTGAAATCTGAAACAACAAAGGCTACCAAGTAGGATGGCATACTGGGTGTAACATGAAAGATCGTCGTATTACGTCCGTTACTAGAAAAAAAAAAACTTCGTTTAGATGTCTCAGAAAGGTTGGCATATTCTTGCTTGGAACAGCTTACCTAGTTGTTTGCTCTTTCACTGGCATATTTGAGATGGCGGTATATGTGGCATCGTGTACTATGGTGATGCCAAAGGTGGCGCGTTTGGCAGGCTCATCATAGCAGGGGAATGCATGACGCGCATCTACGCTTTCAAATTGAGTTGTGGCCAAATATCTGCAAAGGAAAGCAGCACAAATAAGTAAGTTATAGTCTCAATTCCATTATGCCATTTTTTGCCTAGCTAACCTAGTCTGCTTATTCTCATCCAAATAAGTGGAAACATAAAAGCCAGCATTATCGCTACGAAGCGTGCCGTTATATTGAATAGTCAACATCCATTGCGAGTCCTTGGGCATTCTGACGGTAGTATCTTCTGGAGTAAGTGTCAAAAACTCCCGTGTGGCCTCATAAGTGTAAGACATTCGTAATGCGGCCCCAGTTCCATCCACTCTCTGTATGGTAGCATTATTTATGGTGGACTGGCGTAAGTGCAACACTATAGTTCTAGTATCCTCCGTTGCATTCAGTGTGAGCTTCAGCAGCCCGTTAAATTTAAAATCGCCTATGTGTACATTTGTCGTAAGATGCACATCATAGTGCACTGGAACGGTGTTGTTGGGCAGGCGATAGTTGAGATCAGTTTCATCATCATTGGTATTTTCAGCGAATATATATTGATTTGGACTTTCACGGAAAAATGGCGGAATATCCTTCACTGCTGCCTGCGTAAGTATGATTAACGTTGCTGTCAGTAGAAAAACGAACACGAGTTGACGTGCCATGTTGTAGCTGCGATAGTTTCAACTGGCGATTAATTGTTTCTCTTCAACTCGATTCACTTTTAAATGCTTTTGTCAGAGATCACGATCACGATATGCTTTTAAATAAGTACACTACTTTATAAATTTATGATAATGAAAGATTCTTATTTGCCAAAAATGCTGCGAATAATTGTCTTTAACTAATTAAAGTAAGAGGGAAAAAAAAAATAATTTTTCATAATCTAGTTTGATGACTGATAGTAATTTCTATAACCGTATTAGTTTTGTTTGTTTAGATACCACTACCGCTCCATTAAAAAATCACAATATTTAAAAGATAATGGAGTAGAGCTACGAAGGCATACACGTTACAAAATTCAAGTTTTCATTTCAGGTACAAGCCAAAAACAAGTATTCCCAACTGAGTACAGGAGAAGAATTAAAAAAAGCGTCAGATGGAAGTTATGAAGCGATACCGAAAGAAGAGGAGGGAAGAGAGGCGCATTTTCAGGCGAAAAAAGCGAGAGGCGGAAATGCGTGAGTGCGAGAAAATTGAGATGCATGGCGAAAGGAATGCGAATCGAAAATTTTTCGAAAAAATAAGACTCCTGGCCGATGGTTTTAAGACCGGAGCCTCTTCCTGCAAGGACGAGAATGGGAATCTAGTGACAGATATCCAGAGTACACTGATGTTATGGAGGGAGCACTTCTCTAGACTTTTAAATGGCGACGCTGACAACAATCCCGCCAGTGGAGATGATATCCCGGAAACCCCAATTATGGATGATAGCGTTGAAGTTCCGCTGCCCGACTATAACGAGGTCTTAACAGCTATAGCTCGGCTTAAAAACAACAAAGCCGCAGGAGCCGATGGCCTACCGGCTGAGCTGTTTAAGACCGGTGGCGAAGCTCTGTTTAAATACATTCACAGACTTCTATGCAGAATATGGTCGGAAGAATGCATTCCAGATGATTGGAACCTCAGTGAGCTCTGCCCAATCCACAAGAAAAGCGATCCCACCATTTGCGCCAACTAACGTGGGATTAGCCTTCTTACTATCGCATATAAGGTCCTGTCGAGCGTATTGTGTGAAAGACTGAAGCCCATCGTTAACCAACTGATTGGACCTTATCAGTGTGGCTTCAGACCTGGAAAGTCCACCATCGCCCAGATCTTCACGCTCCGTCAAATCTTGGAAAATACCCTCGAAAAACAAATCGACACACACCATCTTTTTGCGGATTTCAAAGCCACCTTCGACAGTCCAATAAAGGGTCACCTATACTCCATCATGTTTGAATTTGGTATTCCTGTGAAGCTAATACGTCTTTGCAGGATGACACCGAACAACACCAGCAGCGCAGTGAAAATCGGGAAGGACCTCTCCCTTCCGTTCGACTTCAAGCGAGGTTTCAGACAAGGTGATTCCTTATCGTGCGATTTCTTTAATATAGTATATGGAGAAGATAATCCAAGCTGCTGACCTGAGACGGGCGTATGCTGATGATATTGACATCATTGGCCAAAATACTCGCGAAGTCAGTGCAGCATTCTCCAGGACAGAAAAAGAGTCAAGTCGAATGGATCTTGCAGTGAAAGCAGATAAAACGAAGTATCTTGTGTCAACGAACAAACAGTTCCAGCGTCTTGAGGTTGTGAAATACTTTATTTACCTAGGATCCAGTATTATCTCCTCCAACGATATCAGTATTGAGATTAAATGAAGGATAACTCTTGCCTACTTCGGGCTCAGTAGGCAAATGAGAAGCAGAGCTCTCTCTCTCTCTATGAACAAAACTGACGCTCTATAAGTCAATAATCATGCTCGTCCTACCATACGCATCACAAACCTGAACGTCAAGCAGCTCTGATGAAAGGACTTTGGGAGCGTTCCAAACAAAATCCTTCGCAAGATCTATGGCTCAATCTGCGTCAATGGCGAGTACCGAATACGATGGAACCACGAGCTGTATGAGCTATATGCCGACATCGATATAGCGTATTTGAATATCGATATAGCGCATTGAAATAGAGCGGTTTCGCTGGCTAGGTCATGCCAAGAGAATGAACAACGAAGCTCCAGCGGAAAAAATATTGAATTCTGAACCCAGCGGTGGCCAACGCAGGCGAGGAAGACCGCATCTCCGTTGCAAAAACCAGGCATTGGATAACCTGACAACGCTTGGAGTATCCAATTGGAGCCAGCAAGTGCACCACAAAAGAGACTGGCGCAAAAATTCTTAGACAAAGCCAAAACTGACCAACGGTTGTAAACGCCATCTAAGTAAGTAAGTTAGTCAGATGGAAGTTCGAACTCGGGTCTACCGACGTTCCTTGATAATAGAATCAAGAATGGTATCTTTCATTGCTACCAGAATCATCTTGCTTTTAGGAAACGTTGGCTAATAATAAATTTCCCCTTTCTAAAGGTTTGTCAGAGCTTACATGCATTACACATTCAATATTTTGAGCATCTGTTTGGTGATCCCTGAACCAACACGTACACTAACCGAAGACCGGTCGAAAAAGGTCGGTTAACAGACCAGACAGGGAAGTGTTTGGTCTAACTATACTAATAAAACGCTACTAATAAAACGCTAATCTTAATAATTCCATTAGTTATTTTTATTTGGAACTCTTTGCTATGTTTTCTCAATCTGTACCATATAGCCTCAAATTTGCGAATAATTCAACGTACCCCTGGTACACAAAGAAATTAAAAACACTTCGCAACAACAGAAACAGAGCATGGAAGAAATATGTCTGTAGCTTAGACTCAAATGACCTAGAAACTTACAAATGTTTGTTTCTGGAATTTGAAAATTGCTCAGCTACGCTTTATAATGAATATTTAGACAGTATTAAGCTGAGAATATTGTCTGATCCAAGGAAATTCTGGGGATTCATAAATACAAAAAAGAAATCTGATGGATTCCCCTCATCATTTAAAACTTTAGACGGATTTACTGATGATCCCGTCATAATCTGTGGCCTATTTGCTACTCTTTTTAAAGAATCATTCTGTTCTGATTCTTTCAACCCTGATGTTGGGTATTTTGATTACATGAGTTCTTCACCCAAGGTTTCTTTGGAATCTATATCCTTTACCGCTGAGGATATTTTTAATTATATTGGATGGATAGATGAAGATTTTAGTGCTGGACCTGATGGAATTCCTGCCGCTGTGTTAAAACAATGCAGTCCTTTTTTATGTCAACCACTTTCTTTGTTGTTTAATAAATGTATAAATGAAAGCCATTTTCCTCAATTCTTGAAAAAATCATTTATAAGCCCCATTTATAAAAAGGGTTGCAGGAATGATGTTACTAATTACAGGCCCATTGCGAAACTATCATCGATTCCAAAACTTTTTGAGAGAGTGGTGTATGATCGGGTTAAGAGATACTGTGGAGAAGTCATAACAACTCGTCAGCATGGTTTTGTCAATGGCAGATCCACTGTGTCGAACCTTCTCGATTTTACATCTTTCTACCTTAATACAATTGAATTAGGTAACCAGGTCGACTGTATTTACACCGACTTTAGTAAAGCGTTTGACAAATTACCACATAATTTAATTTTATTTAAACTCAAGTTATTGGGATTTCCAGAATATTTTGTTAGCTGGATTAAATCGTATTTGAAAGAACGATCTTATCAAATACGATTCCGAGGGGTTCTGTCTCCTGAATTTGTTGCGGAATCAGGTGTTTCTCAAGGCAGTCACTTAGGTCCATCGTTCAACAATCATATTGACTACATTTGTAAAAAAGCATCTTCAATGCTTGGATTTATAAAACGCTGGGCCAAAGAATTCAATACCATAATTACAACTACAACGTTGTATTATGCAATAGTGCGCCCTCACTTGGAGTACGCAAGTAAAGTTTGGTCCCGAAGTTATAGTGTTCATGTTGAATGTATAGAGAGAATCCAAAAACGTTTTGTTCGGTTTGCTCTTAGGGGCTTAGGTGGGATTGATTTTTTTTTAACCTTCCTCCTTATGAGGATCGTTTAAAACTTTTAAAAATGCAATCTTTAAGTGAACGAAGGAATCTGCGGATATCGTCTATTTACACCAACTCATAACCGGTGTATTTGATTGTCCGGAATTACTTTCTCTTATAAACTTCAACTCTAACCGTAGAAGTAGTAAAAATGCTAACTACTTAATTTATCTACCATTTAGTAGAACTAATTACATGGCAACTGCGCCCTTTAACCGCATGAGTGCCTCTGTTAACAACTGTACATTTTTTGATGTTAGTTTGTCAAAAGGTCAACTCAAAAGTAGATTGAAAGCTATTTTGTAATAAGATCTGTATTTGTGTATGCATGGTTAGTTGTTATGTCCTGTGTTGTCTTGAGCCCAATCAATTCTATGGTGGGTAAATTTTTCCCACATTAACCTGTTTTGAGCCGCTGGAATTCATGACATTGAAATATTTCAATGAGATCTGGATTGTGGCTTCAAATAGATTAATGCTGAGAATGTGCGAAAAAGCTGTAGTAGCTGAACTCTATTGTTATTGCATGCTAAGTAGCAAAATTTAAAAATTTTTTCCAGAAAGTTCTTTCCAATACCTTTCCAACGGTACCTTATTTATAAAAATTGGATAAAAACTGACGTAGATACAATTAATTGAAAATTTCACGATTCTGGCGTTTTCGGACAGAATTGAGAGGTCCATAACTTTTCAACGAATGGCGATAAAAAAAAAATAAATGAACTTATATTCTTAGAATTTTAATAGGAATCTATAGCACAAAAATAAAACAAATCGAAAGCCATGAGGTCAATTTTTGAAAAAAAGTTTTGCGTTATGCGTGGAATTGGCGTACTAAGATAATAATATTTCAAAACTTGCCAACCTTAGGTAATATTGAAGGACATTTGAAACAACAAAACTCTTTTTTACACCGGTGTAGTTTGGTCCCAAAAGTTTATTCATTAAGAAAGCGACAGAAATCTTCGGGTAGAACTATATGTGTTGTGTTTAGTATATTTTCACTTAAAAATTTAAAAAAGTGAATTAAAATTTTGAACCGTGTACATTTAATAAATCTACATAATAATTCTGAAGTTTTTATTTTTAGTTTTGCTATATAAATGAATAGTTTTAATAATTTTTGTTCCTAACAATTATCATAGTTTATTAATTCTTTGATAAGGCGTGAAAGATAATTCGCGAAAAAATATGTTATATATATAGAAGTCATTTTATTATCTATATATCTGTTTAGTTAAGGTCAACGCAAAATTCTAATTAAAATTCAAATTTATCGAAGAGATAAGAAAACTTAACGAAAGTGAAATCTCAGGTGGACTCCCGTCTTAATTCTCTAATCTAAAGTTTTTGATAATAATGTGTAATCGACACACATTATTATTAATAGCCCACTGGTAAATGAACTGCTGAAAGGCTTCTATTGACTAGTTTTTTCATACACCATAAGAAAAAAGGTCTACAAAGTTTAGAAACAACAATTCTATATTACTTTTTTTGCTGCTACATGAACGCTTAAATAGCAAACGGAAAAGTTTAATTACTTTGTCAACTACAGACAAATTTTTAAACAATAAATTGCGTTTTAATTGATATTAAATATATTTTATGAATCCATGCAGGATTAGTGTGGTCTTTTTATAATTTAGTGCATGGAAAAATCGTCAAAGTTGGTAATAATAGAAAAAATCGAAAAAAGTTGTACTTGCGTCCGTACGGTTCGTACGGTGGTACGGTTCAATTTTTAAAATCGGTTGGCAATCATGTACGTCATATGCCAAAAAGTAGACAAAGCTAGGCAAAATCGGTTTTTTGATCATAAGTTCAGATTTTCGGTGTGTCCGGCAAATTCCAAATATATTACTTGGATTTCTTCTTGTGGATTTCGAGTACCAATTTTTTTTAATTAATAATTTATAATTTTTTATTAGATTCTCAAGCTGAGGTTATATAAGATAATTGTAAACATTATTTATGTATAAAAACGTATGACATGGCGAATAAAATTTTTGAAGATCCAAAAATAGATAAAGTTTCTCCCAAAAAACCGCCGAGATTCTTAAGACCTTTTGCGTCGAATTTTTGTGAAAAAATGCTAACTTCAAGCTTCAGTAAAACATCCAAAAGAAAATTTTCAGTTTATCTTGGGAGATGTCATGGGCACAGAAAAAAATTATTCCTTCGAGGTCTGATAACATGTGTTCGAAAGAAGTGAATTATATCTGAAAACTCTCAACACACACAAACTTTTGAATTTTTCTAGAAAATTAATTTTAACCGATTGCAAGTTGGATCGAAATTTTGAAGTTAAATCGCAGAGGTTAAAGTTACACTTTGTGCAAAAAGCTTGCTTTTCTTACTTATATCCCTCTAGGCTGCACAATTTGTTGGCCGATATGTCTCACATATCACATCCACCTAAAGTCCTCTTTGCTTTAGGTGGATGTGTGGTTCCTGGTCGGCCCACTTTCCGGTTTTCTGAAGATGAATTAATTGAACACAATGATTCAGCCACTTCTGTTCCAATAAAAGAAAAATAATTCGATCGGTCGACTTCCTAGTCTTAACTCGCTTATAATAGCGGCCTATTAGCTCATCCATGAGTTCAATTCCGCCCATATGATGGCAATATTTTTACATAATGATCGTTTTGCTTTTTGTGGTTGATCGTGAATATTTTGGGAAACAAACGCTGTTGAATCACTAAAATGTACCGCGAACAAAATTTACTTGAGTAAACAATAAAATTTAAAAAACACAAGTATTTTGCAAACATTCTTTTTCAACTGATATAACTGCTAAAAAATACGTGCTAGAGCAAAGTCAATCATTGGAATATATACATCCACGTTTCAGTAACAAACAAAAACACCGTTTGGCATAAAAAATAATTAAACCATGTGTGCTTAAGGTCTAAGCTTAAGGTCTTCTTGGCTTAAAATAATGATTTAGCTGTATATTTTTAATCTTTGCAAAGATTGTTTTTTTATATGAATCCGATCTTAACCTTAATTTTTCTCTATATTTTTGCTTATATTATTTAAGGATCGGATTTTCCTTTTGACGTAGAATAACGTCTTACAGCGCGGTTTGCATGAGGTTGTTTTAACAGATTTTTTCAAGGCTATGAAACTTTTTTGACGAATACTTTAGGGTATACTTACAGCATTTTGTACTCATCGTTCAAAGATAATAAATATACTAAAATATCAGAAATATCCTGTGCTGAATGAATATCTAATTTTGGATTTTGTCACTATTATATTAAAGTCACAAAATAGTAAAATATAAGCAGAAAAGTGCATGTTTTTATATAAGAAAATCAATGAACAGCTGCTTATGCTGTGCCTGCTGCTTTCTTTGTTTTTGCTTTAAACGAACTGATTCGCAGGCTTCCGCATTGGGTTCTTGTTTGTACTATTTCTTTATTAGGTTCTTGTATGTATTACTTAGAACTGAGTGTTCTTGTTTGTGTACTGAAGGTTATTGTATGTACTACATTAACAACCTCTTTTCAACTGTCAAAGAACTCAAACTGTCAAACTTAATGAAATGGGTCTGTGATCTGGTTAGATTTAACTCTTATGAAATAACAGAGTTGGATCATATTTCGTTTTATGCTTTTGCCCAATAGATGACGTAAAATTTTAATTTTTGTTTTTAATGAAAATTTTTGAAATGTTTTTAATGACAAAATAATCGGACCAAAGAGACAAAGTAGACGAGGTTAAAACTTAAACGGAATTCAACGTCTGCACTAACGATACTATCGGATTTGTTTCTTTTTCACGATGTTTTCGTTATCTTCTTTCATTTCTAATACAAAAACAACAATAAAAATTAAATTTCACTCCTTCAAATGCATTTTTAATGAAAAACAAGTAAAGAAAGTCTAAAGTCGGTCTAGGCCGACTATGAAATACCCTAAACCCACTTTTCAAAAAAAAAAAAATTTTTATTGTAAATGGGCGTGTCCGTGGGCGGATGAAGTCCATTTTTCCAAACCATCTTTGTCTTGTCATAAAAAACATACGTGCCAAATTTTAGCTCTGTAGGTTAAACACTTGCTTATTTATTGCGTTTTCAATTTTTGGGTTGTATGGGAGGTAGGCGTGTCCGTGATCGGATGACGTCCATTTTCCGAAGACATATTTGTGTTGGTATGAAACACATACATCTCAAATTTTATTGTTGTAGGCTAATTATGAGCTGAGCTATGCAGTTTTCAATTTTCGCGTTGTATGGGAAGTAGGCGTGTCCGTGGGCGGACGATGTCCATTTTTCAAAACCATTTTTTTTTTTGTTATAAAAAACATACGTGCCAAATTTTAGCTCTGTAGGTTAAACAGAGGCTTATTTATTGCGTTTTCAATTTTTGGGTTGTATGGGAGGTGGGCGTGTCCGTTTGCGGATGACGTCCATTTTTCAAAGACATTTTTGTGTTGGTATAAAACACACACATACCAAATTTTGTTGTTGTAGACTTATTATGAGCTGAGTTATGCAGTTTTAAATTTTTGCGTTGTATGGGAGGTAGGCGTGTCCGTGGGCGGATTCCAAAAATATTCAATAGTGCAGATCCTTGGGTACATGTGACTATGTGTACCAAGTTTCATCCAATTATCTCAACTCCTTCTTCTTATCCTGTGTATACGGACAACACACAGACGGACGGACGGACGGACGGACGGACGGACATAGATAGCTCGACTCACGTGGTGACGCTGATCAAGAATATATATATTTTTCTATACCGGACTCGCTTCGTTCTATGCGTTACAAACGTTTGCACAAAGTTAATATACCCTGACCTTTCAGGTTTAGGGTATAATAATCGCGTCTGCTCTATTTAAAAAAATACAAAATTCACTATTTTTATATAAAAAGTAAATACGAGACATAAATTTTGCCAGCCAATTATTTTCCAAGATAAGATCCAACTCATCAATAAAAATTGTCACTCACGTTTTACTCTTGCATTACTTTTTAAAAAAAAACAAAAAAAAAACAAATTGGCCATTTCAGCCCTTGAAAGGACTTTGACCGAGCTTCTTATGATCAATTGTGTTGTGTGTGTTATTAAATGTTTGCACACAATTGACTCCGAACGGCTAAAGTTCATGTTCTCAAGAAACTTTACATGGCATTATTTACTCTCTGAGGTTTGCCATTGTCTGCAGAGAGGTGGTGACCGATCAGAAACATTTTTTATTGAAATAACTTTTCGCCACGGCTGGGGATCGAACCCGGGCTCCGAGCATGCTAAGCCACACACTTAACCTGCATGCCACGGTCACCACCACTTTTTTAAATTATATTTTGTAAAAGAAAATAATTGTTTTTTTAACTTTTAATATGCACTATTCAATAGAAAATATTTCAATTATGAATATTATATAACTGCGCTTTAAAATTTAAATCACGAAACACCAAATTATGAAAAATAAAAAAGTCCTAAAAGTTTTTTAACTTGTTACTGACGAAAAATACATACAATAAAATTAGTTAAAATTTTAAGATACAATATGTTTTTTCCAAATGCTTTTACCGTAGGAAAACACAAGTAATATCCTTAACGTTCCATGTATTTTTATTGAACTTTAAGCATTTTTATTTTTCAGGATTTAGGTTTACTTTTTCTGGATTTGCCGATATACAGATATGCCGATTATATACAGTTCCTAGGAAAGAAAAACATTTTTAAAAAATACTTTTTACAAAATATTATTTTTATTACAATTAAGTCTTATGTTTAAAAAATTCAAACGCGGTCTTTAACAACGTTTGTTTTTAACTAACTAAGTGTATAAGATATATTCTAATCTAGTCTCATGAGTAGTACTGACAAGGCCAACACAACGGTCATAAGTGAGGCCGCGATAGTCGCACTGCCTCCAGTACGATATGCCGTTATCCAATTCATCAGCGGATCACGATTGCGTGAGAGCCAAGCAAAGTTAGCCTGAATAGTTAAATTCACACTATTTTCAAGGTTCTTTCTAACAAATTGACTGTCCTTGACCTTTTCGACCAGAGCGAGTAACTGAAAGAGAGCAGTTTTTTAATATAAAGTAAATTATTTTTCAAGTGAACTTTAATTATACCTTTGTTTCTTGGTAACTATTGGTTACCCTTGATGACATTGCACGAATGTCTGAATCCAAAGGATTGCCACCATTTAAACCACCTGTAAGTTCGGCATACTTTTGCCAATTTTTATCCAAAAACTCAATGCAAGCCAATAGACCCGCTTCAGCTCCCTGCGAATAAGCTGCACTTAACAAAATGGTACGCTCTGGAATACTCAGCGTATTGTTAGCATCTTTGCTGATCGAGCTACCGATGAACATATTTATTTGGGACTCAGTTTGGGAACAACCCAAGGAGGAGATCAAGACACGACGCCGTGCCTGATTCTTTGAGGCCATTAATTCGTTGTAGAAAAAGTTGAACTCGTTGTCAGCAGAATTTTTCAATCCATTGCAGTAGGTTTGCGTTTGTAAATTTGACTCGATTGTGATGTTGTCATAGATAAAACCTTTAAGCTTGTTGTTGGTCTCTTCCAGGCAGCTCTGTATACCGGCCATACAAGCCAAATTGATAGTTATCGAACGTAAATATTTATCCAAATGATGCTCACCAGGAATTTCATTGACACCCAGCTTATTGTAAATATTGCCAACCAAATCGCTAACGTAGAACTTGAAGTCGGTGTAATTTTTGTCACCGATCAGATACTTATTATAAGCAGTAAGAATTAAGTTGGCTGTAGACCATGGAGCATACTGATCCTCAGCCTTTAAATAGGTCATCATGTGCAGCAGAATGCTTTGCTTCAAACGGTTGGAGCTACTGAAACGGTAGGCATCATCGAGCAGTTGGGCGCGATTTTTGGGATCAATCTTATAGGGCATGGCAATCAGGCCATCGATAATAAGATTCCAGTTGCGTTCATCGTAGTTGATGCGATAATAGCCAGTCGACTGTTTGTTGAGAATAAGCCAATCTTCGTTGGAAATCTTGTCATTTATATGCATCGAGGGAACATTCAACAGATAGTGAGTGGCTTCGGTGTTACGGAAATCGGAATTTGTGCGTACAGCATAGTTGAAGGGCACATACCAACTTTTGTTATGCTTTAAGGTAGCATTGTCGAAGAAGGCTTCTTGGCTGACCGTAAAAGAACCATTGTAGAAACGTTCAACCGTGAGTACGGGATAACCACCCTGCGTAGTCCAGGTGGACATCATGTCTTTAATTGTGGCTGGAGTGGCAAAGTTTTCATCCTTGGTAGCAATACGAATGGCTTCGAAGAGATCATCTTCCTCAGCGGCGCTGTATTTGCTAAAAGTGGGAGTAAAGTAAAATTAAATAATGTCGTGAAAAGGAGTTAAAATTGTAGGGATTTTGCAGTTAAGTGTCATGAGGACATAAGTAGGACATAAAATCTAGTTATTGTACCTGCGTATCCGTAGCAAATGATATAAGACATACTGTTAGCATGGGGATAGTCAAGAAACCTGGTTTATGAACTCATAATTACTGGCATGAATAAAATCTGATATTCTCTATGGCTGTACGAGTATAAGTGATGATAAATAAATGCCGGAAAAAAAATTGGTTAAAAAGTATGGTCATGGAGGTCAAGGAGTATTATCATGGAGGTATTGTCAAGGAATATGGTCAAGGAGTATTGTCAAGGAGTATGATCAAGGAGCATAATACGATCCTGTGTAAAAGCAGCCTATCATTGTGGAAATGTTGAATGCTGGCTGATAAAGCTTTCTAATTTGATTTAGATAAGGCGATCAGTTTTGGAATACCCAAAATGTCTTCGATTTGGTTTAATTTTGATAAGACATTTCCTAGTCAAAGCAAATAGCCGACAGTGTCTATGGGTATTTTATACGGGGATACTAAGATAAGCTTGCTTATCAAGTTGGTCCAAGATATTGCACTGCCAATTTATAAGTCTGTTGGTGAGAAATATATTAGGTGCCGAGTCCGAATAGATCTCAGTGCAGTTATTTCGTGGCACTGAATTCTGAAAGCCAATCTGTTGAGAGTTGATTTCGAAATCCATGACTCCTTGCCATGGGGCAAGTATTACTAAAGCTGAAAGGTCTACTATAAAGATGTCTACTACAAAGATGTTACTAATGTAATATCTGAAAAATCAGTGACGTTTGTTTTCTTTTTTTGACTTACTTTGTTTCCAAATAGTTGTGCACTCCACGTTTAAAGATCTTATCGGTCAGAGCATTCTGCCACATGAAAAGCACGCAGCCGGCCTTTGAGTAGGATATTGTCCCATATGACATGCTAATTTCGAATTGCGTTTGTACATAGTTTGTCATGGGCTTGGCATTGCTCGATGAATCGACGTTTAAAGCACGCTGATACTCATTGATGTGGAAAATTTCCATCACACGCCACTCTGGATAAGCCTTGAGAGAATTTATTGAAGATATGATTAAGCAAACTTTTTATCACAAAAATGAATGAAGGCTTTTAATAATTTCTTAATTATTTTTGATGGGTGAAGAGTCTAATATATCAATATGTTATACCAAACGCGCTTATCAATTATACTTAAATATATTTTTATAAATTGTAATTATTTTTATTGCTCACTTCATCGGTTGCCCTGTAGGAAAATATGTTGGCAAAGCCCTCTTTTAACCATAACCAGGTCCACCACTTTATGGCTACATAGTTACCAAACCATTGATGAGTGTATTCGTGTGCAATGATATTGGCAATGGAAGTCTGGCTGCTCACGGTGGACTTCTCTTTGTTGTACATCATATATTGTTCACGGTAAGTGGCCAAACCCCAGTTTTCCATAGCACCAGGATTAAAATCGGGCACACCAACTTGATCTAACTTGGGCAGAGCAAAAGGTACACCAAAGTAAGAAGCCAAACGTGCTTCAATAAGCAAGCCAGAGACCAAAGAGAACTCCTGTTCGCCCTCGGTACCGGGACGTGTGAAGACACGCTGTGGCAGATTATTGAGAACAGCTTCGCTCCACTTGAAATCCGAAATAATAAAGGCTACCAAATAGGTAGACATGCTTGGCGTGACATGAAAGATCGTCGTGTTGCGTCCGTTACTAGATATAAAAAAAAACTAAGTTTAGATACACCATAACCTCGCTTATTTGGAAAAACTTACCTAGTAGTTTGCTCTTTCACTGGCATATTTGAAATGGCCATATATGTGGCATCGTGCAGGATGGTAATGGCAAAAGTGGCACGTTTTGCAGGTTCATCATAACAGGGGAATGCATGACGCGCATTCGTGCTCTCGAATTGAGTTGTGGCCAAGTATCTGTGAAGCAAAGCAACAAATATTTGTCATAATTATAGGAAGAACTCTTAGACTAACACACCTGGTCTTCTTGTTTGCATCTCGATAAGTGGAAACATAGAAACCACCACCATCGTTACGAAGTATTCCGCTATAATGTATAGTCAATATCCATTGCGAGTTCTTAGGCATTCTGACAGTTGTATCTTCTGGTGTAAATGTTAAAAATTCTCTTGCTGCCTCATAAGTATAAGACATTGGCAAAACTGCACCAGTACCAGTAACGCTCTGTAAAGTAGCATTATTGATAGTGGAGCGGCGTAAGTGCAACACAATAGTTCTTGTATCCTCGATAGCATTCAGCGTCAGCTTGAGCAACCCGGTAAAATTTAAATTGCCTGTGTGAACATTGGTTGTAAGATGCAGATCATACTGCACTGGAACGGTGTTGTTGGGCAGGCGATAATTGACTTCACTAACATCTGCGTTGTTTTCTGCATCTAAGCGTTGATTTGGATTCTCGTGGAAAATTGGTGGAATATCCTTTACAGCTGCTTGCGTTGTGACATTAAGCGTTGCTATCAATAGCAGAACGATCGCAAGTATACGTTCCATGTTATAACTGTGCTAGTTATAACTGGCGATTAATCCGTTCTAGCCAACTCGAGCCACTTATAAACCTTTTCCATCGTAGTACTCGATCATGATTTGTTGTCATATAAACACTTTACTTATAAATTTACGATTATCAAATTTGCTGATATGTCCAAAATGGTTAAATATTAACTTCTACTAATCAAAGTTAAAGAAAAACAAAATCAGTTTTAATAATCTAGACTGTCTGGAACTGTAAATTAATGTATTAATTTTATTTATTTAGATACTAACACTAACGATTTATTGAAAGATCACAACAAATTCAAGATAATGTCTTAAAACTCTGGTTCAAAATAAAATCAAGATTTTCCCTTTATAAAATTAGTTTTGTTTATATTTTCGGTTGACTGTTGGTCTATAGAACACGGTACATATGTTGAAAAATTGACTTATTGAAATTTTATCAATGATTTGGAAGTTAAAGTTTAGCCGAGTGTGCTGGCGATTGCGTCTAGTTGTCGAAGCACCTAGGTTCAATCCCCAACAAGACCAACAAAGAGTTTCTAGAATTTTCAAAGAATTTTTTTTTTAAATAAGAAATGAAATGGTTAATTTTTTCAAGACTGTAAGCAAACTTATTTCGAAGGTTATTTTTGACCAAAAAGTTTATACAACAGAATTAGAATTTCAGTTTTTATATTGAATTGTATTGAATTATATTCAATTATTATTCACATTTTTGATACTTAAACAACTAGGATACGAACCCACGTCCTCCGTATGACAGTCTAGCACTCTTTCACTGACCTATTGGTAACGATAAGATCAATATAACAAAACACATTTAAAAACTATTGCTTAGAAAAGACAGACATTTCAACAAATATACAAAAACATATCAACAGATGATTTCAACAGCACGAAAATTCTTTGAAACGTTAATTCAACAAAGAAAACTGTTAATTTCAACTGCAAATCAATGTTAATTTGCAGTTGATATTTTTCTGAGTGTATTTTAATATATCTTTTATAATAATTATTCAATTTTTATAATCAAGCCTATCAAATTATGCCCAATATTTCCCATTTTCTGCATGTTAATTCCACAAATTTTTACATTTTACATGAGTAGTTCGCTATTAAAAGAAATAGTTTGAAAAAATAATTTTTTTTTGCACTAAAATGCAAGTCACGAGTGTGACTTGTAAGATTCATAAAACCCTTAAACCTTAAAAAATTTGTTAATTTTACCATTTTAATCGAATAAGTAGTTTTCAAGATATATTTAAATATATGCGAGTATATTTGAAAATAGTGAGCAAAACTATTAAAAAAGCATCCTTACTTTTTATACCCTAAGCCTGAAAGGTCAGGGTATATTAACTTTGTGCAAAAGTTTGCAACGCATATAACGAAGCGAGTCCAGTATAGAAAAGTATATATATTCTCGATCAGGGTCACCCCGTGAGTCGAGCTGTCTATGTCCGTCCGTTCGTCCGTCTGTGTGTTGTCCGTAAACACAGGATAAGAAGAAGAAGGAGTTAAGATAAGTGAACGAAACTGGTACACATGGTCACATGAACCCAAGGATCTGCACAATTGAGTATTTTTGGAACTCTCCCACGGACACGCCTACCTCTCATGCAACGCAAAAATTGAAAACTGCATAAATGAGCACATACTTAGCCTACAACAATAAAATAAGGTATGCATGTATCTATATCTATATCTATACTATTATATAAAAGGCTTCTCACGTATCTACGTTGTAGTGCAACTCAAGAACTACTCAAGCGATTTTTGTAATTCTTTCACTAACATAAAGCAACATGTTCAACTTGGTCATTGGCGTACTTTTTTTCTTTAAAACTGCTCTTAAAAGTTATTAAAACTTGAGTTTAAAAAGTAGCCAAAAAAATCAAATCCAAAAAACATTGCTGCATTGAATCGTTAGATACACAACCAGCACGCTGCAGCGTAAAGCTTTCTCGCTCTTTTCCTCTCCGATTGTGTTTGTTGTTATTGTTTCTTTTACTTAAAGTGCTTTAAATAAGGGATGTTTTACGTACAAGAGCAGACGCAGGAAGTTGTCTCATTCAGTTGGCGCTGAGACTTCAAGTGATTAAGTCTTTGTTGCTTAATTTTTAGGTATGATATGTTTATGCTTCGTAAATGTTTATCTATATTGTTTTTTATGCTGAGACAAAGAGCGCTACAAGCGTAAGTATAAAATCGTGTAATAAATGAATTACAGTGCGGAAGTAATTGTACTGCTTTCAACATTTTTGGTCATTAATACTTAAAAAGGTCGATCCAAAATGTGAATCAAAAATTTATAAACCAGTAAAATGTCCTATTTTAGTATCTTCATTCATATGCGTTTCCTGACGTTATTTTTGATTATAGCCTTGATTATAAAAATTGGATAAGTAGAATACAAGATAGACTTGAAAAAAGCGAGAATAAAATTTAAAAATATTGGGGCATAGTGTAATCAATGTGTGAAATGGTGTGTTCGCATTAGTTAACAGGTGTAAGTGTATTGATACGATACTGAAAGGTGTGGTAAAATTTATTTTCAAAATCCTTAAATTAAGTTGAATGGAACAATTTTCATCAAGATGCTGCTTGCTTTAAAACAAGATGTTTAAAGTTACAGATCTTTATTAAGTTTTAGTTCGTGTTAAAGAATTAAAATGTCGTTTTTGGAAAACGAAAATAGATTTCTGAGCTAAAAAAAGGTTAAAAACTATTTATTTAGACTTTTCAAGCAATTATATACAATTCATACAAAATGAAAATATATAAGAATCGCGACATTGGTCAATCAGTTTTATTGGATCAAATTAAAAAATTTTAAATTGAGTGTACATGAGACCGAACCCTAATTTTAAGACAATTTAATTTTTCCTCAAACAACGAAATTAGCTTCAGTTACACCTAAGAACATTTCGAACAAAATTTGGTCCTTATTGGATCACGGTCAGTAGACACGGCGTCTCCTTGGATTCTAAGGGACTGTGTATGCAAATGAGCTGTTTATTAAAAAAATATTTTTAAAAAAGTAAAAAAAAAAATTTAGATACTCGAAAACATTTTATTGAAAATTAAAAATTATACGTTCTTAGGCCTTACCGAATATTATTTCGTTTTTGGAGCGAAAATTTATTGTACTTGAAAACCAAAGGAAAGCATAGAAATCTGCAGTAAGTCAACCAATTTTTAATTTAAAAGTTTAATGCCATGCAGCATCAGACGCTATAATTTTCATTTTTATAATTTTCACGTTATAGATGGATTTAGAAGATTGAAAACCGTGAAATATTAATGAATTTTCAATAAAAATTCAACTAGCTGTCATTACATTTCTTACATTAAATTTTCATAAAATTTTTTTCTCATTTGTTTTTTTATTAAAAATTTGTTGAATTTGTATTGAAAATTCATTAACACTTCACGTTGTATCGCTAAAACTTCGGAACTCTTTAAGAGTACACCTTAATTTTATATCGCTAGAAAGGTAATGAAACCTTAAAACAGCTTATATTTTGAAAGTTAAAAAAAATTATAGCGTCTGGTGATGGCATTATACTTTGAAATTAAAAATTGGTTGACTTACTGCAATATTTCCAAAAGTTTTATATTTTTCCTTTAAAGTAGACAAAAACTTTTCCAATGATACCCTATTTACGAAAATCGTATTTAAATTGACTGAGCTACGTTGTCTCAAAGTAGACCCTATTTTGGCCGCGAAAAATTATTGCAATAATGTATAACTTCGGATTTGGTTTCCAATCAGAATTTCTCTGCATTGTTCTGGCAAAATTATCAGTTACCATATCGGAAATATGGACAAAGGATTAAAAATGTAAGAATTCTAAAAACATGATCCGCAAGCAATGTGTCTAGCTATAGCTATATCTATAGATTTGTTTAACATTTTGAAGCGTTGCTGAAAATTGTGGCGAAACGGGGATGTTTTTTGGTCAATAACGTCCTTTGTTTGGGCTGCACACAAAAAATCACTTCACTTTGTGATCCTATCTGAAAGCATATATAATAAACACGCTGTCAACAAAAATTACAAATACTATTCAATTTTTAGTTTTATTTTAGTTTTCAATTTTTTGGTAGGCGTGTCCGTGGGCGGATGACGTCCATTTTTCAAAAAAATCTTTGGTTTGTTAAACAAAACATACGTACCAAATTTTATCTCTGTAGGTTGAACAGAAGCTTACATATTGAGTTTTCAATTTTTTGGTTGAATGGGAGATGGGCGTGTTTTGATATAAAGTATATATATACCAAATTTTATTGTTGGAAGTTTATTATGAGCTTAGTTTTGCAGTTTTCAATTTTTGCGTTGTATGGGAGGTATTCAGGTTTAGGGTATAACAAACTTGCAAACAGGTAAAAAAATCAAGTGTTGTATTCGCTTTTAAACCTAAATCACCCCAATTGGCTATGGGTGCTTTTTTTTGTATTTTAAGTGCTTTTATTTAAGTGTAATATGTGGATTTTTTTATTTAATGATGTCTTGATGTGCCAAGTTCATATGTTTAGTCTGTAAATATCAAAGAATTCACTCTTACAAGGTAAGCAAATATGTAAAAAAAGTGTTGTAGAACAGGGTCCGGAGAACTCTATTTGCAAACGATTACAGTATGCGCCACTGTTTTTGTACATGGCATCCCACTATATATCCCTTATAAATTTGGGCTCTCTTAACACGAAAATAGCAAACATTTTTTTTTATGGATACGTTTTTTTAAAAAATTGTTGTTACTTTATTTTATCGACCTTTGACTTTGTTTGTGGTTTTTTTTTGACGCCAGAACAACGTTTTAAAAAATTTAAGTTTTTTGTGTGGCTTTTTTCAAAATTTTGCTGTATAAAACCTCGGTATATGTGGTACTCCGAGGCCTTAAAATATAGTTTTTAATGATATTTTCCAGTTTGATCCTCTTACATTTTTATATAACTATATTTTTATATAACTATATTTTAATATAATAAAAATTAAAAATTTTTTTTGCTTAATGAGGAAATTCTTTTTAACTTTCCTTTTTTAATTTAAATCGGGGCTTTTTATGGTTAGTTATTCATTGCTCAGAAACGATACGTTCACCAATGCGAAAGTGCTCTTTCAACCATCAAGACTGTATCCATTTCAACATCATATAACATTTTAACATTTCTTTAATTTATCAAAATTTACAAAATTATGAACGTTTGGTTTCTTTGTAGCTACTTAAAGTTTCATCGGACAGACATAAAACCCGAATTCTACACAGAGAAAATTTTGTTCTTCTAACATTTATTTTCATTGACAAAACGGACATTTTAAAATGAGCGAATGAATATTAAACGTTCGTTAAATATTTTAAAATGAAAATTTCAGAATTGAATAATAATTAGAAGCTATTTTTTAAAATTTTTATTTTAAACTATCAACCGATCGTTTTAAAATCATACGTACGTTTTAGAAGCTAATTTAAAAATGTCCGTTTTTAGAATGAAAATACACTTTATAAACTTGCTTTTCTACAAAACTATTAATGCTATAATGACACTAATGATGTTATAACACAATATTTGTAAATAAAAAACAAGTAAAGAAACTCTAAAGATGGTCTAGCCCGACTATGGACTACCCGAAAACCACCTACTCCGAAAACAAACACAATGATATATACATATTGAAGTTTGGACAGGACAACGTCTGTCGGGTCAGCTAGTATAAAATACAAAAGTACTTTCTTATAAAATTTTACCATATTAGGTAATAAGAAACTTAAACTTAATAAAACAAAAAATACACAAAAAAAAAACTAAAAAACTAAAAATGAATTCCTTAAAAAAAAAAACGCTTAAGCTTAACGATAAAAGTAAAACGTACATAAAACAAAGTATTTTATCGACAACAGTGTCTACAAATATTAAATAATAAATAAATAAATTTTTATTATAAACTTCCTTTGAATAAACGACAAAAAAACTAAATATGTATGGGCTCTATAAATCAAATATTTAAAGGTCTGAAAAACAGTTCAGTTGTTAATCCACTATCAACCATATTTTTATGAATATATTGAGCGAATTGTTACCAAGCAAATAAATTAAATACTATATCGGTTGCTTATCTTTATGTCCACGTTCACATTGAAAGCAAAAAAAAAAAATTCACAAAAATAATACGTATTACAAATAAAGCTCTTTATTACAAATAAGTCTATAGCTTAAAAAATGGTTTTTAACATAGTTTTCTAATTTACTCTATTCTAAAATAGTCTCATGACAAGAACTGAGCATGCCAGCACAACGGACACAATGGATGCCGAAATGGTCGCACTGCCACCAGTACGATATACAGTTATCCAGTTCATCAGCGGATCGCGATTACGATTCAGCCAGTCAAAGTTAGACTGGATATTCGACTTGACAAGTTCCTCCAAGTTCTTTCTGACAAATGGACTATACTTGACCTTTGTGACCAAAGCGAGCAACTGAAAAGAACAAGATTTTTTTAAGACTACCGTAAGTAATAGCAGTTCCACTTTACCTTTGTCTCCTGAATGCTATTGGTTACCCAGGTCGACATGCCACGAATGTCTACATCCAAAGGATTGTTACCATCAAAACCGCCAGTGAGCTCACCGTACTGCTGCCAGTTTTGATCCAGGAAATCAATACAAGCTAATAGACCCATTTCACCACCCTTTGAATAGGCTGCACTAAGTAATGTAGTACGCTCTTGAACACGTAGCGTGTTGTTAGCTTCTTTGCCGATTGAGCTTTTGATGAATGTATGGATTTGGGATTCAGTTTGAGAACAACCCAAAGAGGAGATCAAGACACGACGACGTGCCTGATCCTCCGAGGTCATTAGTTCGTTGAAGACAAAGTTGAACTCATTGTCACCCGATTGTTTAAGACCATTGCAGTAGGTTTGTGATTGCAAATTTGGCTCGATCTCAATATTGTTGTTGATGGAACCTTTAAGCTTATTATTGGTCTCTTCCAGGCAGCTTGGTATGCCAGCCATGCAGGCCAAATTGATGGCTATCGAACGTGTATATTTGTCCAAATGTTGCTCGCCAGGAATGTCATTGACGCCCAGCTTATTGTAAATATTGCTAACCAACTCGGTAACGTAGAATTTGAAGTGGGCATAGTTTTTGTCACCGGTCAGATACTTATTAAAAGTGCTAAGAATGGAGTTGGCTGTAGACCATGGAGCATACTGATCCTCAGCCTTCAAATAGGTCATCATGTTGAGCAGAATGCTATGCTTCAAACGATTGGAGGTGCTGAAGCGGTTGGCATCTTCGAGCATTTGGGCGCGATTTCTGGGATCAATCTTATAGGGCATGGCAATCAGGCCATCGATAATAAGATTCCAGTTGCGTTCATCGTAATTGATGCGATAATATCCTGTTGACTGTTTGTTGAGAATAAGCCAATCTTCGTTGGATATCTTCTCATTTATGTGGATCGAGGGAACGTTCAACAGATAATGGGTGGCTTTCGTGTCACGGAAGTCGGAATTTGTGCGTACAGCATAGTTGAAGGGCACATACCAAGTTTTGTTCTGCTTAAAAGTATCATCATTGAAGAAGGCTTCTTGGGTGACCGTAAACGAGCCATTGTAGAAACGTTTAACCGTTAGTATGGGATAACCACCCTGAGTAGTCCAGCTGGACATCATGTCCTTAATAGTGGCTGGAGTTGCAAGGTTTTCATCCTTTGCAGCGATGCGAATGGCTTCGAAGAGATCATCTTGCTCCGCAGCACTGAATTTGCTAAAGAAAGATAGAAAGTAGGGGATGTTATAAATAGTTGGTTGTATTTGAGCGGGATGTTCAGGGGAAAAATTAAGATATTGGCATTTAGCAGAGCCTGCTTAAGAATGAACATTAAGAATGATCTCAAAATTGTCTGCCGAATATTCCAATGTCAACACTTTTCAACTATAAATCCGCACAATAATTGATTGATGTCGATATCGGAAGTTGGATCAACAAATATCTTGAAATTCGAGATTAAGAAAGTTTTATTATCGGCAATATCCTTATCTATTGATCGAAATCAACATTTGAACTTAACACCAGATTAAGATGTCGAAAATCGTAAAGATTGGAAAAATATTTTTCGGATTAAATGTTAATCCCAGCACTCTTAAAATTCCTAGTACTTAGCTTTATAAGTTTTCCCGAAAGAAACTAGAATATCATATAAAATGTTGCCACAAAAATTAGATAATCGATAGAGCTAATCTCTTTAGCTAAAAGGTAGGAAAGTCGGAAAGATTGGAAATATTTTCTTTTGTCTGCCTTCAAACAAAGTAGCCAATTTTTATGTAGTTAGTATGAGAGACTTACTTTGTATCCAAATAATTGTGTAGACCACGTTGGAAGACTTTATCGGTCAGAGCATACTGCCACATGAAAAGCACCGATCCGGCTTTTGAATAGGAAATTGAATCGTATAAATTGCTTATTTCATTAGGCTTCTGTACATAGTGTGTCATGGGTCTGGGTGTCTTTGATGCATCAGCGCTTAATGCACGTTGGTAATCATCTACTTGGAACATTTGCATGACGCCCCATTCTGGATAAGCCTTGGAAAAAATTATAAAAAATTTGATTAGAAAAAAAATACTACCATATATGTACCAAACTTTATAGAAACAATGATTATTATCTTTCTTTTCTTTTTTTTTTTTTTGTTTTTGATAGTTGAAATTTTATCATCGAAGAGCTAGTTATAAATATTAAATTGATAAAGATACCGTAAGAGCTTATCTACAATCTTTTAAAATATTGCACTTAATGATAACAAGTTTTGCTGCTTACCTCATCGGTTGCCTTATAGGAAAACATGGTGGCAAAACCCTCCTTGAGCCATAAATAGGTCCACCACTTGATGGCTACCAAGTTACCGAACCATTGATGAGTGTATTCGTGTGCAATGATATTGGCAATGGAGGTCTGGGTATTTACGGTGGATCTGTTTTTATTGTATACCATATATTCTTCACGGTAGGTAACCAAACCCCAATTTTCCATGGCACCAGCAGAAAAATCGGGCACACCAACTTGATCTATCTTGGGCAGAGCAAATGGTACACCGTAGTAAGAGGCCAAACGTGCTTCAATGAGCAAGCCAGAGACCAAAGAGAATTCCTGATCGCCCTCAGTGCCGGGACGTGTGAAGACACGTTGTGGCAAATTGTTTAATACAGCTTCGGTCCACTTGAAATCCGAAATAATAAAGGCTACCAAATAGGTAGGCATGCTGGGTGTGACATGAAAAATCGTCGTGTTGAGTCCGTTACTAAAAAACAAGAAACCCATTGTAAGAATGTCTCAATAATAATAGCGTATCCTTGTTTAGGAAAGCCTACCTAGTTGTTTGCTCTTTCACTGGCATATTGGAGATGGCGGTATATGTGGCAGCATGCACGATGGTGATGCCAACAGTAGCACGTTTTGCAGGTTCATCATAACAGGGGAATGCATGACGCGCATCCGTGCTCTCGAATTGAGTTGTGGCCAAGTATCTGTGAAGCAAAGCAACAAATTTTTATCATAATTGTCATGATGCACTTTTAGACTAATTAACCTAGTCTTTTTATTCTCATCCAAATAAGTGGACACATAGAAGCCACCATTATCGGTACGAAGTGTGCTGTTATAATGAATAGTCAAAACCCATTGCGTGTCCTTGGGCATTATTATGGTTGTATCTTCTGGTGTAAGTTGCAAAAATTCACGTACGCTGTCATAGGAATAAGTCATTTTTAAGGCTGCACCAGTACCAGCAGCACTCTGCACAGTGGCATTTTGAACGGTGGTACGGCGTAAGTGTAACACAATAGTTCTCGTATCCTCCGTTGTATTCAGTGTAAGCTTCAGCAAACCGGTAAAGTCTAAGTCACCTGTGTGCACATGTGTCGTAAGATGCACATCATAGTGCACAGGAAAGGTATTGTTGGGCAGACGATAGTCGATATCAGTTTCATCCGCGTTGTTTTCTGCGTCTAAGCGTTGATTTGGATTTTCGCGGAAAAATGGTGGTATATCCTTCACAGCCGCCTGCGTAAGGACGGTTAGTGTTACCGTCAGCAGCAAAACTATCGCGAGTTTACGTTCCATGTTGTAGGTAGGCGCAGGTACAACAGACAATTAATCCGTTCTCGTCAACTCGACCCACTTTTAAAGGTTTTCCGTCGAAGTACTCGATTCAATGAGCTGTCGAATAAACACACTCCTTATAAAATTTATGGCCATAAAATTGCTGATATGTCCGAAATGCTAAAAAATTATCTTCTTCTAATCAAAGTTCAAGAAAGAGAAAAAAAGCATTTTTCGTAATCTAGCTTGATAATTTATACTGTTAAGCGCTGTTGTTGCTTATGTGTTAAGCATACCGCTAATTTTGCAGACGTTCAATTAGATTAAGTTCTAAATAGTCTTAAAGTTAAACTTATGTGTTGCATATATTTTAACCATTTAAAGCAAATTTTGGTTTATATGCATTTGTCATTTTCGAGCTAATCCTGTGTATTTACGTTACGTTAGACCATTGCAGAACAATACCTACGCCCGACTGATTGTATCTTTGCCAAAGCTTACCGCAATTGAACGCTTTAGATAGTTTTTTTTTGTTTTTGTTTGTTGTTTAGATACTACCAACAGCAACGTTATATCAAGAGATCTCAATATTTTCTAGATTTCTAGATAACAATTTCGAGATACATAGGCAGGCACTTGATAATTCTAAAAATGATACAGTTTGCTTTGTACACTGATAGAAATAGAGCTTTTTTAGATTTTCCGAGTTTTTTTTTTTCATGAGATTCATAATCAGCTACCCCTAGACACTGAGTATACCAAATGTTAACTCCATTCGATGGAGTTTATATTTTGAATATTTTATATATTGAAATAATTAATAAGTTTTTATGTATTTATCTTATATTTTTCATATCAATTAAAACAACTCAATTTAAAAAACTTTTAATTTTATAATTTCTAATTTTATTCAAATAGTTATTTGATTTAATAGATATTTAAAAAAAATAATAAGAGAAAATTGAAAAAAAAAGTAGTTGAAAATAAAACATACTTGATTTATGAGTTTTGTAGAAACGATAAATTTCTTTTTTTAAATTTTATGTTTACTTTTATAGTATGGTTTTTTCTCAGTGTTGTGTTTATTTAGTTTTTTTATCAGAGTTTTATTTAATTTTGTTATTAATAATTCTTTAAACACAGTTTTTTTTTGATACTAGCAGAATTACAGATTTCAGGTGTTTTTGCAATATTTACCTAAATTCAATACCTTATATAGTTATAAGTTTTACATCCCTTGGACAGCTAACAGATAAATTCTTTATACATGGAGAGAAATTTGAGCTGAAAACAATTCCAAACCAATAAGTTTTGGGAGTGATTCTGAGCTAAGCCATAATGTTCTTGATATCAAGCCCTAATATACGTGATGCTTGAATCATTAATCAAAAAAATAATATGCTCACATGTGTCCAATTTATGTCATTTTGGTATTGTTTATAAAACAAAAATATGCTCATTTGTGTTCAATACATGCCACAATTGAATGGCATTATGGATTAATATCAAGAAAAAAATGAATATGCCCCTAAGGAATTTTGTAAATTTTTATCAAAATATGTCAAATATCAAATTTTAAAATAAATAAAAAAAAAACAATATACAAAAAATATTAAAACACTGAATTATGAAAAACAAAAAAAACAAATTGGCCATTTCAGCCCTTGAAAGGACTTTGACCGCGCTTCTTATGATCAATTGTGTTGTGTGTGTTATTAAATGTTTGCACACAATTGACCGAAAACTGGACCTACATGTTTTAAGCCGACTCCGAACGGCTAAAGTTCATGTTCTCAAGAAGCTTTACATGGCATTATTTACTCTCTGAGGTTTGCCATTGTCTGCAGAGAGGTGGTGAGCGATCAGAAAAATTTTTTATTGAAAAAACTTTTTCGCCGCGGCTGGGGATCGAACCCGGGCTCCGAGCATGCTAAGCCACACACTTAACCTGTATGCCACGGTCACCACACACTGAATTATGACCTTATACAAAATGTACAAGTGGCTCAAGCAATAAAGAACAAATAAAAAAAGGCTTGATTGTCCAAATTAGATATGTTTCAGCCAATTCGGACAGAAAAATATAATTTATTAATTTATTTTCTTCACTTTTATAAACTTTTATACCAACAGGAACAACAAACAATTGAGAATTACATCCTTTGGTTGCTCATATGTTTGATGTGCATGAACAACAACAAAATTAATTTTTTTACAAACAAACCCAAAATTATACGTATTTAGCACAAATTGACTTGTTTATCAAAAAAAAACTTCAAGCCCAATTTCTGGCATAAACTGCGAACAAGAATAGCATGTTTTGAGATGGTTTTGAGCTATATTGAGCTGATTTCAGTTACGAAAGCTTTGAGTTTGAGTTAAGCCCATTTTTTTTCTCCGTGTTATCTTAAAGGTATTTCTTAAAAGAAATTGCTTAGTTTTAATTCATTGGGCTCAATGTCATGTCCAAAGTTTGCTTCGGACAAAAAGTTTGCGAGACATAAGACCACAAATGCTTTGTTGATTGATCTGATTTTCAGGTCAAAAAATTTCAGCTAAAAACACTTTTGTTCATTAAATAATCTATATAATATTTTTGTTTGTTTGTATGTATGTATTAGGGATGCCCATGGAAAAATTACATCGATGTTTTTCTCGATTCGATGTTTCGAAATTATACATCGATACATTTCGATATATCACATGGCATGAAACATCCATATATTTTTTTTCGATATATCACCTAAAAACATCGATGCATCGACAAAAAATATCGATGTTTCTACTTTTCCCTTGCTACAAAAAGAAAGAAAAACAAGAATCGAAAGTTTTTTATTCGATTTATTTATAAAGAATTTCATGAATATAAAAATGTATATCTTTAGAATTCAAGATCCCACCGGCAACGTTCAAGGTTTTGTAAAAACAACAATTTATGAAGGCGTTTTCTCTTTTGTCTGTTCCTTTTTTGTATAAAAGTTTGAGCAGCTTTGAAAAAAAGTCTTTCAGAGTGGACTGAAGTTGCTATAACTGATAAATAAAGGGTGATTTTCTAAGAGCTTGATAACTTTTTTTTAAAAAAAAACGCATCAAATTTTGTGGTTTTTTAAGAGCTTGATAACTTTTTTTTTAAAAAAAACGCATCAAATTTGCAAAATCTCATCGTTCTTTATTTGAAACGTTAGATTGGTCCATGACATTTACTTTTTGAAGATAATTTCATTTAAATGTTGACCGCGGCTGCGTCTTAGGTGGTCCATTCGGAAAGTCCAATTTTGGGCAACTTTTTCGAGCATTTCGGCCGGAATAGCCCGAATTTCTTCGGAAATGTTGTCAAATGTTGTGAATCGTGTTGTTGTTGTCATATGGGGCTACGTCAAGTCTAAAGTCTACAGAAATAAGCCAGCAACTATTCCAGCTTTGGAAGACAACATTTCCGAAGAAATTCGGGCTATTCCGGCCGAAATGCTCGAAAAAGTTGCCCAAAATTGGACTTTCCGAATGGACCACCTAAGACGCAGCCGTGGTCAACATTAAAATGAAATTATCTTCAAAAAGTAAATGTCATGGACCAATCTAACGTTTCAAATAAAGAACGATGAGATTTTGCAAATTTGATGCGTTTTTTTTAAAAAAAAAGTTATCAAGCTCTTAAAAAATCACCCTTTATTTGAATGCCAATTTATAAAAAACTGGGAACTGAGACTTGAAGTCCTTCCATATCTCCAACGGATTTTCGTTAAAGCGCCCTAGGGGACCTCTTAAATAAATTGCCAATTCATAATAAAGAATATTTCTAGTTTCTGCAGATTTTCAGCGAACTTTTTAGCAAGCTTACAAGAAATTACAGAGCAAAGAAACTTGAGAAACAAAGAAATATGAGAAACAAAGAAATATGAGAAACGTTTGACAGCGAATGCAAACGCTAGTTTGCAAAATATATTACTTTTTTCAATGCGCACAATAAACACACCTCGAGTATACTATACTATATAAGTCTGTTAATAGCGTATTGTATGTAGCCGAATACGAACATACATTCAATATATTGAAAAAATACATCGATGTATCGCAAAAAAATCATCGATGCATCGAAAACTTTAACACATCGAAATAAAAAAACATCGATGCATTGACATCGAAATTTTGTGAAAAAAATCTGATTTTTTCGATGCATCGAACCAATACATCGATGTTTTTCGATGTCTCGATGTATTTTGGGCATTCCTAGTATGTATGCATGTATGTTCCGAATAGACTCCTAAACTACTCGACGGATTTTTATAAAACTTATATCAAACGATTCCTTAAATAACTGCGTTGAACATAGGCTATCCAAATTTTGGCACGCCTTCTTTTTACCGCCTACAAATCAATAAAAATTCTATATTTCCGTTTTGGCTTTTGGTTTTTTGGTTTTGGCCGTATTGGACTAGCATTTGGTAGTAAAGTTTGTATGCTATGTGTCGGCTGCTCACGCGTTGAGAGTCCAAATAATTTATTTGTTTTGACACCAAATGGAAAGTCTATAAATATTGTGCACTCAAAAGCTGTAAAATAATTACAAACAGGCATGAATAAAAATGTGCAAAACATACTTAACATTTACTACATGTTACATTATAACATACATATGTATGTATGCAATTTTGAAATAAAATTATTTTTACAAAACTGTAATTTTTCATTACAATCATTTCTTGATTTTTAAGAAAACACTGATGAAAATTAAAAACAAAAAAATAAATTCACTTTTATTTCGATAAAAAAGTTATGGAAAAATTAATATGTTAAGCAGAGTCTCCAATACCGTCTACAAAGGCTTTAAGTGGGGACATGACATTCGGCGTTTTTTGAAATAAAAATTTTTTATAATTTTGTATTTTAGTAAATTTCATGGAAAAATTCCTACGGGTTCAAAAGTTACAGTCGAATTGAGAAAAAAGTGAGAGCGCATTTTTAATTTTCGCCTTATTTTTTCTTTGTTCACAAACATTGAACGCGTTTATCTCGAAACCATGTTTTTCGTACTGGTTGCGGCACTAGCGGGTTCATTTTTTGACGAATTTTTTTTTTGTATTTTTTTAAACTTGATTCGCTATCGTATGACACGAGCTTTTTTCAAATTTTTTATTAATTTTTTTTATGAATTTTTTATTAATTTTTAAAGTCAATATTTTTGTCGAATAAATACACTTTCAAATTTGGAACAGACCAAAAATAAAAAAAAAATTTTTAAAAAAAGCTCCTGTCATACGATTACCAATATTGTTAAGATTTAAAAGAGTAATTTTTTTTCAGATCGGAGAATTTTTGCAACTCCCAGCGCTGCAGCTACGAGGCCCCGTTTTTTTTTTCTGCCACCAGTTTGGAGCTCTATAAAACCATGTTGGAGTGAAAAATATATTTTTTTGAATTTTTTTTCTTTTAATTTGTTCAATTCTATACAATAATAAAAACAATTTTGGAAAAATGTTTGTTTTTTACTGAGTTATGAATTTTAAAAAAAAGGTCTGTTTTTTCTGCCGCGAATGTTAGGTTCCACTTTAATAAATTATTTTTTCAAGCAAAAAGAATATAAATTAATCCTTCTTTGCTATTAATTCAATTCAACTTAAATTAGCTGTATGCGGACAAGGTCGGGTACTCTGCTAGTTTTATATAAAAAATTGTATATTCAAAATTTCCATTCAATCATTTGTTTTCAAGATTTATGGCCAAAAGGAGTCGTTTAAAACGGTTATTTTCAAATATCTCGTAAACTAGATTTTTAAAAAATGTTAGCCAAAATAGATTACTTTAAGTCTAAACATAGCATGTTACCAATAAAAATTCCTGTGCCTCATTTCGAAGCTCTATTTTGCCCTATTTAATGCTTGGCATCCAATGCCACGTAGGGCTCATAAAAGATATCATGATAGTATCTATCGTCTCTTGACCAACACATGTAAGAAGTGAGATGTTCGAAAAAGCACACGAACCTGACCTATTCAGTTTAAGGGATTACAAAATTGGATTCATTTCATTAGATGAACATTAAAAAAAACTGGTTTTGCCGTCCTTAAAGAGTTAATATATATATGTACACTAGAGCGTATCACCAAAACTAACCTATTTTTGACCCCGCCTCAATCGTTAGATATTTTAAAGACATTTTCAAAAAAAATATTTTTTTTTTTTTTAAAGTGGTCCCTATGGTGCTATTTTGGTTTTTTCGTTATATCTTCGGTGTTTCTTGTTCGATCCGGAAGATTTTATATCTGTGTGTTTGTTGGTGTTAACCAAATATTTTCTGACGTTTTTTTTACCTCAAATATTTTTTTTTTCGACTGGTTACACAATCGATCTTCTTTTTCACAATTATCACAATTATCTTGCTCCAAAAAGTCCAACAAATTAAAGCTTTGAAAAAATCATTATAACTATGGGAAGAAGTGAAATCGAAAATATGGATTTTAGGAGCACTTCCGACCTATTTGCAAAGAATAACACTTTGGATCATAATAAATTTTTTTTTAATTTTCGAAATCGGAAATTCGGATTTAAGATTTAAGGTTTCAGATTTAAAGTGGCTTCATATCAAAAAGTAAATCGGTCTTTTTCAGTGATCAATAAAATCGAGCTTTAATTCGCATAAAACATGCAAAAATACTTAATTTAAACAAAATACATTTCCGTAAGCGCGACTTGGACAGAAGAAAATTACCATTAAAACGAAATGTGGTGGAATACGCGTTGTTTCTTCAGCATAATTAAAAAGTCAAACGCAGTGCATTCGCAGAAAATATATACGACGAAGTTTGAAGATTGTGGCAATGCGCAAAAATACCAATAGTGTTGAAAACCCACAATCGAAGCCAAATTCGGCAATTTCGAGGTCCCAACCACCAGCACCACATCAACTATAGCAGCACAACTTACACTGGAATGATCGACTGGTCAAGAGTTCAGATCACTGAGCCGCCATGTCTCCAGTTTTACAAGCAAGGCCAACTGTCTGATCTGCAGTATTTAGACGAAATCATTAAAATTCCCGGTGAGCACCACAGAAAACATTAGTTAAACAATTGAATGATGTAATGTTGACGTCATAATTTAATCCGTTTGTATCACGTTTTATATTCGACAGATTATCTTTGCCACTCGCAAAACACAGAGTGTTTCGTTCAAATAGTACATAAGTCGGCCACAGCAGTTACTGACGAAAATCGATTGGGGCACATTTTCGCGAAACTTGACAGTTGCGAACGTTACAGCCACCTTGAATCCCGAAAAGATTTCGAAAATTAAAAAAAAATTTATTATGATCCAAAGTGTTATTGTTTGCAAAATAGGTCGGAAGTGCTCCTAAAATACATTTTTTCGATTTCACTTCTTCCCATGGTTATAATGATTTTTTCAAAGCTTTAATTTGTTGGACTTTTTGGAGCAAGATAATATGGTAGGAACGAAGATCGATTGTGTAATCAGTCGAAAAAAAACATTTGAGGTAAAAAAAACGTCAGAAAATATTTGGTTAACACCAACAAACACACAGATATAAAATCTTCCGGATCGAACAAGAAACACCGAAGATATAACGAAAAAACCAAAATAGCACCATAGGGACCACTTTAAAAAAAAAAAAATATTTTTTTCGAAAATGTCTTTAAAATATCTAACGATTGAGGCGGGGTCAAAATAGGTATATTTTTCTGCCATACAAGGTGATACGGTCTAATGTACACTTTATCTTGCAAGACACGTGTCCAATATTAAAATCATTTTGTGGCTTATTACTAGATTTGTTAAAATATAAGATAACATTAACGGTCAAGTATTTCAATCTGGCAGTTTGCAATTGAATGCAAAAACAAAACTACGAAAATATCCGCTTTATTCACGTATTTTATTTTTGTTTTATTATATTTTTTTTTTAGAAAAATAAATCAAAGGATCATTGTCAAGCCATCTTATAGGGTACTGCTTAACACTTAAATTCTAACGTCTCGTTTGAAGCGACTGTTTTTCGGTTTTTTTGAATTTTGATAAAACTAGTTGAATGTTCAAGTATTATGTCTGATAACACTTGATTTAATCACGAGAAAATTATAAAAATAAATTTATATTAAAAAAAACACTTCACCTTGTATGTAATCTAATAAATCAAACTGATTCATCTAATCTAAAAGCATTGAATTCAATTACTTAATGGCGTATTTTTTGCTCAATCTTATCGGCAGGATTTTAATCGTGTTTTAGTACAATTTAATTTATACTTTTTGGTAGTTATTGGTTTCTTAGCAATCTTGAATGAACTACATAAATTTAAACGAAGTTATGATAAGAAATGTTTTTGTGTTAAGTTTAATTTGTATGAATTTACATGAATGATATATTTGACAATAGTTATCATTTAATCTTACATTATAATTGTTTTAATTATCGGAACGTGTTCAATGTTTTCATATTGTTTTTACCCTGTAGTGAAGCCAATTAGTTGTTGTATAGCTCATGGTATCCATCAGGTTTCATAAAGCAAAAAATTTACAGCACACCATCTTTGCAAAAATTGTCAAAAATGCAAAAGTGCACTTTATATAAATCATAAAAAAATATTTTTCAAATTTCTTTGCTTCACCGTTAGCCAGTAGTGCGTCTGGTAGCACTTGAGGGTCTCAAGAGCACTTTGAAAAAATATTTTTTTAAGGTTTACGGTTTTTTTTATAACTTCGCTTGATTTTGACTTGATTTGCTATGAAATAACATTTTTCGGTCGTATTAAATACAAGGTCATAAAATTAAGATAAACTTTTAATTAAGATAAAAAAATTTATTTTTTCCATTTTCACCAACCCCTGTTTTTATAATTTAGAGTCATATGAAATTGGTAATTTTTTCTTGTTTCTTATTTCGTATCTTCTTAACAGATTTTAGTTCGAAAATGGTAAAATATATTTGCCGATTTCCAAATATTATGCTTTGAAAGCTCATGATAAACATCTCAATTTTAGCACCCTGTATTCATAAAAATAAAACATTTTAAAAATCTAAATTTTTTTATATTCTTAGTTGCATTTATTTATTAAGAAATCAAAAGATTCAAAGAAGTCACAAAGAAGTTAAATTTCTTAAAGTTAGAAGAAGTTAAAGTTACAAAAAACTTTTGTCAAATTACAAGAAAACCATTATTTTTTAATTTATTTTCAAACTTTGCCTTCAAAAACTGCCTGTTTGATACGTTCATCAAAAAAAATTTACAAAAAGAAATGTCGTGAAAATTAAAGAATCCTTTTAATTGTTAACACTTATCAAAATTCGCAAAATTTTGAGTTTAGGCTGTTTTTTTATAAGGACAGAAAATTTGTTTTACAAAATAATATTTTCTGAAAAGAAGTAGTTACATACATGTATGATACATGAGCCCAGTGCTATCTTAATACATAAAAGACAAGTATTTTGCTCCGCACCTAATGTCGTTCAAACTGTTCCTTCTTGCTATTAGAGCGCTTCTATTATACGAAATAAATTTGTCATCCTGAAAGTATGCACACAAAATTTATTTGATATTCTTTGTTATTCACGACATATTGCCGATGACTACAAAATAACAGCTTTCGAAGTGAATGTAAAAATGTTGTCATATCGTCTGCTACTTAATTATTTTAAAAATAAAATTCCACGATTTTTCCACGAGAAAAAAAGCAAAAGCTGAAATGTTTTGCAGACCAGCAGAATGAACAGTGACATAAAAGTTTGGCAAGTTTCCTTTATCGTTCATTAATTAATCATTCATTAATCATTAATGCTTGGTTCTCACAATGTCATTTTCGATTCAACATGAAGCTTTAAAACCTAATATAATGCATAGAAAATAACTTTTATGGGATAATTTTCTTAAAACATGTCTATAATAGATTGGTTTTCTTGTTCTGCATCATTGTCAAACGATTAAAATTGACAATGTTTTCGTATTTTTTATTAGACTGACAACAACTGACCATTGAAAATGACGTAGTGAAAATAAGACTTAAAAGACGAAATAAAAACTTTTGTTTTTTAAGCAGTATTTGTTGGAAATTAATTGAGTAAAAGTTATTAAATAGCGCAGATACAAAAATTTATTAAACCTTTAAGCCGTCAAATTGAATCCCACATTTTTAATTTTGCAATTTTGAAATCAGAATCGAAATCAGCGCTTTTTAAAACCATCTTATAAAAAATTTCATAAAAATCATTAAGACTATGAAATTATGTTGCCTGAAACTTAACTTACAACACTTTGAATATTGACAAAAATTTAGAAATCAGGAGCACCGAGCAGCTAACATTTAATACATAATTTTCGAAAATCTGTTTTGCACAAAAATTGCACAAAAATAAATAACATGTCTTCATAAGCTTTGATCTCATGTACCCACTTTGATTTTTTGGGAAAAACCATACCAATTGACACCATCAAAAACAAAAATCTTTACAAAATACATAATAAAATCAAACAAATTACTTGAAATTAATCATTATCAATCACTCAATAAAACCAATCAATGGCGGTATTTTAACTTCGGCCAAGTCGAAGATATTTCTTAAAATTTTAAGTTTTATAATCATATTGAAAAATTAAAAAAACTAAAAATCAAAATCAAAATCAAAATCAATATCAAAATCAATATCAAAATCAAAATCAAAATCAAAATCAAAATCAAAATCAAAATCAAAATCAAAATCAAAATCAAAATCAAAATCAAAATCAAAATCAAAATCAAAATCAAAATCAAAATCAAAATCAAAATCAAAATCAAAATCAAAATCAAAATCAAAATCAAAATCAAAATCAAAATCAAAATCAAAATCAAAATCAAAATCAAAATCAAAATCAAAATCAAAATCAAAATCAAAATCAAAATCAAAATCAAAATCAAAATCAAAATCAAAATCAAAATCAAAATCAAAATCAAAATCAAAATCAAAATCAAAATCAAAATCAAAATCAAAATCAAAATCAAAATCAAAATCAAAATCAAAATCAAAATCAAAATCAAAATCAAAATCAAAATCAAAATCAAAATCAAAATCAAAATCAAAATCAAAATCAAAATCAAAATCAAAATCAAAATCAAAATCAAAATCAAAATCAAAATCAAAATCAAAATCAAAATCAAAATCAAAATCAAAATCAAAATCAAAATCAAAATCAAAATCAAAATCAAAATCAAAATCAAAATCAAAATCAAAATCAAAATCAAAATCAAAATCAAAATCAAAATCAAAATCAAAATCAAAATCAAAATCAAACAAAATCAAAATCAAAATCAAAATTGTTTTAGCCATGTCCGTCTGTCTGTCTATTCGATATTTGAGATTATTTCTAAAAAACGGAGATCAAGTTCGAAAGTTGGCCAAATCGGATGAAAACCACGCCATAATGAAAACTCTATGAGACTTAAGCTACAAAACTGATATTCGTTATTTGTGTGTTCTCTGGTAAAATTGAGGTGTGTAAGAAAAATGGGCGTCAGCTGTCCACAAGCACATCCACCTCCCTTACAACACCAAAATTTAATTTAAAAGTAAAGAGGCTACAAAAATGGTCATCCACCCACAAACACGCCCACCTCCCAACCCCAAAATTTAAAGCCTCATAAAAAGGCTTACCTTTCAGCTACAGGAAAAATTGAAAGTGAAAGAAAAATGGGTGACCGTGGCATGCAGGTTAAGTGTGTGGCTTAGCATGCTCGGAGCCCGGGTTCGATCCCCAGCCGCGGCGAAAAAAGTTTTTTCAATAAAAAATTTTTCTGATCGGTCACCACCTCTCTGCAGACAATGGCAAACCTCAGAGAATAAATAATGCCATGTAAAGCTTCATGAGAATATGAACTTTAGCCGTTCGGAGTCGGCATAAAACATGTAGGTCCATTTCTCGGTCAATTGTGTGCAAACATTTAATAACACACACAACACAATTGATCATAAGAAGCTCGGTCAAAGTCCTTTCAAGGGCTGAAATGGCCAATTTGTTTTTTTTTTTTTTTTTTTTTTTTAAAGAAAAATGGGCGTCATCCGCCTATGAAAACACCCACCTACCATGCAACCTTTAATCTGCAAGAAAACAATGTGATATGTATTAATTTTAGAGGTCATCAAAATAGTAAAATCTTTTAAAATCTCATACAAAAAGAGCTGTTTTAAGATTTTTTACCCTCGCGAATCGGCCGTGGGGTTTTTTAATTTCATCCCAGTCGAAGATATACCTTGCTAGTTTTTTTTTAAATGTTCGATTTTCAAAAAATTTTCATACATATTTCATCGTACCTGCTATAGCTTTTGTTAACTTTTAGGTATTTTGTAAATATTTGGAACTATAAATTGTTATTTGAATAGTTTGAAAATGAATATGTGACTATCGCTTAATTCATTACATCATCTTGAATGGTCATCTAATTATTGAATGGTATTTTTCTCCAAAGCGCCTCAAAAAAATATTGTAAAATATAGTTAATGTTTTCGAAGTATTCATTAATTATGAAATCTTAATGTAATCCGTCTGTTAATAAACGTATTTTAATAATCCAATGTTTGATTAAATAATCTTTAATCTATCTTTTACCGTTGACATCCCATTTAATATGATTTTCTTTTGAAGTTATTAACAAAGTCAAACAAATCTCTATTTGGAAAAAGGCTATATATTTGAAAAAAGGCGTGCATATTTTCATAAATCCAATAAAAGTATTTATTACTTTCTTGGTCCTTTATTAATTTATAAGGACAATTCGACTTTTTAATGATAATTCGACTAGAAAAGCATTCACAATTACTAGCAGATATTCATTCGGAGCCGAAACTGAGTCTGTCTTTTGATGGAAATTAAAATGATATTAAATTGAAACGAAATGGCGGCCGTGGCCGTGCGTGCTTAGTGTGTGACATGCAATAGTTTCGTCATATCCGGGTTCAAATCACCATCTGACACAAAAAGTTAAAAAAAAAGATATACATTTTTCTTATCGCCCATCATCGCTCTGCAGACAATGATAAACCTCAGAGAATAAACAATGCCATGTAAAGCTTATCAAGTACATGAACCGAAGCCGTTCGGAGTGTGTATTAAACATAAAGGTTCAGTTCTCGGTCAATTGCGGTCAAAGTCCTTTCAAGCGCTGCAATGGCAAAATTTTTTTTTTTTATTAAGTAAAAATGGATTATATACGCTCATGGCGAAAATGGCTTTTATTTAAAAAAAAAAAAATCCCTTACTAAGAATTATTTGACTAAAAAGAAAAAAAAAAATTATTTAAAATTTGTGAGAATTGAACTACGATTTTTACATACAGCTCTGCTAAACTAATTTGTGAATTTATCTTAAAAATCTTATCTTAAAAATATTTCATAGTTTTGTTAATTTACATGGGCAATAATTTCCTTAATAATTTCATCGTCGACTTCAGTGGACTGGCTACGCTGTTGGCTTGACTACGCACGCCAATCGATGCTGCGTGCATGACGGGAGTCTGATCACGTTTTAACCAGTTGTGAATATCGTGTTCAAACTTTGCCAGAAACAGCTCATGGTGCTTAATTTTTAGGCCGATACGATGTGAACTGCCGTCAATGAGCTTGCCAGTGCTCGAACGCAAGCCGAACTTTTGCACCTCATCGGCAATCATATCGTGTAGAGCTAGAAACTGCAACAAAGAGAATTTCAATTAGATATATAACAATATATACATATATATAAAAAGTAATAACAACCTGCTCCCGATAGGCCTCAGGCACATATTCCGCAATTCTATTAAAATTTTCGGTAAAAAATGGCGAACGACAGAGAATCTTGTAGTTCTTTTCAAAGAAGGACCAAACAACGCTGCGTGCTGCCAAGTTCGATTTGTACACATAGAACAGATACATCATCGACTCGCTGTCATTCATGATAATGTGTGTTGAGTTTTCGCCCACCAGCATGTTCAGATACTGGCGCAGATGTGCACGGCTTTGTGTACAACGTAGCGAATAGATAAGATCGTCGTACCACATTGTATTGCGCTCAGACTCGTTGAGTAGCTGAAGTATAGCATTGAACTCTTTGTCGCTGAGATATTTGACGCCCATGCAGAGAATTGAGTCGTGCATGGCATAGTAGTCCATATCGGGCTGTAGCTGGACTTTTCGAAAGATATAGTCGTTCGCCAGATTACGCGCAAATTCCAAACACTCTGGCAAATCTGCAACACATGCCATTTCAATCACTTTCTGACGCGCAAGAATAGCGGTATTGGTTATATTTGTATGCGACATTTTCTGTAACTTTTCATACATGGGCGCAATCAAGCGTCTTATGAACTCCTTATAGAGCGCATGCGTGGGTGTATTGTATAGGTTTTTATCGAAAAAGCCCACAACGTCGGCAACATTATTCCAAGGTATCAAATCCTGCTCATGTCGCATGTATTTTAGCAACTCGAAAACCACGTCCACCGAGTTGATCTCATTGTTCTCAATCAATGGGCACAGATCTTGAAATATGGCTGCCCTGTTGAACGGATGTATGGCATTGTGGTTTTCCTGCAGTTGTTTTGCTATTGCCATAAGATTAACATCATCGTAGAGCACATGATAGAAGCCGGTCTGTTGCCTGTTTGCAATCAACCAATCGTTGGGCTGCAAATGCAAACCGATTTCGGAGGCTTGTATTGTTATCTCAGCCAAGGGTGGCATAAAGTAATCGGCACGTGTAATACCAAATTCGGGTTGTGAAGATGTGGCAAAATTAAGTGGTATCCACCATAGCTCACTGGAATTTGCATCCTTGCAGCGTTGCCGAATAGTTATTGTATTTTCCTCGTAGTTCGGTGTTATCATAACAATTGGTATCCACTCACTGTGTGTCCACGATGTCATAATATCGTGCACAGAACCGCTCCACGTCTGGGTATTAATGGAGTTGTCTTCACTGACCACATCCTGCAGCGATTCGAACAATCGATCCTCGTTAACCACCGTATACTGACTTTAGAGGTAAAAACTTTTGCAAATTAATGGTTATTTTCCCATCACATTTTTCTTTTGGTGTTATAAGAGAACTTACTATTTTGTGAGAAATCTGTTGATGCCGCTAACGAATGTGTTCTCGTTGAAGGCGTGATGAAACATTTTAATGACGCAAGCAGCTGCAAGTGAAGTGGAGAAGATAGGTTATTTAAGTTATTTTTTATGTGTAAAAAATGCATGGAATTGTATTTCGTAAACTTTAGTCAATAATTTTGATGCTGCTCATGGAGCATATCATTAGAAAATTGACTCTAAGAAATATGATCTCCAGGAATATGAGACTAGATTAAAACTTAACAAAATCCCAATATTAAAAAAAAAACATATTAAAACTAATCAAAATCCCAAAATTAAAAAAACAGCCAACTTTATGCAATTAAATCTTAACAATTATAATATTTAAGCCTTAAACTTTTTGACACCTCACGCGTGATTCGTAATGGTCATGCCAAAAATGCTAAGTAAGTTTTGCCATTCCATCATGAACAGACTAGCAAACGATCAGCGCTTGCAAATCATTGAATTTTTTATCAAAATTCGTGCTCTGTGATAAAAGTGTTTCACAAACTACAAAGTTATAAAGGCTTAGTTTACAGGTTGCCTGGCATTCATAAAGGATGTGTGAGTCTCTTCCTCCTCCTCACAGAGTCTACTTATATCTGATTCTGGTAGACCTATCCTTTTTGAGATGATATCTGAAAGCACAGTGACATGTATAACAAATAACATATAAGAAGTTGAAAGGAATCTTTGATTCAGCTCTACTGAGAGTAATAAATTTCTTTACTTGTTCCTGTACATTAAAATTTTTTCAGTGGCACGGAAAATTTTTGTTTTCCCAGGTCCTAAGCTTTTTCAAAAGGTAGCCTTTTGACAGGTCAGAAAATGGTTCAAAGACAATCAGGGACCAAGATGCTCCTCTTTTGGTCCTCCTTTTGCTTCCTATTTTCATGCCCTACTACCCACCATAATTCTTTATATTTTTGTTTCATCCCAATGCATTCAGTGATTTGACACAACCAAAGATTAGTTACGAATCAAGCTCGTATGCTTGAAGGGCCTATAATGCAGCTTGACTCTCTGAGAGCATAAAAATATATCCCGGAAACATATTTCAGTAGCAAATATTTTCGCTTGAAATATGGTTGAAGTATTGCCGATTAGAAGGGCTTTTTGGCATTTGGGACTATTGACCCCTGCCTCTGTTTCCCCATCTGTGTGCCAAATTTAGGTATGAACTTATAATCAGAGAACAAATTTGTCGGTTATCTGAAATACATTTTTTTCCTGCAAACGAAATTTTCTGTTAAGAAAAAGAAATTTTTCGATTGCCGCAATCCAAAAGTCAAACACGTTTATGACAAACGATATTACCCTGCAAAAACCGCTAACCGATTTCACTAATACTAATAAAAAATTTGAACTTTCACCAATATATTCAAATAAAATTTTCACCTAATTTTTTTTTTTAGCTTTGAACCAAGGATTTGAACCAAGGTGTCAAACCTATTCAGTCATGTCTGCCTTGGTTCGGAAATTGGAGAGATAGATAAGTAGGAGAGAAAGTGAAATCAAGAAACAAGTGTAGAATGTTGTATGTGTGGCGGAGAGCTATATTAACATCCGAATTTGAATCTGAGGCAAGTGTTATGCCTTTACCTCAGTCAATTCAAGTTATTAAGCAATCTCGTTCCACAAACATCTCTACCACCAACTACAACTTAAAAAGTCGTATATAATTGATGAATTTTTAATTAAAATTGATTATAAATGAGGAAAGAATTAAGGAAAGGTAAAAGCGTAGGACCATGGCTAGACCGGAATTCGAACCCGCAACCTCTGGGTTGGCAGTCAAGCACGCTTACTACTCGACTACCGAGGCCCCAAATTAGTTCGTTCTGCAGAATACAACTAGCTACACCGAGAAAAAAAACCATACTTTAAAATTAAACAAAAAATTTAAAATTGAAATTTAATGCATGTACGTTTCTACAAAACAAAATTTAAAATAAAAGTGTTTAAATTTTAACTATACACTCCTTTCCTTTTTTTTCTCTCATTATTGCTTTGAAACTTTCTTTGACACTTTTTGAGTATTTCGATTTGGTTTGAAAAATATTGAACATAAGATAAAATAAAAACCAATTCATTTTTTCAATATTAAAATATTTAAAATGTAAACTTCAACGAATGGAGTTGAGATTTTGTATTCGGAGGGTCCCAAGGGTTGCTGATTACAAATCTGGCTTCAAAAATTCGGGAAAACTTAAGAAATGGCGTAGGATAAATCATGCTTTAAAATATTTGTTTTAAATATTAAAATTTTTTTTTTCAAATTTATCTTCTTCTAATAACTCCTCTTCTTTGAACTCCTCCTAAACGGCTAAACCGATTTTAATGAAATTTTTTATGTACACTTGGTAGGTATGAGAATAGGTCGTAAAGCATTTTTCACCCTCTTACCCGCGAGGGGCGTGGCACTTTTTCAAGAACACAAATTTATTGGTTCTACTTTAGTCTATAAGTCACACATCAATGAAACTCGGCACGAACTTACTATTGAGCCGTGCCCTTAGACTATCAAAGTTGAGCGATCTTTGGAAAGGGGGCAGGGCACCGCCCATAAAATTACATTTTTTTTTATATCGGATAGATTTGGAACTAAATGTCGTATAGGTCTTGTCATTGTAAAACAAACACGGGCATTGGAAAACGAGGCGTGGCTCTGCCCATACAATTGAAATTTTCGAAACAGAATAGCATAGAAGTCACAGAACATTTAAACTAAGAATAGAGTTACTATTTGATGGTGTCCTGCTTATGGAATGCTAGAATGGACTTTGTGCGATGGGTGTGGCTCCGCCCATATAAGACATTTTTTATATTGAATCACTTTGGAAATAATAGTCACGTATTAAAGGAACTCGGTTTGGAGTTACTATTGGTGATATTCTCCTACTCCGAAATAGTCGCAAACTAAAGCGGGTATTGGACAAGGAATTCGGTTCCTCCCATAAAAGACAGTTGTTTATATATAAAAGCTTTGGAAATAATGGCCACAGAATATTGAAACTCAGTGTGGAGTTACTCTCTGTTTATGGCCTTCTATTGGCAAACTGGAACAGACATTGGACAAGGACGGCAGCAACGCGCCGGGTACCAGCTTGTTTTTTTATATAAAAAAAATAGTTTAAAAAACAAAAACTTTTATTTTAAATTTAACTTTTAAAACATTTGTGTATAACTTAAATGAAATTGTTTCAAGCTCTATTTCAAAAACAAATTCGTTTTAATAGAACACAATTCCATTTAATTTTAACACATATTTCTCTCAGTGTACAGTTTTTTTATATTTTATAGTCTCACTGTTTTGTGAAAAAAAAAATTTGTGAAAATATTTTTTAGAAAAACTAATAAAAAACATTAAGCAATGAATATAAGAATAAGCAACAATTCATTCAATAGCCGTTTTTCGTACGACTTCGACCAAAATATTGCTTTAACTTTCAATATGAAAATGTTATTTTATGTTTAAATGTAATTTCGAATTTCATATAAAAATACTAGCTGGTACCCGCCGGTGCGTTGCTGTTGTCTTTGTTCAAGGCTTGTTCCAATAGAAGGCCATCAACAAATAGTAACTCCACTCTGAGTTTCAATATTCTGTGACCATTATTTTCAAATCAGTAGCAGTACAGTAGCAGGACTCCAACAAATAGTAACTTCATTCAGAGTTAAAATGTTCTGTGACTTTTACTTCTATAACTATTATGTATCGAAAATTTGAATTGTTTTGGTGGATCCACGCCCCGTTTTCCAATGTCCGTGTCTTTTTTATAATTGAAAAACCGGGCCAATCAGTTTTTTCATACTGAGTTTCATTTTTATACGATATTTAGTTCCAAATCTATGCGATATCAAAAAATTAAATTTTAAGAGCGACACCATGATACCCTTCACAAACATCGCTCAAATTTGACAATCGAAGGCCAAGACCCTATAGTTAGCTTGTACCGAGTTTGTGTTCTTGAAAATTTGTGTTCTTGAAAAAGTGGCACGTCCCTCGTGGGTCGGAGAGTGAAAAATACTTTACGACCTATTCTCATGCCTACCAAATATACAAAAAAAGTTTCATTAAAATCGGTGCAGCCGTTTCGGAGGAGTTCAAGCACTAACACCGTGACATGAGGTTTTTATATATTAGAAGATTATTGTAATTTTGCTTAAGGGGAAAAAAAACAACTTTAAAAACGATAATATAATCTTTTTGTTTTGATTTCTTTTCTTTGGGAATGATTGCAGGAGTGGTAAGGAAGTACGATATTCACCACCCTACTTACTTGATCGAAAGAGATGACTGTATACTTCAAATTCTTGTTGAAGGAAGATGCAAAGTCTAACATGTTAGAAGTCAACATGAAACTGGTCAATAGACTAAAATATATTTCTAAAAATGAATGTGGGAAGATAAATATAATCCCAATAGAGACTATTGATTACACAGGGGTATAATGATTCTGCGCTATGGTATTTAGTAGTCAATATTAGTATATACTTTTATGAAGATCTTAGCCTATTATTTAGACTATTTCAGATGCCACTGAATCTCATGATAAATTGCTATTTTAAAAATTAAGGAGGTTTAACCATAGATCTTAACATAACTCCAGAACATTTAGTCTGATTTGGTAGAATAAAAATTCCGAAAATCCACAGCTAAATTGTCTCCAAGTTACATTTACACTATTGTTTAATTAGCTGAATAGTTTCGGAAATATTCAGCGAGTTGTTCTGAATTTCTTTTATTAAAAATTGTAAACTGTTTACAGGAATCTAACAGCCCTTATGGAAATTATCAGAGACTCATCTGTTAAAATTTTTGAGAACCATTATAAACCGGCTGGAAGAAGCGATGTTTTGATATCATCGCCAGTTCTGTGAGTGTATTTTAAAAATTAAGCAGGTTTCATCACAGATTTTAACATAACTGCAGAACAGTTACTCAGATTTGGTAAAATAAGAAATCCGAAAATGCCCCCCCCCCCACAGTTTTTAGGTCGTGACAGCCTCATACGAAGTTGTTAGAACTTTCAGTGGCGAGTGGTATTCGGTTTTGGTAGCTGAATTGTGAGAGGAATAAGGTTTTAGTAGCCGAGTTGTGGATGAGCCATAACAACGCCTTTTGCAGCTGAAATAAAGATTTATGAACTCTTAGCAATTTTGGTATTGTTTTTGTAGAAAATTTAACATTGAAGAACATTTAAAAAAAAATGTGTGATTGTTAATGTGATAAAGCAATATATCGCCTAACTGTCAACGGATTTTTATAAATTTAACGGGAGAGTACCATTCGCAATAATTTTGTATCTTGTGTTTGTTCTTAAAAAGTAGAACAAATGTTTTACTTTTTCCAACAAGCTCACTGCAATTCCAACATAAAACTGACTTTGTTTGATTGGCTGTTGTTTATTGTTGAACTTTTGGCCACCATGCAAGTGCTGCATATGTCAGTATGCATAGGTCTAACGATAGTAAAGAACGTCCAATATACCAATGCGTTGACAGGCGAATAAAGCAAGTTCAGCATTGCCTACCGTGCTTGTCAAGTGAATGTTCCAAAGCAGTTTACTGTCAAAAGTCACTCCTAGTGACTTGACCTCATTTGCAGAATCATCCACCTTTCCATCTAGTGTAGGCTTAGTAAGATGTAAGATCAGTCATTTTCTACTTTGCACTTTGCATTCTGTCCGATATAGTAGCAAACAGTGACAGTCGTCCCAGACTTGCGATAACCAAATCATTCGAATATTTTTTAGTAACAAAGCTTTGATTGGCCCATCAACGACCAATGTCCACAAAAGAGATGATAGAACTCCTCCTTGATGGCATCCTCTGGGAGCAATGATGACGTTGGATGTGCCACAGAGTTCCAACATTGCGATTCTACATTAAAACAAGCACGGACTAGGAAGGACGAGGATGGACGTTTTCCTTAGCATAGCCTCTTTGGCTCAAAAGCTTTTTTAAAATTCCGGTTAGGCTATGGACTACATGTACACTGTTCTTTAATTAGCCTGTCTATAAGGAAATTGAAACCTTTTGAAGGTGATGCTTTTGAAACTAGTCTCCCTTAATGTATGTTCCAGAATTTTAACCATTTTTTTAAGGTTATTTCTTAGCAACCTTTGGAATAAACAAAACTCTTACCTTTGTTCAATCGTTTCGAATGAAATTCAGAGCAAGCCTAGCCTTGAACATTCTAGTGAGTCAAAAGACAAAGGAGTGAATAAATTTTCCCGTAATGACGGAAAGGATGTAATTTTTAGGAGATCTGACTATTGTTTCATGACCGTAACACACTAAAAACCTTTCAATTAAAAGTTTTACTTAAAAATTTCCATAATTTATTCCTGAAGGAAAATAGTTGGAAATATTTTCATGTGAGTTCTGTAACTCAGTGCGTACAGCAGTAGCTTTATAATTGTAGCGTTGCGTGCCACTTCGAGCCCCTCAAATGTCAACGGCTCGAAGTTAGAAGTTATTGGCTGACTGATCTGGGTTAAAACATATGGTGATTGAAACTACTAAAAACTGGTCTTTGCTACAGTCAAATATATTCCATGACAAATTTGCAATATAAAAAATTGAATATTGTCATCATATTTTACATAAATAAGTCATAATTTAAGTACCAGACCTCTGATGGTTTAGAAGATATTTATGCAGTTTTTATATTAAACAAGTAAAGAAAGTCTAAAGTCGGTCTAGGCCGACTATGAAATACCCTAAACCCACTTTTCAAAAAAAAAAAAAAAAAAAATTAATTGTAAATGGGCGTGTCCGTGGGCGGATGAAGTCCATTTTTCCAAACCATCTTTGTCTTGTCATAAAAAACATACGTGCCAAATTTTAGCTCTGTAGGTTAAACACATGCTTATTTATTGCGTTTTCAATTTTTGGGTTGTATGGGAGGTAGGCGTGTCCGTGATCGGATGACGTCCATTTTTCGAAGACATATTTGTGTTGGTATAAAACACACACATACCAAATTTTGTTGTTGTAGACTTATTACGAGCTGAGTTATGCAGTTTTTAATTTTTGCGTTGTATGGGAGGTAGGCGTGTCCGTGGGCGGATTCCAAAAATATTCAATAGTGCAGATCCTTGGGTCATGTGACCATGTGTTTCATCCAATTATATCAACTCCTTCTTCTTATCCTGTGTATACGGACAACACACAGACGGACGGACGGACGGACGGACATAGATAGCTCGACTCACGTGGTGACGCTGATCAAGAATATATATACTTTTCTATACCGGACTCGCTTCGTTCTATGCGTTACAAACGTTTGCACAAAGTTAATATACCCTGACCTTTCAGGTTTAGGGTATAAAAAGAATAATCTATGTATGTATCCTTAAACATAAGATGCACTATGACTTACCTCTTTGATAGGAGATATAATCGAAAACACCTAAAATTTCTTGTTCCTTCTCAACATAGTACGTCATGGGGCGCACAGTTATACAGCTATAGGCACGCTCAGCAACATCGGTCAGAAATAATTCCATCACTTTGTATTCCGGATAAATCTATGATAAAGATAAGCCATAGTTAAAGCTCAAAAATAAAACAAATAAATCAAACTGTTGCATGTATTTTGCCATCAATTTCGACAGTCTTACCATATCTGTTATTAAATAGCCAAAATATGTAGCGAAACCCTCATTCATCCAAGCATATGTCCACCATTCCGGTGATACTAAATTACCGAACCACTGATGTGAAATCTCATGGTTTTGTGTTAACAAATCCTTAAGTTTCCGATGCACATCCACATCATTATTGTTAACTAAGCTATCATCTTTGTAGGTAATCAGACCCCAATTTTCCATAGCGGCGCCATAATTTTTCGACAATGCAATATGATCCAGCTTGTCTAGCGCATAACTAACGCCTAAGTAATCTTCCAGAGCCGCAACAGTGCGAACTGCATTTCGCAGTGCTTTTTGTCCAATGTCCATGGTGTTGGGTGCAGTGAATACACGTTGTGTGATGCCGCGATACTCTTCGCTAACATATTTGAAATTCGACACAACAAATGCCACCAGGTATGTGGACATGGGCGGTGTTTCATAGAAGGTAGTCGTTGTCATATTATCTGCGCTGTGTAGTGTGTGTGAATGCAAAGCATGAATGAGTTAGCAGAGGTTATTTTTTGTATATATATATTCTTCATGTGAGATGAAAACACTCACCCTTCCACAGGATCTCCGTTGACTTGCATATTGGAAATGGCGCTATAATTGCTGCCGTGTGTAATGCTTATGGTAAAGTTGGACTTGAATGCTGGTTCATCATAGCAGGGAAACGCATATCGTGCACTTGTTGGCTCAAATTGTGTAGCAGCCAGATAGCTGAAAAAATATCAAATTTAATTAGATGAATGAATATCTTAGTCGGCAATAGTAAATCAATTAACATGTTACATGGGAAGAAGATGCACAACTAGAGTTATGATAGGAGAACGGGACTAATTACGCATTATTCCCTCAAAAAAAGTGCCCAGAATTAATAATCACTTAAATCGACATAAAGCTGAACTGAGTCTTAAGTCGATTTATGGTTCCATGTACATTAGAATCTTTCACATTATATGGAGAAAAAGTGAGTGAGTACCACCTTGAATGAAAGCTTATGTCGAAAGTGTTTTAGAACTACCAAAAAATTTTTTTTGGTATCCCGAAAAACAGCCAAAATGGTCTTTTAGTTAAATCATTAGTATTTTTAGTATTTTTGTTACAGCATTTGTATTTTTAATCCGATCATAGAATGCATCATATCATGGGAAGATAGATAGGTCTGAAAGAATACTCAATCGTGTACTTTGGTGCCATTGTCGTCTGATGTCATCTTCATATACATATTTTGCAATGTTTATTTTTTTAATTTTAAATCGAAATTATTTGGTACTTAGAGCAAAAATATAAAAATTACAAAATATCTGCTTGAAGATCGGGCATCTGATCGGACAAAAAATGCAAATGTTATAACTAAAGTACTGGAAATACTAATAATTTAACTTAAAGATCATTTTGGCTGTTTTTCGGGATACTCAAAAAATTTTTTTGCAGTTCTGAAAAACTTTCGACATAAGCTTTCGTTCTAGAGGGTATCTTTTAATATTCATTTTTGGTGACCCGTCAGTCGTTCTACCCTATAGAATACCCTGAACCTCCTATAATATTTAAACATTTATTAATATACTAAAAGCCATATATTTCTTTATAGGCATATACAATTTTAACTAGTGTGGGTTGTATGGAAAGTGGACACGTATTTTTGAACACAAACTAGTTTTATTGTAATATACGGATATATAGCCCGTTTCAAAAGAGAAGAACATTTTTTAGTGGTGTATCCAAATAAGAGTTTTTAGACCAATTTATTTTTTAAAATAAAATCATTATTTTGAATGTTTAATGTTTAAATTTTTTTCAAGTTTAATGTTTTAAGTTTAAAATTCTACATTCACGATGTAAGTTATTGTTTTTAGTATTGTTTAGTTCCAATTTACTTATTTGTGTATTTCACTAATTTTTCATTCTTCATATTTTTAAATTAATTTTTGACTAACTTTTGCATTGTTGTTTTCTCGTTTTTAATAAAAAAGATCCCCTGAAGATGTTGACAAACAATCAACGAAACGTTGGGAAAAATATGAATTGAATTTTTGATTTAATTGCTTAAAAAAGTATTGATCAGAAAAGCCTATTCAAGGAATTGAAACCAAGAAAGCATTTTTAGTTTCATTTTTCGATGCGCAGTGAGAAATTATTTTTAAAGCTAGAAAATTTTATAGAGCGTAATTTCTTGCTCTTTTTGTACTGTTAGCTGAACTTTATGTTTTTTACTATCTTAATATATATAAATCTCGTGTCACGATGTTTGTCCTCAATGGACTCCTAAACCACTTAACCGATTATAATAAAATTCGCACACCATGTGCAGTTCGATCCAACTTGAGAGATAGGATAGTTTAAATGGGCGGAAGTTTAATGTGGGCGTGGCACTATATAATAACTTCTAAACGCCTGGACCGATTTCAATGAAATTTGGCATGAAGGTTCAACTGCTCCCAAAATAAAACATAGGCTTTAAAAAGTTCCAAAGACTTCCGCAAGAGGGCGCTTTAAGTAGTGCATTTTTAAGACTCAATAACTCCTAAACTCCTGGACCGATTTCAATGAAATTTGATATGAAGGTTCAACTGCACCCAAGATAAAGACAGGTAAAAAAGTGGGCGGAAGTATGTGGGCGTGGCAATCTGTAATAACTTCTAAACTCCTGAACCGATTTCCATGAAATTTGGTATGAAGGTTCAACTGCTCCCAAAATAAAACATAGGCAATACAAAATTCCAAAGACTTCCGCAAGAGGGCGCTTTAAGTAGTGCGTTTTTAAGACATAATAACTCCTAAGCTCCTGGACCGATTTCAATGAAATTTGATATGAAGGTTCAACTGCACTCAAGATAAAGCATAGGTAAAAAATTGGGTGGAAATATGTGGGTGTGGCACTCTATAATAACTCCTAAACACCTGGACTGATTTCAATTAAATTTGGAATGAAGGTTCGACTGCGCCCAAGATAACATATGCTTTAAAAATTCCAAAGACTTCCGTAAGGGGGCGCTTTAAGTAGTGCGTTTTAAAGACTCAATAACTCCTAAACGCCTGAACCGATTTCAATGAAATTTGGTATGAACGTTCAACTGCACCCAAGATAAAACATCAAATATAAAAAAAATTCCAAAGACTTCTAAAAGAGGGCGCTTTAAGTAGTGCATTGTTAAGACTCAATAACTCCTAAATGACTTGACCGATTTTATTAAAATTTGGTACGTCAAATAACTTGACTCTACAACAGAATTGAGACTATTTAAATTTCATAAAACTTCAGTGAGAGGGCGCTTTCTTCAATCAACTTTGTTCGGCTCATTCACGTCAAAACGGATGAACCGATTTTGATGAAAATTGACAAGCATTTGTATTTGTTACTGAAATAGACCCCATGCTTTTAAAAGTTCTTTCGACAACAATCAAGGAAAATCGTTCCGAAGTTGAACGAAGACAATCCAAAAATCGAATCGATGCTTACAGAATTTTTTAAAATTGAAATTTATTTGAGATAAAATTGCACATAGAAAAAATTTTCTCGGAATATGATAAAATGGCATCATATTTACTGAAAAATGGTATTGACCTTGCTTCAGAGAATACTTTTCTCTAAATGCGATTCTAAAAATTCTCTAAAAATGATAAAAACCTTCTATGAAAAAGAGAAATATATAAAAATAATTCGATTTTAGAGAAAAAGACTCTTTATTTTTGAGAAAACATTTGTTTTTATTGAAGAAAATACTTCTCATAGTTAATTTTTTATCAAAATATAGGAAAAAAATTTGCATTTCCAAAAAATTTTCCTGTATAAATGAGAATTTTTTTGTGCGAGAAAAATATTTGTCATTATAAGAGACATTGAAATATTTCCAATTCCTAGAAGTGAAGATATATTTCTTCGAAAATTTATTCTAATTGAAGAAAATTTTATTTGAAAAAAGGGAAATTGCTATTATCGAAAATAGAGAAATTTTTCACCGGAGGAAGATATGTGTTTTTTTTCTGAGTGTGGGTGTCCATTTTCCTCAGAAACCAGACGTCAGATCGAGATGTTGAAGATGTCATTTTTTGTTTTAATCATGTCTGGCAAGTACAGTTTTACGGAAATTTGACTTAACACTTTCGACGGAAAGAGGGGGCAAAACCCCAAAAAACGATAATTTAAAAAATTTTAAAATTGAATTGATAATTTTAAAAACGTAAAAATGAGAGCAGTTTTCAATATCGTCCTCTTTCTGTGCTCGAGGCACAACCCCGAGTAACACCGGGTTACATCCGCTAGTTTTTCTATATATTTAAATGCGCAAACATTCAGAACAAATGATCGCACAAGTACGGTGTTGCACCGACGTCCTCCAGCAACCTGCATCTTGAGAGAGAAATCAAATACAATTTACATAAAAAATAAATTATTTTCTCAAGAAAAAATTCTGAAGTGAAATTTTGGCTAATAAATTCTTTTTTGACGCCCACTTTTTTTCACATTTGGTTGGTTGATTTTGAAAAATAAAATTCAATACTTCCGCAGCGCAGTTGCGATGAACAATAAAATTCAGGAATATATAGCCCGTTTCAAAAGAGAAGAACATTTTTTAGTTTCATTTTTGGATGCGCAGTGAGAAATTATTTTTAAAGCTAGAAAATTTTTTAGAGCGTAATTTCTTGCTCTTTTTGTACTGTTCGCTGAACTTTATGCTTATTTTGACTGTTTTTTACTATTTTTTTATATATTTAAATGCGCAAACATTCAGAACAAATGATCGCACAAGTACGGTGTTGCACCGACGTCCTCCAGCAACCTGCATCTTGAGAGAGAAATCAAATACAATTTACATAAAAAATAAATTATTTTCTCAAGAAAAAATTCTGAAGTGAAATTTTGGCTAATAAATTCTTTTTTGACGCCCACTTTTTTTCACATTTGGTTGGTTGATTTTGAAAAATAAAATTCAATACTTCCGCAGCGCAGTTGCGATGAACAATAAAATTCAGGAATATATAGCCCGTTTCAAAAGAGAAGAACATTTTTTAGTTTCATTTTTGGATGCGCAGTGAGAAATTATTTTTAAAGCTAGAAAATTTTTTAGAGCGTAATTTCTTGCTCTTTTTGTACTGTTCGCTGAACTTTATGCTTATTTTGACTGTTTTTTACTATTTTTTTATATATTTAAATGCGCAAACATTCAGAACAAATGATCGCACAAGCATCGACGGCCTGCAGCAACCTGCATCTTGAGAGAGAAATCAAATACAAATTACATAAAAAATAAATTATTTTCTCAAGAAAAAATTGTGAAGTGAAATTTTGGCTAACAAATTATTTTTTGACGCCCCCTTTTTTTTCAATTTTGATTGGTTGATTTCGAAAAATAAAATTCAGTACTTCCGCAGCGCAGTTGCGATGAACAACGAAATTCAGGAACATACATTAATTTCTTTTTTATATATGTTTCTGCTCAGAGAATATAAAATTTTTTTTTAATGTCGACCAATCAGAATGAAGAACGCTCTCAAAATTATTTTCTTATTCTCAAACATGCGCGAAAATGTTCTTCTCTTTTGAAACGGGCTATACATTAATTTTTTTCATTTATTTTTCTGCTCAGAGAATATTAAATTTTTTTTTTAATGTCGACCAATCAGAATGAAGAACGCTCTCAAAATTATTTTCTTATTCTCAAACATGCGCGAAAATGTTCTTCTCTTCTGAAACAGGCTATACCAAGTTTTATCCTTTATCACATATCAACCTATTTATGTAGTTTACAGTGAATTGTATAGGAGGTGGGAGGGCGCTGGGAGATGGGAAGTATTAATAGGCGGATTACGCCCATTTTTCAGTGCATCTTAATTTTACATAAAGAGCATGCATGTCAAATTTTATTTCTATAGCTTACAACCCTCTATACACGGTGTCCCAGACTTAGGGGACAATCTTGCAGAGGATGATTCTCCGTTATGATGTGGGCAACAAATTGTATTGGGTGGGTTGGTTGCAAACGTCTCCCTAGCGATAGAGCTATTCGGGAAAACAAACTTGACCTGCAGATATTGCGCAAATCGTTTAAAAGTTATTTTTGAGCTATATACTTAAACCATTTTGATTGAGCGATGCTGACAAGTTGCCATTCAGATTCTGGTTGTATGTTTGGTGCCGTACAATCTTTAATGATACTTTGCGATTGCGATGGATGCACCTGCTTTGGATCTGGTCGTAAAGTTAACCAACATTGCAAACCGAATTTGGCAGGAGTTGTCTGTGTTGTCGTCTGATTGGTCTTGGGACGTGCTATGTAGTAATAAGAGAAATGAGTTCCAGAGAATATAACACCTAAATCTAGACATAGTCAAAATCAGAATGTTATAGTCACCAAGAAGATCATCTTTGGATTACTCCTCAGTCTGGTCCTTATTTTGACTGTTCATGGTTCCGTTAGTGCTTTTTTGTTTAGAATAAACCTCAGCATGACACAAGCATGCGAGTTGAATTAATTCTTGTAGGTTGGTTACTCTTATATCTTATATCTTATTTTCAATTTAAAACACACGAAATTCGAGTACTTTTCGTATAAGTGTAGCAAATTAAGAATTTGACATGAGCAATGCTCTTGAGTCCAGATTTAATGCATTTGCCTGTTTATTAACTGTGTTGGGAATCCGAATAGGCTACTGCCTGATTGGTGAGAAGGCCAAAAAGATTGGCACTACAGCACCAGACATATCGATACTATCTGTGATATAGATAACTACAATTTTTTTCAGAAATGATAGATCTGACTAGAAGGGGGAAAGAGTTGCAGTTACTGTTCAAAAGTAATCTGACAGCCAGTATAATAAGTTGATCAAGTGGACATGGAATTGAGTTTCTGAATTTAACTATATCTGACATAACCCCAATAAATGTCATTCTGTTTATCCATTGTTTTATGAATTGACTAAATTTATTACCAATCATGACGTTGTGTAATAGACCGGATCGAAATTTAGATTCCGCCGGCCGGGTTGTCAAAAGTTAAAGGAACTCATTAAAATAATTTCTTCATACGTTTTTTTTTCAAATCGGAGAAAAACTGCCGAAGTTGGTAAAAAAAAACATGTTTTTTGCTTGTAACTTTTTATTTTTCACAGAACGCATATTGAACATATTGACTACCCGTCTTCGCTCAATGACATATCCATGATTTCGTTTAATGAATGTTATTGCTGTAGTACTGTTAACGACAAACTTAGTGCCTTATTCACTCCTATTAAATACCTCTTCGATAAACATGTTCCACTGCGTACTTCAGGGACCGTTGATTTCAGACCTATAAAGCATTCTGTCGTCTCTTTCATAGGTATGTGAAAAACTAATCGCTCAACAAATAAATAGTCATATTCAGGACAAGAATCTATCCGCTATCCCCTATCCCCATTTCAGTCTAGTTTCCGAGCAGGGCATGGGTGTTCTACAGCTGTAGTAAAGGTGTTGGATGACACAAGGTCGGAATATGATGCTGGTAATATCAGATTACTAAGTTCGCTTGATTTTTCTAAAGCTTTCCACAAGTTAAATCATAATTGTTGGTGTCAAAAAATCAAACTTATATTTAGATTCAGTGCAAATGCTGTTAACTTAATGTCTAGTTACTTGTCTAATCGGTTGCTCCCAAAAAGTTAAAGTTGGGAATAAGGTTTCGCAGTATAAATTGGTACTAAGTGGTGTTCCACAAGGTTCTATTCTTGGTCCACTTTTATTTTCATTGTTCATCAACGGTATTTTTTTTTTTTTCTGCAAACACTCTTCTGTTCATGCAGATGCTGACGAAGTTTCTGATGTATCTTTCTCGGCGTATTGGGCTACTTGATGATCTTTGTTTTGGATTGAATGAAGACATCAATAACATTAGTGAGTGGGCCAGACGCAGTGGTCTTCAGTTGAATGCTGCTAAATCGTATGTTCAACCTTTATGTAAACATAAAACTTGTGTTGTTGATATTCCTGACTTGTGTATTGGGTCTACGAAGCTCAAATTAGTGTCGAAAGTTCGTAATCTGGGTTTTAACATAAATTTGTCTCTGTCGTTTACCGATCACATTAATAGTGTAGTCCATAAAATATATTATGTTCTTCGTTACTTGAGAATGTCTGCTAGTAAAATTCCTGTCAATGTTTAACGCAAATTAGTAATACAACTGGTACTACCTGTGATAACTTATGCAGAATTGGTGTTTAGTAAGCTTAACTCCTCCTCTCTCTTAAAATTACAAGTTGCATTTTATCATGCTACACGCTATGTATTTGGCTTGCGTAAATTGATAACATATCTAGTTATAAAAAGGCCATACTTGGGTGCGAATTTCCATCTTACCTTGAGCCAGAAACTGCATTTATCTACATGAGCTGATTCATTCAAAAACCACTTCTTACTTATATAACAAACTACAATTTATCTTATCTAGAAGAAGTAATGTTCTAAAAATTCCAAGACATACTTCATTAAATTCATCGCGCTTGTTTTTCATTAACGTCAATTGGCAATCCATTCTTCCTACCAAATTTTCTCATTCTTAGCCTTTTTTTCTGTCCTCACTTATTCTAAATTCTTAAATTTGAAAATTCTTATTATATTTTCTGGATTCTTTTAATGTACTATTTGTTATATTAAATTTAAGAGCAAATTTATATTCTAATTAAGCATATTACGTATCTTTAGTTAAGTTAATTCACGTACCAGTTGTTATCTTTTTATATTGTATGCATTTATGTTGTACCTACTATAAAAGAACTTAGTTCTTACTCTACTAATGTATTTTGAATTAAATAAAATATTTTGAATCTCGAGTTCGTAAACAACGATTGCTGCTTAGCACAATGTGTGACGACTACGAATCGATACAAAAGCAGCATCCAGACAATGCTGACATTCGAATGATTCGCTGGAAGCTCGAGTGTTTGCTGCTGCTTTTCATAGTTTTTTTAACTTTAGGTAAAAAGTGGTTTTTTTTTTGACCTGTCCCGTTTTTTAAATTATTTTTTTTAAATATTTTTGGTGCAATATTTTAGTAAAGTGTGACGCCCTCTATCTATGCGCCTCGATTATAAAATTCCCCCATAGAATCTCGTAAAAAGTTGTTATTTTGGCCAATCTCGTTCCGTTTTCGAGATATCCCGCTTTTTCTGTTTTTTTCATATATTTTGGTGCAATATTTTGGTATAGTGTGACCCCTTCTATCTACGCATCTCTCGATAATACCGCCCACCTTAGAAACCCGTAAAAAGTGGTTATTTTTCGGCCTATCTCACTCTGTTTTCGAGATATCCCGCTTTTTCTGTTTTTTTCATTGAAGTATTTTATTTATTTTTGGACTATCTCGTTCTCGTAGTTCGAAACACGTGTTCGAGCTGAAGCTCTACTGGAAAGAGTTAGGCGCTGGTGATGGCTGCTACAGACTGCAGTTAACATTTTTTTCTTGCTGCGCATAAACTTAAAAGTATGAATATTCGTTGCTTTTGGCGAATGTTGCGAATGTCTGGCTTCGTCGGACATTCATGTTTCGCAGGCATTCGTATTCGTCATCGCTCGTACTCTACGGTATTCGTACTACAGCGATTGGTACATGTGTTTGCGCATTAATTTTAATGCAGAAGGCACATTCGTAGCTCGTATTTTGACGATACATTCAAACGCCATTTGAATGCACTCAAGTTGTTCTCTGGTCCTTACTCCGAAACTTGGTAAAACCAAGCATTGATGAGCAGTAACCAAATGGTAGTAACTTGCTATCAGGTCTGACTAAGAACTTAAAAATCGGTACTATGGGCAGTCAGTAGCCACTGATTTAATTTAGACTGACATATTGGGATAGTGACAGTCCTGACCACGCATGTGTGGCGAGCGAGTCAATGAACCGTTAGACCAAGTTCAATCCTTACATCAGACAGAAAGTTTTCAATAAAAAACAAATTATTCTAATCGACTGTCACCTCTCTGCAAGCAATGCCAAACTTCGGTGAGTAAACATTGCTACGCAACTTATCTTGGGAACAATTACCATTCTAAGTCGCCATTCAACATTCAACATAGGTCAAGTTTTCGATCAGCTGAGTATGAATATTTTATCACACACACTGAGAAAAAAACACATACCTTGCTCCGGTAAAAAATTTCTCTATTTTCGATATAGAAATTTTCTCTTTTTCAAATAAAATTTTCTTAAATTAGAAGAAATTTTCACATTTTCGAAGAAATATTTCTTTTCTTCTAGGAAATGGAAATATTTCAATGTCTCTAATAATGATAAGTATTTTTCTCGCACAAAAATTTCTCATTTATAGAGAAAAATTTATTGAAAATGAAAAACTTTTCTTATATTTTGATAAAAAATTCACTAAGAGAAGTATTTTCTTCAATAAAAACAAATCTTTTCTCAAAAATAAAAAGCTTTTTCTCAAAAAACGATATATTTTTCTTTTTAATGGAAGCTTTTTACCATTTTTAGAGAATTTTTAGTATCGAAATTAGAGAATAGCATTCTCTGGAGCAAAGTCTATACCATTTTTCTCTAAATATGATGCCTTTTTTATCATATTCCGATAAGCTTTTTTCTGAGTGCAACTGAACGTTGGGATTAACCTTCGGCAAGGTTTATGCCAGAATGTAGGGGTAAATTTTACAACTTTACCCTAAAGTATGGAAAAGATTTTCGCTAGGTCTACATCCCTACCCTAGGTTGCGACTTTTAATCACAATATAAGCTTATAGCTTGTAGCAACATAGTATTAAATCTTCACGGCAAGTGTCTACTTTAGACAGATTTTTTTTTATTTCATATATTGTAGAATCATAAAGAGACCACATTAGATCCATTCGCGATGACATTTAAAAAAAGATGCCATATTCACAATCACCGCTAGTCCCTCATGATCATCATCAGACACATCATTACACTTTGTTATCTGTTGGCTGAATTTGCTTGTTATACTGACCTTTTCATTCACTTCCAACCACTTTGCCATCCGAAAACGCACTTGAACCTAAAATTGAGTTAAGTGCAAACAAATACTCTTTGTTGTTTTGATACAATAATCGTTCTTGATTACCGCTCATTGTTTTTGTTTTGATAAGCGCCAGGCTGGCATGGAAACATTTTTAATACGCAATGTTAGCAATGTTTTACGTTAATTTGTTTAGTTTTGTGAGCCGATAAGCAACTGACGCCATAAGTGACGACACATATCTATACAAATACAAACAAGCTAGCTAGCTGAACTTCCTCGTATATATGTATATGTATACGTCGCACTTTGGCTGATAACTGGAGTCATATATATTGAGCTACTCAAAAGATTTCTAAATTATCTTGAATTGAATTCTCGTACTTGTACAAAATCTGACCACGATTGAGCTTTATTTATTTCAATGAAAAAGTTTTTTTTTTTATTTTTTCATCCACCAATACTCACACAGTTTTGTTGTTCGCATCATTATAGGTTAGCCAATAGATGCCGATACTTTTCTCATTCATAACGGCACTGAAGAGTATTTCCACACGATATTCTAGACCAGCTTCGAAGGCTTGATAGTTTTCTCGTGGATGTATTATCAGAAAGTTGGATGCAGTATCATATGAATAAATTATGTCGTCGAGTATGTCACCAGTGGCAGATTCCGTTACCTTTATCACAAAGTCTTGTAGCTTTTTGGCGTGCAAAATTATCTCATTGGTAGACTCTTTGATTAGAATGTCGATGGTAACGTTGGCGCTATAGTCAAAAATTTCACGATGAATATTTGTGGTCACATGTAGATGATAGCGTAGCGGAAACGAAGTATTTGGCAAACGCAATGAACGTTGTGGCAATTCCATACTACGATGCACTTCCTGACTGATGGTCGTCCATGTTATGACGAATAATATGGAAATCCCTAACAGTGTCGTTGCGTCATGCCGGAAAAGGTTAAACATTTTCGAACCGCACTTGTACAAATCTTAACAACAACTAAAATCGTATGAATAGCATGGTTTGTACGGTGACATTAATTAGTACTAAAATAAATCGAGCACCAGCGTCAACCGCAGCAGCAACAGATAAGATAAGGCAGCTAAATTGGTATAGTCCCTGTGATGAGGGGAGAGAGAGAGAGTAAGAGACAGAGTGAAGTAAAAGACGCAGGATTGACGAAGACGATCAGAAAAAAGTGAGAGTGTTATAAAAAGCTTTAATTAATTGAAACACTTGAAGCTTTAATTCAACACTTGTGAGCGCGTGTAGGACATGTCTACAGCGCATTTTATTGTCTTCATATTATAAATCTTTTCTGGGCTTGGCAATTATGCCAAAAAGAAAGTATTTTATTACTTTTTCCGTCAGGTGTGGAGTTTGGCAGTTTCTACCTGTTTCACGTTTATTTCCGTTAACAGAATTTGACAATTAATTCAGTAAAAGCTTAAAACTTTATATGGAAGAAGGTTTATACCTGCTTATTTGTAATTAAAAATATTTATTTTTGAATACTTTTAATTCATACGGCGTGTGTCTGCTTTGAAAGAGTGTGATCGATATAACTCCAAAAATATACACTGAACTTTAATTTGTGTATATTTTAAAATATTACTATATAAAGAATATTGCTGGTTATAAATAATTGGTCCAGTTCCCCCACTCCCCATTGCTTTTAAAACCCTAAGCATCTATAAGACATGTTCAGACATTCTCCCACGATAACGTCCTGAAGTAAACATACATGAAGTAAACTAAAGTGGCAAATAATAATTCTTCTCTTGCTCTTTAAGCTTTATGTGAACACGTACCTATTCGATTTATATCAATTTCCTGTGAGAAGGCAAACCAGATTTCCAACTACATTTTCTATGATCGTTATCCGACTGCAGAATACAATTTTATGTATATCTTCAAAATCACTTCTAATTGTAAAATTTTCATTTTATCTATGCTCTCTGGATTCAAACTGCTATAAAAAAAAAAAACAATCTGATACATAGTCATTTCACTTGAGAGTCATCCACAGACATTGGATCTTATGGGTCAAAAAATTAGCTGTTTATCAGAGATTGATCGTATAAGATCGATCTCAAGGCGTGAGTCGCAATATGATGCTTAGTCTCAGTCTCAAAATGGAATGCCTAAAGTCGAGTTCAAGCTTAAGAAATTTTGTGTCATTAAAAGTTTAAACATGTCAGAAAGCGAGTTTCAAAACAAGTTTTGACAGTTTCAGAAATCTGCTTTTCCGCAAAGCATCTACTTTCTTTTATTCAACCATGGGTGAAGTACTGAACGAAAAGTAGATTATAATAAAAACTAGTAAGGTATATCTTCGACTTGGTCGAAGTTAAAATACCCCCACGGCCGATTCTTAAGGGTGGAAGAATCTTAAATTGATGAGCTTTTTGTATGAGATTTTCAGAGATTTTATTATTTTTATGTGTCTAAAATACATACATATCAAATTGTTTTCCAGCAGCTTAAATATAAGCCTTTTTATAACTTTTTAAATTTTGGGGTTTTATGGGAGGTGAGCGTGTTAGATTGTGTATGACGCCCATTTTTCTAGCATACCTCAGTTTCGACATAGAATACACAAATACCGAGGTTCTGTCTTGTAACTTTAATATTAGCCTTTTTATTGATTTTTAAATTGGGTTGTATGGGAGGTGGGCGTGTTAATGGGTGGATAAAGCCCATTTTTATAACACACCTCAGTTTTGACATTGAATACACAAATACCGAGTTTCCGTCTTGTAACTTTAATATTAGCCTCTTTATAGATTTTTCAATTTTGGGGTTGTATGGTAGGTGGGCGTGTTAGTGGGTGGATGACGCCCATTTTTCTAAGACATCTCAGTTTTGACATAGAATACACATGTACTAAATTTCAGTATTGTAGCTTTAATATTAGCTTCTTTGTAGAGTTTTCAATTTTGAGGTTGTATGGGAGGTAAGCGTGGTTTTCATCCGATTTAGCCCATTCTCGAACTTGATCTTAGTTTTTTTAAAAAAAGCTTAAATATCGAATTTCATTACGATAGCTTCAAAATTACGGCTGTAATCGTGTCGACAGACAAACGGACAGACGGACAGACAGACGGACATGGCTAAATCAACTCAGGTGGTGATGCTGAGCAAGAATATATATATACTTTTCCATACCTACCACGCCTCCTTTTGGGTGTTACACACGTCGTGACAAAATTAATATACCCCTTACGCAGTACGCGTGGGGGTATAATAAAATCGCTAAGACCACGTTGCAAAAAAAAAACGGGCCAAAAGTACCCCTTTTTAAAATTTTTTGCATGTGTCAGTCGATATACAAAAATTTCTTCAGATACTATCGGAAAGTATGAACTTTCGGAAACTTTTTCAGTGATTGCGATCCCGGAAAACATCATTTGGGTATTGAAAGTGCTAGAAATCTAATTCAACTATATACTTTACTGCGAATCAAAGTATAAAGGTCTACACTGTGTTCAGAAACTCTTAGATTCCAATGTCCTCACCAATGTTCTTTTGAGAACCGTGAACACCCACAAATAATCACGCATTTTTTCAGAATTTGTTAGATCCAAGAAAGTTCTCTACCAACACTTAAAAAGGCACATTAATTTACTGAAAGAAGGAATATAAATGCCCAAAAATATTTAGCCAACCCAAATGCTCCAAAAATACTGTGAGATCATTTAAAAGGAGACACAAAATTTCCCGAGAAAGTTTTTCCCGAAAGTTCTCAGACATGTGAGTATCAAAGAAGTTTGCTTTTCAGAATTCTAATTTAAGGTCAGAACTGAACTGTTACCTCAATATGTTATGATATATGTTATATATTATGATATATGAGCTTCTGTACTGGGAAAATTAGCATTTTTGCTACATTTGAGGTCATATACAGAAATCACATATATTATTTTTGTATCTTTTTCTAGTTGCATTATATAAAACTACACATATCCTTTGAAATAATGTGTTGAACGGTCATAACTTAACTTAAAAAAACCGTTGGTGCTCGTTCAATAACTTATTTCGAATGAAAAACAACAGCAAATCTTGTGCATCCTGTAAAAAATTAGTCAAAATCCTATTTTCAATTAGTCAATGGCACTTAAGTGTGTGGCGTGTGAGCCAACAAGTTCAGTACTCTATCTATTGAAAGTTATATCAATAATTTTTTCTGATCGTCTGTCACTTCAATGCAAACAATATCGATCCTCAGAGTCTAAACAATGACATGCAATGCTTCTAGCAAACTGTAACTTTACCTTTCAGAGTCGGCACAAAACATGTAGGTACAGTTGAGTTCAAACATTTAATGAAAGAAACATATCACAATTTGGTTATTAGATGCTAGGTTCATATTACTTTAATGTCTGAAATAGCCAATTCGTTTTTTTAACATAAAATATCTCAAAATAAAAATGTTATGGCCTTACTCTGAGTGTGGATTCTACTTATCCCATCTAAAAACTTACGTCGAAAATAGCCCGTAGATGCCTAGAACAATCATGGATATGATTTTTGTAGATCAGTGTTGTCCTATAAGTGCATAAACACTTATCTTGATTGATGGAACTTCTTGTTCACAATAAAGTATTCACATCCGTAGGTTAATGTGACTCTGAATTACATCCTTCTTTTCTTTGTCCTTGCTTTAATCTCTTTTCTTGTCTCTGTTTTGATTCATGTTCAAATTGTTGTCCTTATTTTCATTCCAATCTTTGTGCAAATCTGTCTTTGAATCATGTTCTTTACTCTTACCCAAATTCTTTCCCTAACTTTTCTTGAAACCCTTGTTCCAGTCCCATCTTTAATCCTTTTAATAATCATTGTCCACGGTGTGCCTGAACTAGTTTGTATTCGAAGGTCAGAACACCTAATTTTTTTACGGAATATTATTCTTGAAACATTTAACAATAAATAATAAATATTTTTTAAATATTTTCATGGGCCGTTTTTGAAAAATGTTTTAAGGTACGTAAAATCGAACTTTGACAACCGTTTTGTTAGTAAAGTATACGCCAGATGGCGCTCCAGCACAAATTCAGCTTTTCGAAAATATATTTTTTAAACACCAATGAAATACGTATTTTTCATGGTACTCAGCTTTGATTAAACCATACACCATACGATACATCAATAGAAAGAAGAGCTCAATACTTTTCCAATAAGCTTAAATTCATATAAATTCCATCAAAAAATACATATTTTATGGGAGTTTAAGAAAATATATTTTCGAAAATGATGAAATGATGACCACAATTGCCATAGCTACGGTAGCTAACCTAATTCTAATATTTTCCAATATCCTTATTTATGTCTTTGTTATCTTAATTTTCTTTAACTTTGTCCTCAGCCTTATCATAATCATTGATCCTAATAACCAACCTTATTCTTATACTTAGCTTGTTCCATTGGTGCTTATCTTGGTCATATCCTCGTCCTTATCGTTTTCCAAATTTTTGTCAATTTTTGTCCTATCCTCGTCCTAAGCTTTGCCCAAACTTTTGTGTTTTTCCTTGTTTCAATTGATCCTTATCTTTGTTCTATCCTCGTCCTAATCTTAATTCAAATTTTGTTATAAGCATTGTGTTAAAATTCTTTAACTTTACCTTTACTTTTGCCATTGCCTGGCACTTTCCTTTGAAATTTGAAACAGGGGTAGGTAGATTCATTGCAAAGCACAATGAAAAACTTTCTGTATTTATTGAAACAAGGGTATTGAAATTCGCATGTCACTATTAACACAATGTCTGGGTTAATATTAACACTAGGGAACAAAAATTTGATACAGTGGTAGGTACAATCATAACAAAGCACAATCAAGATCTGCCAGAATCTGATGAAAAAGTCGCTGGAATTCGACAAAGGAGCGTTTCATATGAAAAAATACCGTATCTCAGTAAATATATTCGCTGAGAAGCCAATTTTCAAAACTCAACAATACTATTCTTCATCAATGCCATCAGACTATGGAATTCATTTCCAACTCACCTTAAGGCTATAGTTAATGATCTTAAATTCAAGTATGCCATTCTAAAACATTTCTCTTCACTAAATCTTTGACAATATTCAGTTCTCTAAATGTAAATCTCTTCTTGAAATATTTCATCTGATTACATTTTTTGCCAATTTATCTTCTATGTTTTTCTATAGTTTCTTATTTTACTTTGTCTTCACTGCTTTTAACATTTATAATTATATTAAAATAATTTATTTTTAATAATATTTTTATTTATATTTACATCTTTTTTAAGTCTGTACTGCTGTTTTACAATTATCTTCTCATTTTGTATTGTTTACTATTAAATCTTAAGCAAATTACATGTATCATGCTTTGTATTTGAAAAGAACATGGTTCTTATTGTACTAATGAAAATCAATTAATAATAATAATAATAATAATATTAACTAGGATAACAATGTGGAACATTAATAGGTAGAATCATCATAAAATAATCCTTAAAAAAGTGGCCGGGAGCTTACATAGGGTGTGTCACTTTTAGAAACATACTTTATTTCGGTTTATATTGGTAGTTTGGAACTAATAAATTGTAATCCAATAAGAGCTTCCTACTTTGTTTTCTAAATAAAATACATAAAAATCAATGTATTCATGCAAATCGTTTTTTTGGACTGATAGTTCGATTCCTGATAGTTGGTGGTGACCGTGGCATGCAGGTTAAGTGTGTGGCTTTGCATGCTCGGAGCCCGGGTTCGATCCCCAGCCGCGGCGAAAAGTTTTTTTCAATAAAAAATTTTCTGATCGGTCACCACCTCTCTGCAGACAATGGCAAACCTCAGAGAGTAAATAATGCCATGTAAAGCTTCTTGAGAACATGAACTTTAGCCGTTTGGAGTCGGCATAAAACATGTAGGTCCAGTTCTCGGTCAATTGTGTGCAAACATTTAATAACACACACAACACAATTGATCATAAGAAGCTCGGTCAAAGTCCTTTCAAGGGCTGAAATGGCCAATTTGTTTGTTTTGTTTTAGTTCGGTTCCTACAACTCAATGTTTAAAAACTTTTTTCCTCCGATTTCAAAATCACCACAAAGAGCAAAATAACTTCAAAATACTTTTGCTATTAATTGCTTGATCAAATTTTATATTATATTTATATATAATATTATATTGTGTGTGTTATTAGTTTGGTTTTTTTTCTAATTTATGTTATTATCGGAAATATATTTATCTATCATAATCACACAATCATAATCATAATGAGCAAAATCAAAAGAGGTCTTATTAGAAAACACTCAACTTATCAATTCGTATTTGGGTATGTAATCAAGAATAGACAACAAGAAATTTGATTTTAATGAATTTTGTACTCTTTGAGTTTGAAGCGGGTTCTGTTTTTAAATAAGTTAGCCTCAACATTGTTGTTATGTCGAATTTTGCAACATGGATGTACCACAGGCATGTGTTGCACATACTTTTGTTGAAATATTGAAACTATTCGAACTATTCGAAAAAATAGTTTGTTAGCATTCTAAGTCTTAACTCAATTGTTAATTTCTCTCGCAGTTAAAAATTTCGGCATTGTTTTTCTGGAAACAGGACATGCTATTGTTTTAAAAATTTGGTTTATCTCAACCTCATAACGCATGTTTCTTAGAAGTAAAAAAAACCTAAAATTAACTGTTCAAAACACGTTATCTAACAATGAACAATCAACATATAATTCAATGTAATATTAATTTACTCACAGTAATGTTTACGTTTTACGAGTGAAACTTCATATCTTTGTCAGGTGCAATTGAAATTTCGACATGAATCAATGCTCTAAAATGATGTCAGTTGAGATAAGATAATGTTTGCATGCGAACACAGCATTAAAAAAAAAAACAGCATTCAGTCTTAAATGAATAATAACACAATTGAATTGAAGCGATACTGCTGTTTGCAGGAAATTGAAACAAGAACTGCAATGTTGACTACTTAAGGCATAACTTATTTATTCCCTGCTAAATGTATAAATATAAACAAGTGGGCGAACAGATAATTTAAAAATTATCACCTCATTTGGGCATAAAATGTGCGTTGTGGTTGAAAGCGTTTATTTCTTTTCAATAAATTTTAATCTGAGAAGCAAATAATTTTTTTTTTTTTACATAAGTACTTTTCTTAACTTTAGTATTTATTTAACCGCATTTTGTTCTTAACAAAATAAAACGGAAATACTTTCTTAAGAGGGTTTTTAGCTGTTTTAAGTGTGTAACATTTCAACATTTCGTTTAAAATTAACCTTATAATAATAAGTCAATTGTTTTCAAGTCAATAAATTTCTCATTTTGTATTCAAAGCACGTTGATTTTTATTTACATTTTATTTCCAAAGTTACCCTTAATATACAAATAATAAATGATATGTAAGAATGATAAGAGTGTGCTATAATAAAATTTTGTTGATTTTACTTAATTGAAAATAATTATTATGTTTAATAATTTCTTAAATCGCTTTTCTATAATAACATGCAAATAAATTTAAAATATTTAATCACCAGAGAAGATCTATTAATTTCTAAATATTCTTAAAAATATTTAATCACCAGAGAAGATCTATTAATTTCTAAATATTCTTAAAGATTTCCTGCAAATTCCTTTATATGAAAAATTTAGTCTCGAAAACTATAGCGTTCTGTTCTATAAGGCATCCCGAATATTGACTTAAAGTCTTAAAACAAAGACTTTATTTAAAGCTTAATATCCCAAAAAATATGTTTTTTAGTTCAAAATAACAAGGTCTGCGAAAAAACATATATTTTAAAAATTACACTAAAATATTTTTTTTGGTGAAAATTAAAATTTTTGTTTGCAAATATGTAATGGTATTTTTAAGCAATTACATTTGTAGATTAGACACAAATATTTAATATAGTATTGCTACAACAAAAAATTATTTTAAACTGACGTGTTAAAGATGTTTGTTCGAATAAAACATTAAATTTATAATTAATTAAAGTATTTTAATTAAGTTTAATATTTTTCACCCGTTTTCATTTGTCAGATAGCTAAATTTGTTGATCATTATTTAAGTTTTATTCAACAATAAAATTCGATCTGAATCTGAGAGTGTCAACTGTTAAATGCAATTGGTTTAATCTATTCTCTTGTTGTTGTTCTCTACAACTCGTTACTGAAATCGATAATGAACTTGTTTTCTAATTTAACGGCATCAATTGAAATTTAACAACACGCTGATTATTGAATTTTATTACAACAACGACGATATTGTATGTGTTTTTAATAAAATAAAGTTTAATTAATTAATGTCAATCAGAGGAACGTACTCAGCGGGTATTTTCCAATTATTGCTTAGTTTTCAGTACTGAAAATTTTTTATAAGTCACGTCAAGAAAATACATGTGGATTATGAGTAAAGTTTTTGCGGTAACAGCTAAAAACTTTTTTTTCGAATATGCTTTTTAGAATTCCACGATGAACTACGAAGAATAACTATCGCGAAGACTAGCTTTATAATTTTAGAAGAGGTATTTTCCGAGCCGTTAACAAGATATGGATTTAAGAAAAATATATATAATTTGTATATCATAATATATATAATGATAAATATCAATATTTTTAATTTATATCCGTATCCAAATACATTTCAATATCCATTTCCAAATCCAAATCAATATCAATATTAATATCAACATCCATATCCATATCCATATGCAAATCTTTATTTATATCCATATCCATATACATTTCCATATTCATATTCATATCCCTATCTATATCCATATCCATATCCATATCTATATCTATATCTATATCTATATCTATATCCATATCCATATCCATATCCATATCCATACCCATATCCATATCCATATCCGTATACAATATCCATATCCATATCCATATCCATATCCATATCCATATCCATATCCATATCCATATCCATATCCATATCCATATCCATATCCATATCCATATTCATATCCACATCCATATCCATATCCATATCCATATCCATATCCATATCCATATTCATATCCATATCCATATCCATATCCATATCCATATCCATATCCATATCCATATCCATATCCATATCCATATCCATATCCATATCCATATCCATATCCATATCCATATCCATATCCATATCCATATCCATATCCATATCCATATCCATATCCATATCCATATCCATATCCATATCCATATCCATATCCATATCCATATCCATATCCATATCCATATCCATATCCATATCCATATCCATATCCATATCCATATCCATATCCATATCCATATCCATATCCATATCCATATCCATATCCATATCCATATCCATATCCATATCCATATCCATATCCATATCCATTTCCATATCCATATCCATATCCATATCCATATCCATATCCATATCCATATCCATATCCATATCCATATCCATATCCATATCCATATCCATATCCATATCCATATCCATATCCATATCCATATCCATATCCATATCCATATCCATATCCATACCCATATCCATATCCATATCCGTATCGATATCCATATCCATATCCATATTCATACCTATATTCATATTCACATTCTTCATTATAGACATATCCCCCCTTCAGCTCGATACATTTATTTCAACGATTTTCTAACATAGCGATGCCCTTTTGAAATAGTGATTTTTTTACACTTTCGACCTTTCCAATTCGACCTTCGAAAGTCGCAAACCGCCTTCCCTAGAGCTACCGTTTTAAGTTTGGGAACAGATCATAATCGCTGGGGGGGCTAAATCTATACAATATGGGAGATGGGGAAGCAGTTAAAAGAGTATCGCGTGCAATTTGGCCATGGTTTGAATCGATTTATGAACTGGATTTATTGTCTTGCAAAAAATTATATTTTCTTCGATAAATAAATTCTTCGATAAATGATTTAATTTCAATCGGCCCCATAATTAACAGTAATAATCGCTGTTAATTGGGTTTTCTTTTTCTTAAAAAGTCGATAGTTAAATTTATTGAGTCTTCGCTCGCTTTAATACACTTCCATTGGGACCTACCAATTACCTATTTGAGTATTGATAGTTTGGCTATCGATCGGATATTATTGTATTTTTTCTTACAGCTATACCTCGTAGGCCATTTGAAATGTTGCTTTCGTGTCTGCATCAAAGTTTAAGCTTTGATACAGATACTTAGGCAATATTTGTATTCTATCACAGTCTTTACTTTTTTGCTTATCTTCTGAAGAAAAAAAAAAGTTATAGGCAAAAAAACTTGATTTTTTTGGCCAAAAAAAGGGTTCAGGAGAAACAAAACCGCTCCATGGGGATTTCTCTGATCCAAAAGAAATTATGCAGAAATAGTTTTTAAGAGTCCCTCTAACTTTTGAGTCGGTGTCCGGATGACTTTTTTTTTCTCCATACAAAATCGATCCGGCTTACTATACAGCCATGTATCGCCATTGAAGAAGATTCGATCATCTACTTCCAGGCGTCAACTTCAATCGACGTTCAATTCGAAACTTGTGTATCGAATTTTTAATGTGAAATACCTGCAAAAAAATTGAAAAACATTTTCTTATATCATTTATAACAAAAATAATGTAATAAGAGTTTAAAAATATATTTTGGTGGTACATAAATATTAAAACGAAAAAATATGTGTTTGTGGATGTGTACTCGTAACATCTCACACATGGATTATTATTATACTTTTTGGTCAAAATATGTTTATCACATTTGCAGGGCCAAAGCGGTATCAAGGAGTGCTCGGATGCAGTTGACATATTCTTATGAGTTAGGACTGGAGACCTTTTCTAATTGTTTGCCAAAATTTGGAACGGTTCAACAGATATAGACCAAAAAAGAACAAAAGTTGGTTAATTTTCGATATTTTCGTGTCTTCGAAGCAGTTTTTTTGGGTTGCGAGATAAAGTGCATATTCTTTGAAAATTCGAGTTTGATCCATTTTATTCGTGAACCAATAAAAACCGATCGGTAGCCAAACTAGCAAAACCCAGATATGGGAAAATTCATCATTCATTAGATAGGGTTTCTTTCACAAATCATTCACAATTCATCATTAACCATGTATCATTTATCTTTTATCATTTATCATTTATCATTTATCGTTTATCATCCATCATTAATTATTACATACATTTTGCATCGTTTATCATTCGATAGTTTTTCATCAAATTTTGCATTCTTGTCTTTGTTATAATTTATTCATAATAATATTATTATAGTATTCATGATTTGGATTCATCATTCTCTATTAAAATCTACTCTATCTAATATTAAATAATATCATTCTTAATCTGGCAATCGTCACAAAACCTCAGTCATAAACAATATTATCATTAAAATTCCGTCAATGAAAGAGTTCCATGAATTTTTTCACTTTCTTGCCAATTTTGGTTTTTTTATTTCTCTGCCAAAATGTAAACAAAGTTTCTCGTTGTCTAACTTTAGCCATAAAAATGACGCTGAGACAACAATAACTCGAATTTCCCTTTTTTTTATAAAGCCGTTACAAATAAATTTCATTCATTTGAACCATAAAAAAACCGATAACTTCAGTAACGTTGGTGTGAGCGACACTCTTCTCTCAATATGAGAGATAGAGAGAAGTAAACTTTATTCTACTGCATTCGATTTAATTCTGGTTATCGTTCTCGATCACTTAAAGCTCAAAACGTTTTAACAACAAATAGCAAAGCATCGCGCACAACAAATTCAGTTCATTTGTGTTTCTCAAGCTGTTAAGATGTTCAAGTCAAACAAAAGAAACCAGATTTTATTAACGATTTTTATCACTGTTGTCTTGTTGGGTGCTGCCTCAGGTCAAAAATGCGCAGATGTTGGCGAATATGTTAGTTTGTGTTGTTTTTATTTTTGTCAATAGAGATATTTTATTCAAATTTATTATTGATTAATCAAATCTATTTGTTTAGTGCCAGAATCATTGGGAATGCTGCTCCAACTCCTGCATGACTTATCTCTATAAATGTGTGCGCAGCTACAACATTTATCCTTATACATTCCTGAGCTATGAACCCCCTCGTAGGACTATAGAGGAAATTCTAGAATTAAATTTTGGTGTCAACAATTATGTTAGACCAAATCCGGTGCCACAACCTATAGAACTTTATAATCGCTTCCAAGGTGCTAATGAAGTTGTGCAGAATAATCAAGACTTGCAGTTTGTTGAATTACATAACCCCTTAAATCAACCCATAACTGCAGAGGAGTCCTCAGCTACATTAACAAAAGCTACTGACACACCCGTCATTGAAACAGCCTCGCGTTTAGGGGTGGCTAATGAGAACGTGCCAATAACAACAGCAGCTGACGCTAGTCGTCCATTAACAACACAAAGCCCTTCAACAACATCTTCAACAACAACAAAACCAGCTACAGCCGCAACATCGTCAACAATAACATCATCCATCACAACAACCGCGCCTCCAGCGAAATGCAGTGAAATCGGCGTGAAGGTACTAAAAACCAAGATAAACTTGTTCTGATGTTCAGCAATATTTTTATTATTTTTTTTTATGTTTAATTGTGTTTTGCAACTTTTTTCTTATGTTTTATTAATGTTTGTTCTCTCTTTGACCAACAGTGCTTTAAGAATGAAGAGTGCTGCACAGAACGTTGCCATGGTTTCCTGCATCAGTGTGTCACATAGACCAGACCGGACTGAACCGGTATACATATTTAAACTATAAATTATATTAATTATAAGATTGAACAACAATTTTTTTTCGTTGTTGTTTATATTGGTATTGATGCCAGAAATAAAAATAAGTACGAAAAAGCTCCAAAATACAAGAAAAATCGTATAATTAACTGATTATCTCATTAAAAATACACAAAAGATCGTCATCTTCAAATAAAAAAACAAAAATGGTTTTTTTCTGACAATCTTCTACAATTAAAAATAACAAGCTTTGCGTTGTTATAAATAATACACTGGAAAAACAAGTTTTTTAATTTTGTTTTGTTATGCCACAAGTAAACTTCAAAGAACACAATCTCAACTACTACAGCCATGGAATCTTAAGACTTATTGAAATTTTCAAAATTACAGATAAGTAACTAAAAAATTAATTCTATAAGTCAAAAGAGGCCAATGTACTCTTACGTCTGATACTCAAATTATATTCTAGCTATCATCTAGGTTCCGGGAAAACAAGTGAAGTTAAGTGAGGAAACGAAGTTTTAAGCAGCGTTCAAGAAATAAGCAGTTTCAAATATAATTAATGGCCATATAATTGATTAAAACAATTTATCGCAAGATATAAAAACACAAGTTATTACCGAATTATTAAAATCTATTATAAAAAATCCAGTGAGGAGTTGAAAACAGTTAAAGTAAAAACTACGAAAAAAAAAATTTATTCGATTAATAAAAATTACAGCCTCTTTCAAAACAAAACAAATATATTTTCATTTTTCGATGTGCAGCACAATGAGCATCGAAATGGTACGCAAATAAAAAAAAAATTTAGTTATTTTTTTTTTTTTTAAATAAGTATACAAAATTAAACCATATTATTACGTTATATAAAATTTGAAAGATTTTTTTTTAAATATATTTAATATTAAACTACACATATTTATTATCATCTCAGTAAAGACGATTATTTTAAAATGTATTTTGATACTGAAAGTAGTTTTTTTGAGCATGTTTTTGTTTTATAAAAAAAATTTCTTCTCTTTAAAAAAAAAAAACAACACCTAAAACTCAAAAATTTGCGAGTTTTGATACACTATAACAAAAATGGATTCTTGGATTTTAACGAAACTTTTTTGTTATTGTATATGAAGTATTAACCTTTGACTTCCAAAATATTATCTCCCCTTTTTTTCATACATAAGAAATAGAAGTTTAAAAAAGTGACTTCTTGCGAAAAATGGTCAAATTTGTACGGAAAAATATTCAAAATTTAGCAAAGTTCAAAAGGGAAATTACGAAAAAAAAAAATTATTTTTGATTTTGATGAAACTTTTTTGTAATTTTATTTGTTATTTATTTGTTTTATCTTTTGACATCCAAAATATTATCTGCCCTTTTTCATTAACAAGAAAGTTTTGATACACTATAACAAAAATGGATTCTTGGATTTTAACGAAACTTTTTTGTTATTGTATATGAAGTATTAACCTTTGACTTCCAAAATATTATCTCCCCTTTTTTTCATACATAAGAAATAGAAGTTTAAAAAAGTGACTTCTTGCGAAAAATGGTCAAATTTGTACGGAAAAATATTCAAAATTTAGCAAAGTTCAAAAGGGAATTACGAAAAAAAAAGGATTTTTCTTTACCAATCGGAACATTGTCTGAAGAAACATTGGAAGCAAGCCACAAGGAGTTTAGAAAAAATCGACTTAACCATACCCGTTATGCTCGAGGATTAAGTTTAATACGGATTTAATGAAAATATTGTTGCTGACATCTGATCCTATCTTAGCATCCAAAAGAACGATCAAATCAAAATCAAATGTAATTATTAATGAAGAACTTGAGCAGATTATTATATTAGTTGATGATTCTTATATTGTTGTAATGATTCTGATGAAGAAGTCAGTGGCATTGAAAATCAGTAGCGATATGAGTTTTTCTTTTTTTGTACACATGCACACATTAATTTTTTACTTTTTTTATTTCACATATTGTTAATAAAAAATAAGTTACCAACTTTATTTTTCTTTGGTTTTGTAATTAACACAAATGAGAATATTTGTTAGTAAAATATGTACCTCCCATACAAAATCATGTACAAAATTAATATGGGACCAAGGGAGGTACCCCTAAGGTCATATCAATTTCAACCATTTTCAATGCACATCTATTTCTCTAACTGGCTAGACTTTTATCCACATTTTTTTAAGGTCGGACGAATTTTGTATGTTCCTCCTATACAAAATGATGTAAAAATTTAATATAGGTCAAAGGGAGGTACCCCTAAGGTCTTATCAATTTCTGCCATTTTCAGTGCATATCTATTTATCTAATTCTCTAGTCTTTTGACCAAATTTTGTTAAGATCGGCCAACTTTTGCACGTTCCTACCATACAAAATGATGTAAAAAATTAATACAGGTCCAAGAGAGGTACCCCTAGGAACTGACGGATTTCAACCATTTTAACAATTTTTTTTTTAAAAGAGCTTAAACTAACTAAGTACACAAAATTTCATTATCTAGGAGCACTCCTTCTATCTTTGTACCAATTTTGTATGGGATGAATGCACTGTGAGCAGTGAAACATTACTTCTAAGCCCTTATTCGGGACACTTAGTTTATTTCCCTTGCACTATTTTTTTTTTGGTTTGGTGCTAGAACAATATGCCTTTTGCTAAGCTTTAACTATAACTTTTTTAACTTACGTAATTAAATTTTTGGCCTGTAAGACTTGTATTTCCTTAACAAATACACATTTCAAAAGCTAAAAAAATCAAGTTAAGATATTCTTTTGTTTATGATGAGGTGGAAATGATCTCAGTGTGCCGAGCACATTATACTACTAGAGAAAGAAATCCAATTAAATTTGAATTTAAAATTTGGAGCCTCTTAAGACGAATATTGCAAAATAAAAATTGTTGGTGTTACGTTTTTTTAAAAAAAAATTGCTAAAGTTTTTTTCACTTTTCTCAAGTTATATATTTAAATCAGGCATGCACAACGAAATCAACAAAATTTTGTCGTTTCGTTGAAACCGAAAAATAAATTATCAAAATTATTTCGTTTTTTAAATAACGTTAAAAATTTATCAAAGCAAATTTCGTTTCGTTGAAAAACGAAAAATTTTCTATAATTTTCTCCTATGCTAAAAAAAATTTCTACTGATACAAAAAAACACGAAATTTTTTTTTTGAAATTAACGTTATTTTCAACGGTTGATTGGGAAAAAACGAAAAAATTTTATATCGTTTTCTCCGAAACGAAATAAATATTTTTCGTTTTTTGAATTAACGTTATTTTTTTATTTCGTTAAAAATTTATCAAAGCAAATTTCGTTTCGTTGAAAAACGAAAAATGTTCTATAATTTTCTCCTATGCTAAAAAAAATGTCTTCTGATACAAAAAAAAAACGAAATTTGTTTTTTGAAATTAACGTTATTTTCAACGGTTGATTGGGAAAAAAACGAAAAAATTTTATATCGTTTTCTCCGAAACGAAATAAATATTTTTCGTTTTTTGAATTAACGTTATTTTTTTATTTCGTTTCAACGAAACAAAAAAAATATTTCGGTTACCGTTAAAATTAACGTTAACGTGCATGCCTGATTTAAATATATCTTGTTACCCAAATTAAGCCCAATCAAAAAGTTTCTACATGTTTGTTCAACAAATTTTTACATAAGAATGAGCAGTTTTTGCGCAATTAAAAGAAATATTGAAAATTATTTTTTCACGGAAAACTTCAAAAAGTGCTTAATTTTAATTTTTGTACAAGGGCATAATTGAGTGTTTTAATATTTATTGTATTTTATTTTTTTATTTAAAAAATTACAAAATTCCTTAGATTGTGCATATTAATTTTTTTACTATCAATCCATAAGTGTTACTATAACTTATGCATTGGACACAAATAAGCATATTTTTTATTCTTGTTAACAATACCAAAGTGACATAAATTGGGCACAAGTGAGCATATATATTTTTTGAAAAATTATCCAAACATCACGTACATTATGCACGAATGGGCGTGTTGATTTTTTTGATACACTAAGGGAAAAAGTTATGTAGTCAGTACAGAGACAGCTATGTAAAATCTATGCACTTCAACTTGTATGAGAACGCAACAAGAGCAGTATTTACTGAGTAAAGGGAGCGTGTACTGACTACATATCAATTTATTCACTTTTTAAAATGAATAAAAAATGTATTCAATACATCATGTTATGTGTTGAATACATAGCAGACTTCAATAGATACAAGCAACGTGTACTCAATCAACGTGTTATGTAATTTTTTACAAAAACTTTACTCAATACATAAAATAAAGACTCAGTACACGTCCCCTTATACGATTGAAGTGACACATTTATTCAGTACATAACATATGGACTCAGTACACGTATCTCTTGCACTTCGGCACACGATTTTGCTGTTTTATGACATTCGTTTCTTGATTTTCAAATAAGCAACACCTCTAAAGCCTCTAGAAAATCAGAGCGGGAATGAGTTCATCCAGTGTACTCTAGAACAAAACGATGATTGGATAAGAATTAAATGGCTGGGTTTCTATAAGTAATTGCCAATTATTTTGTGAAATCAAGTCATTTCTTTATAAAATTATTTATTGCATTTGCTGAGAGGGTGCTTTAGGCACAGGCATGAATTGTGTATATATTCAATACATGGAATTATGTACAAAAAATATATAATGAATACATTATGCATGTACTCATTGCATAAAATAATGTTTTTAACATATGTAATGAGTAAATGATGTATGTACTCATTATATAAATGTATGCACTAAAAATATGTAATGAGTAAATTATGTATGTACTCATTACATAAAATTATGCATTTAAAATATGTAATGAGTAAATAATGTATGTACTCATTGCATAAAATTATGTACTTCAAATATGTAATGAGTAAATTATGTATGTACTGAGTCAATAATTTATGTAATACGTACATAAGATCTTTACTCATTACATAAAATTATTTGTAACAGTTTGCGTTGAGTACATAAAATTCTTTATTGACTACATAACCGCTTGAAAGCATTATGTAGTCAATAAAGATTTCAACATGTACTCAATACATGAAAAATGTAAAATTTTTGTGTGCAGAAAACTATGCGATGAGTACATAAATTTATGTATTGAGTCCATAGGTTTTTCCCTCTGTGTAAACAATCACATTAGGGCTTGATATCAAGAACATTATGGCTTAACTCAGAACCCCAAATCTGTAAGAACAAAAATATTGGGATGATGTGCACAATGTAGTAGCGCATAGTGCTATTTAACAAATGCTGTTTCCTTCAGCTCGACATTTCCCAGTTGTTTGAAAAATTACACTGTGATAGAAGTTGAGGGTCATTGTCCTGGGAGAAAATCAAGCCAATTTCAAACGATTGTATTTGACATCAGTAACATAATCGTGACAATTTTAGCTCAAAAATCAAATTAAACAAGATAGGAAACTCTAAAAATGGTCTAACCCAACTTTGGTTACCATAAAGCTCCTATAATATTCAAAAATATTTCAAAATATTAAAACAAACACAAATGATTTTTAAATGGTTAACTATTATGGAGGTGGTCGTGACCGTGAATGTATGACGTCTCCGTACAAACAAAAGTTTTGATAACAAATCTTAAAAAAAAAAAAAGAAGAGAGTCGACCTTAGAGTTTTAGGCAAAGATATGAATGGACTGCAAAAAGCTGGATTACGTTCACAATTTTGCTACATTTCTTCTTCGTTTGTATAAACCATATTTTGTAAACTTGGCATTAAGCCCACCCACGCCTCCTTTATTCTCACAGTTGCAGCTGAAGATTTTGCAACTGTTCTAAATTCTAATATGTGGGACGATAATATTTTCATTTCTGAGTTCAAACCTTAAAATAAGTTTAGGAGGTCTAATAATAATATCGCCCGTCAGACCCAAATAAATTAATTAGGTTATCCTTTTATTACTATCAAAATGCAAGCGGATTGCGTTCTAAAACGCGGCACATATTTCTGTCGACTCAGAATTGTTCTGAAGATAATATTGGTAATAATAATAATACTGACACGTGGTTAAATGAAGGCATTACAGCCTTGGAGTTGTTTGAAAATAGTTTCCAAGTATTTCTAAAGGACAGATTCTCAAGCAAAATTTCTTCTTTTGGTGGTAGTGTTCATACAGCTTTAAGGAACTGTTTAATCAGTTACTTTGTTGATATTCCTAATATGCGTTAAGGTTATACATTATAGCTCAAATGTATACATAATTAATGCATATGTTCTTCCAAACAGTTGTGCATAGGTCTATACAAGACTGGCAGATTGTCTTGACTACATTCTTAATATTCTTGACGTTAATGACGACATTTTATTGTTGGGCGATTTTAATCTGCCTGGGCATTATTCTGACGATGATAAAATTTTTTTGTGCATCTAATGCTAAGTCTCAGATAGAATATATTTGTTGGCGGTATATGTTCTGACTTACAAGTTATATTTATAATATATTTTATAAGTTATATTTATAATAATCTGGAAAGACTTCTTGACCTGTTCTTAACTACGGGCAGTACCAATGTGATTGCTAAGAGGGCCTTCCATGCCCTTACTACAATTGATGTATATCATCCACCATTGAGTATTTGGTATAAATCGTATAGAGAGAATATATTCAACTCGAGTTCAATCGATCAGGTTTATGAAATCAATTTTTAACACTCTAAAAAGTAAAGCGTATTTTAAAGACTGCCTTTAAATCAACTTGTGCCTGAATTTAAGCATGTTTTGAATTGTAGTATTCTAAATGCTTAAAAACCCAAAGAAACATATTTAAAGTTAGCTTTTGGAAGTTGATTTTAAAACAAGCCAGCTTAATTTAAACAAATTTATTGGTTTTTGTATTAAAAATGTCTACAATTCATCATATGAGTCTTAATTTAAGATAGCTTGCATTGCTATTCAGGCCAGTTTGTTTACGATAAGGGCTGAAATTCAGCGAAGGTAAGGCTGCATTTACCATTTAACTGTCTTTAAGTAAGACATCATTGAATGCTGTTTTACAGTATAAAAAGGCAAAAGTGATTTCAGCAAAAGCCGTCTTAATGCTGTTGCAGCTTATTTTAAGACAATTTTTCACCTAATATTAAGATTTACTTTTTAGAGTGAAAAAAGCTGACTTTTTTAAGTTGCTTAACAATATATTTAACGTGATTTTAGCATATATTAATGGACATAATCTTGATGAATCTATAAAATTTTTTATTTCGAACTCTTTGCTGTAATGTCTCAGTGCATACCATATAACCTCAAATTGTCGAAAAACTCGGCGTACACAAAGAAAATAAAAACACTTTGAAATAACAGGAATAGGGCTTAGAAGAGATATATCTGTAGTTTGGACTCAATTGACCAAGAAACATGCAAACGGTTGTCTATAGAATTTCGGAATCTCTCGGCTTTATTATATAATGAATATTAAGACAATATAAAGCTCAGAATATTGTCTGATCCAAAGGAATTTTGGGGTTTCATAAATACTAAGAAAAAATCTGATGGATTTCCTTTATGCTTCAAAACTCTTGCTGGATTTACGAACGATTCTTCTATAATTTTTGGCATTTTTGCCAATGTTTTCTAAAGAAATTATTTTGTTCAAAATCTTGTAACCCAGATGAAGGATACTTTGACTACATGAACTCTTCATCCAACGTCTCTTTAGAATATATATCCTGCACCTCTGAGGATATTTTAAAGTATATTGGAACAATCGATGAGTATTTTTGCGCTGGACTCGATGAAATTCCTGCGGCAGTGGCCCAACTGAATGTGCTTGCGTTTTATGTCACCACTTTCTTTATTATTTCACAAATTGTATGCTGGATAAAATCGTGGTGACCGTGGTGACCGTGGCATGCAGGTCAAGTGTGTGGCTTAGCATGCTCGGAGCCCGGTCACCACCTCTCTGCAGACAATGGCAAACCTCAGAGAGTAAATAATGCCATGTAAAGCTTCTTGAGAACATGAACTTTAGCCGTTCGGAGTCGGCATAAAACATGTAGGTCCAGTTCTCGGTCAATTATGTGCAAAAAACATTTAACAACACACACAACACAATTGATCATAAGAAGCTCGGTCAAATTCCTTTCAAGGACTGAAATGGCCAATTTGTTTGTTTTTTTTTTGTTGGATAAAATCGTATTTGACTGAGTGATCTTATCAAACACGATTTCACGGGGAGTTGTCTTATGAATTGATTGCTGAATCAGGTGTTCCTTAAGATCGGCCACATTGGTTCACTTTTGTTTACTTTAGCAATTAATGACGTCACACACGGCAGTTTGAATGATTTTCGAATCATTTGACATGCGTAAAGTGCAGTGTAAGATTTACTTACGGCTTAACTATTTTGTACTAAGGATGTATTTCTTTTTACAGATATAAAAAGAAAGTAAGCACCAGATTAATGCGACTGGTCGATGATAATGACATAGAAATGATAAATACAATATCGAAAATACAATTATTGTGTCGAAATAAATTTCTTCTTATTTCATTTCGTTTTTTCGGAAGTTACTTGTTCGGGGTGACCCAAGATGATGTTCCTTATTTCTTAATTTGATTTTTGAGCAAAATTTTCAAATTTAAAACCACTGTAAAAATAAATTGTGACGTAGAGGAGCAAAAAGTTATATTTGCTCTTATTACAAATTTAAAATACAATCGTTTAAGATTGGTTTAATTAACCCCCGACAATGTGTGTTATAAGAAATTATATAAAAATCATAAAATAACGAACTTGCAACAATTATATTTCTTTTTACTTGATCCTGTTTACCCTGATATAATTCCCTTTTAAAGTGTTTGTTTCCACATTAATCAACCCAACCAAAAAGTGGCATCGCTAATTTTCATTTTGAGATAAGAGGTCGATGTGTTGAATTTTTTAGCGTACCTTATTACTGTATTATGAATTCGACAACAGCATTCGACAATTCTAAGGTAAATTCAAATTCAATATACGTGTGTGCATAGAAAAACACAGTTTAGGTAATACGATTTTTTATTTAAATAGAAATTTCCCATCTCTTTATCTCTGGTTTTGACCACAAATAGCAAAGCATCGCGTAGAACAAATTCATTTCATTCGCGTTTCTCGAACTGTTAAGATGTACAAATCAAACAAAAGAAGCCAGATTTTACTGACGATTATTATCACTGTCGGCTGGTTGGGTGCTACCTCAGGTCAAATACAAAAATGCGCACTTGTCGGTGAATATGTAAGTATATGTGTTTTTTTTTTAATGTCAGTATTTTATGCATTTTAAATACATTCCTAGCAATTTAAATTTATTTTTTTATTAATAAAATCTATTTGTTACAGTGCCAGTATCATTGGGATTGCTGCTCACACACCTGCATGACTTATCTCTATAAATGCATGCGCAACGACTTAATAGTCTATCCTAATACATACGTGACCTATGAATCCCCTCGTAGGACTAAAGAGGAAATTCTAGAATTGAATTTTGGTGTCAATAATTATGTTAGACCAAATGCGGCGGCTAAATCTAGAGGTCTATACAATTTCCTAGATACAAATGAAGTATCACTGAATGATAAAGATTTGCAGTTTGTTGAATATCGGAACCGATTAAATCAACCCAGAACTGCAGAGGAGTCGACAGCAACAAAAACAAAAACAACTGAAACACCTGTCTTTCAAACAGCGTTCATCAATAAACAAAATACAATAACCACAGTCATTACAACCACCGCACCTACAGCGGAATGCAGTGAAATCGGCGTAAAGGTACTTTAAAGCAAGATAACTTTTTTATGTTTATTAATGTTTGTTATCTTTGATCAACAGTGCTATAGGAATGAAGAGTGCTGCACAGAACGTTGCCATGGCTACCTGCATCAGTGTGTCACATAGACCAGACCGGACTGAACCGGTATACATATTTAAACTATAAATTATATTTATTATAAAAGAGAACAACATACCAAAAATTGATGCCAAAAATAAAAATAAGTACGAAAAAGTTACCCAAGACACAAAAAATCGTTTATTTAACAGATTATCAGACTCAACAAATCAGCACATAAAAAATCGTCATCTTCAAACAAATAAACAAAAATTGTTTTTTTCTGACAATCTTCTACAATTAAAAATGCGAAACGTGCGTTGGCATAAATAATTTACTAGAATAACAAGTTGTTCGATGTATTTTTTTAAAGTACCTACAAGTAAAATTTTAATAACATAATCTCAACTATAATATAGTATACTAGCTGACCCGACAGACGTTGTCCTGTCCAAACTTCAATATGTATAAATCATTGTGTTTGTTTTCGGAGTAGGTGGTTTTCGGGTAGTCCATAGTCGGGCTAGACCATCTTTAGAGTTTCTTTACTTGTTTTTTATTTACAAATATTGTGTTATAACATCATTAGTGTCATTAAAGCATTAATAGTTTTGTAGAGGAGCAAGTTTATAAAGTTTATTTTCATTCTAAAAACGGACATTTTTAAATTAGCTTCTAAAACGTACGTATGATTTTAAAACGATCGGTTGATAGGTTAAAATAAAAATTTTAAAAAATAGCTTCTAATTATTATTCAATTCTGAAATTTTCATTTTAAAATATTTAACGAACGTTTAATATTCATTCGCTCATTTTAAAATGTCCGTTTTGTAAATGAAAATAAATGTTAGAAGAACAAAATTTTCTCTGTGTAGAATTCGGGTTTTATGTCTGTCCGATGAAACTTTAAGTAGCTACAAAGAAACCAAACGTTCATATTTTTGTAAATTTTGATAAATTAAAGAAATTTTAAAATGTTATATGATGTTGAAATGGATACATTCTTGGGGCCTTACTCTGCAACGCGATTCGAAAGCTAAATTGTTCGAATTCGGAAATTTGACACTCTGCAATTCGACTTTCGCATTAAATATTTTGACATTTCTTCTGTTTCTTCACACTGAATTTCGCATTTTTAACGTTTAAAAGCCAGTTATGCTATCTTTAACTGAATATTTGTTGAAACGATAAGTTAAGTCACTGTCACTAATGCGAAATAGTTACATTTTGAGATTTAACTTTCGAATCGCATTTAGTTTTCGAATCGCCTTGCCTTTCGAATCGCGATACAGAGTAAAGCCCTTGATGGTTGAAAGAGCACTTTCGCATTGGTGAACGTATCGTTTCTAGCAATGAATAACTAACCATAAAAAGCCCCGATTTAAATTAAAAAAGGAAAGTTAAAAAGAATTTCCTCATTAAGCAAAAAAAATTTTTAATTTTTATTATATTAAAATATAGTTATATAAAAATTTACACTGCGCAACAGATGCAGTGGGTGAAGTTGTAAGAGGATCAAACTGGAAAATATCATTAAAACCTATATTTTAAGGCCTCGGAGTACCACATATACCGAGGTTTTATACAGCAAAATTTTGAAAAAAGCCACACAAAAAACTTAAATTTTTTAAAACGTTGTTCTGGCGTCAAAAAAAACCACAAACAAAGTCAAAGGTCGATAAAATAAAGTAACAACAATTTTTTAAAAAAACGTATCCATAAAAAAAAATGTTTGCTATTTTCGTGTTAAGAGAGCCCAAATTTATAAGGGATATATAGTGGGATGCCATGTACAAAAACAGTGACGCATACTGTAATCGTTTGCAAATAGAGTTCTCCGGACCCTGTTCTACAACACTTTTTTTACATATTTGCTTACCTTGTAAGAGTGAATTCTTTGATATTTACAGACTAAACATATGAACTTGGCACATCAAGACATCATTAAATAAAAAAAATCCACATATTACACTTAAATAAAAGCACTTAAAATACCAAAAAAAGCACCCATAGCCAATTGGGGTGATTTAGGTTTAAAAGCGAATACAACACTTGATTTTTTTACCTGTTTGCAAGTTTGTTATACCCTAAACCTGAATACCTCCCATACAACGCAAAAATCGAAAACTGCAAAACTAAGCTCATAATAAACTTCCAACAATAAAATTTGGTATGTATATACTTTATATCAAAACACGCCCATCTCCCATTCAGCCAAAAAATTGAAAACTCACTTTATATCAAAACACGCCCATCTCCCATTCAACCAAAAAATTGAAAACTCAATATGTAAGCTTCTGTTCAACCTACAGAGATAAAATTTGGTACGTATGTTTTGTTTAACAAACCAAAGATGTTTTTGAAAATGGACGTCATCCGCCCACGGACACGCCTACCTCCCATACAAACCAAAAAATTGAAAACTGTATAAATATGCTTATGTTTGTCTAACAGAGATAAAATTTGGTATGTATGTATTTTATACTAAAGCTAATGCGTGTTCAAAAATTGGGCGTAGTCCGTTGGCTAACACGCCCACCTCCCATACAACCCACAATAGTGAAAGCACTATAAGGGCATTAACATTTGAGTCTTTTATTTTGGTTTTTATAATAGTATTTGTAATTTTTGTTGACAGCGTGTTTATTATATATGCTTTCAGATAGGATCACAAAGTGAAGTGATTTTTTGTGTGCAGCCCAAACAAAGGACGTTATTGACCAAAAAACATCCCCGTTTCGCCACAATTTTCAGCAACGCTTCGAAATGTTAAACAAATCTATAGATATAGCTATAGCTAGACACATTGCTTGCGGATCATGTTTTTAGTATTCTTACATTTTTAATCCTTTGTCCATATTTCCGATATGGTAACTGATAATTTTGCCAGAACAATGCAGAGAAATTCTGATTGGAAACCGAAGTTATACATTATTGCAATAATTTTTCGCGGCCAAAATAGGGTCTACTTTGAGACAACGTAGCTCAGTCAATTTAAATACGATTTTCGTAAATAGGGTATCATTGGAAAAGTTTTTGTCTACTTTAAAGGAAAAATATAAAACTTTTGGAAATATTGCAGTAAGTCAACCAATTTTTAATTTCAAAGTATAATGCCATCACCAGACGCTATAATTTTTTTTATCTTTCAAAATATAAGCTGTTTTAAGGTTTCATTACCTTTCTAGCGATATAAAATTAAGGTGTACTCTTAAAGAGTTCCGAAGTTTTAGCGATACAACGTGAAGTGTTAATGAATTTTCAATACAAATTCAACAAATTTTTAATACAAAAACAAATGAGAAAAAATATTTTATGAAAATTTAATGTAAGAAATGAAATGACAGCTAGTTGAATTTTTATTGAAAGTTCATTAATATTTCACGGTTTTCAATCTTCTAAATCCATCTAGAACGTGAAAATTATAAAAATGAAAATTATAGCGTCTGATGCTGCATGGCATTAAACTTTTAAATTAAAAATTGGTTGACTTACTGCAGATTTCTATGTTTTCCTTTGGTTTTCAAGTACAATAAATTTTCGCTCCAAAAACGAAATAATATTCGGTAAGGCCTAAGAACGTTTAATTTTTAATTTTCAATAAAATGGTTTCGAGTATCTAAATTTTTTTTTTACTTTTTTAAAAATATTTTTTTAATAAACAGTTCATTTGCATACACAGTCCCTTAGAATCCAAGGAGACGCCGTGTCTACTGACCGTGATCCAATAAGGACCAAATTTTGTTCGAAATGTTCTTAGGTGTAACTGAAGCTAATTTCGTTGTTTGAGGAAAAATTAAATGGTCTTAAAATTAGGGTTCGGTCTCATGTACACTCAATTTAAAATTTTTTGATTTGATCCAATAAAACTGATTGACCAATGTCGCGATTCTTATATATTTTCATTGTGTATGAATTGTTTATAATTGCTTGAAAAGTCTAAATAAATAGTTTTTAACCTTTTTTTAGCTCAGAAATCTATTTTCGTTTTCCAAAAACGACATTTTAATTCTTTAACACGAACTAAAACTTAATGAAGATCTGTAACTTTTAACATCTTGTTTTAAAGCAAGCAGCATCTTGATGAAAATTGTTCCATTCAAGTTAATTTAAGGATTTTGAAAATAAATTTTACCACACCTTTCAGTATCGTATCAATACACTTACACCTGTTAACTAATGCGAACACACCATTTCACACATTGATTACACTATGCCCCAATATTTTTAAATTTTTTTCTCGCTTTTTTCAAGTCTATCTTGTATTCTACTTATCCAAATTTTATAATCAAGGCTATAATCAAAAATAACGTCAGGAAACGCATATGAATGAAGGTACTAAAATAGGACATTTTACTGGTTTATAAATTTTTGATTCACATTTTGGATCGACCTTTTTAAGTATTAATGACCAAAAATGTTAAAAGCAGTACAATGTTCAATTACTTCCGCACTGTAATTCATTTATTACACGATTTTATACTTACGCTTGTAGCGCTCTTTGTCTCAGCAAAAATTTACGCAGCATAAAAAACAATATAGATAAACATTTACCAGAGATAATGAGATGGGAAACTTCTTTTTAGCAATGACTTTTTTCATGTTTCCCGCCATATTCATGCTTCTTCTTTAACTTTTTGTATACTTTTCGAAGGCTCATGTATTGTGTACGCGATTCACCTCATAGTTGTCAAGTATTATTGTCAGATTTTATAAATAGGGTTGCAATGCAAAAAAATAAAAATGTACTCCTAAATCAAAGTTGCTTTGAACTAAAATGTCGTAAGCGGTGGACTTATGGCATTTTCTTTTCTTTCTAATAGAAATAGAGAATAAATTACATTTTTCTGTTGACCCTCTAAGCAGAGAGTGCAGAATATTTTAAATTTTATCTTGAACTCAACAATTTTTACCTCTTCTTAGTCGAGATAAGTGCAACAAACTATATTTTGCATAATTCTAGTTTATGGCCCACACCTCTTTATTTTGTTTTCGAATCTGATCATATGTATATAGGCTTCTTAAACTCAATGGGGGTAAAATAAAAGAAGCTCTTTTATATCTTAGGAGATAAAACTCATCAAAGTTTGGAAAATTAAATAATTTTTTGCCGAATTTTCACTACATAACAATAAATTCAAACGGTAAACTTACTTCAATAATTAACTTATTTTAACATTAAATTATTTACCATTTTAAGCAAAGTTGTGCCAAAATACAACGCACTCATACTTTTACTTTAAGCTGCTCATGGCCTTCTAGATTGAATATTTGAAAATAAACGTCTTTTAAATATTTAAGTGAAATTTATTGCTAATTTTATGTTAAGTTTTATGACGATAACTTATTCATTTAATGTCCTGAATTCACAGATATATATATGAGATGCAACATAATTATTTTTGTGTCAAACGAAAGCTTCATCGATTACTTCCAATGACATGTCTTTATAGAAATAATGGGTTCCGCAAGCGAGATGGTAATCCACGATTCGAATTTTTGGGATTACTTTATCGATAACATGTTAGCAAGGATTTTGCTGGTGCTTAAATGAAATATCAATAATAATGTTAATTTATTTCTTAACATTTCACTTTTCTGTTCCTTCAGTTTGTAGCATTTGAGGACAGAATATTTAGAGGAAACTGCAATTAATCTTACTTTTGAGATCAAAATTTCAGAGAAAAGATCACGATTCAATTTAAAAAGATAGTTTTTTTGAGAAAAGAACCGAAAAACTGCTAATTCTTAATAAGGGCAGAAATAATGTTAAATTGTTCTGCGCCTTGATGTTATACCTAGTGGAGACGTCCTGTAACGCATACCCGACCTATATAAAATTATTCTCAATGAAATAGTACTAGTACAGTACTATTATAAATTCGTACTTATTAATTCGTATCGAAAAAACCTACATCAAATAATACAAAACTACTTTTTCAAGCAACACTGCAGTTAAGATTCAGGCCGTGGTGGCTTTCAGATTAAAACAGTGACCGTCTTCAGACGATACAAATGCTCTGGTAGAGATTCTTAACTTAGCGCTTTTTTTCTATAACTGAATTGTTAAGTCAGACTTCAAAAATATTGAAAAATTGTTCGAATGCAAGTCCAAGTACCAAATAACAACGAATAAACATACTGCGGTTGTTAAAATGCATATTTGATGAGAATTTTTTAAAAAATTTATTTATTTAAAGTGATGAAAATAAATTATATTTTCGTAAGTGTTCCAAACTGTTGGCTTACTGTCTTACATATCACCAGTTTGACAACTATTATGACGTGTCAAGTATCAAATATTCAGCGAAAAATCTAATGCAGTTCGTTGAATGTGACCAAGGCTCGCTTTCGGTGAATAAATCTCCTTGTGGTGAGAATCGGTTTGCCTCCCTAGGGGTGAACTCCTCCCTACTGGTGAGTTTATAAAAAAATTTTACTAACACATTCATATGATTTACGTTGGTATTGGCGTAATTTCGACAGAAGGCTATCTCTTTCTTGACGAATTTTGTTTAAGTTTCCCATCTCTTTATCTCTGACATTTACGAAGCATTAACATATCATACCTAAAAATTAAGCAACAAAGACTTAATCACTTGAAGTCTCAGCGCCAACTGAATGAGACAACTTCCTGCGTCTGCTCTTGTACGTAAAACATCCCTTATTTAAAACACTAAAAGTAAAAGAAACAATAACAACAAACACAATCGGAGAGGAAAAGAGCGAGAAAGCTTTACGCTGCAGCGCGCTGGTTGTGTATCTAACGATTCAATGCAGCAATGTTTTTTGGATTTGATTTTTTTGGCTACTTTTTAAACTCAAGTTTTAATAACTTTTAAGAGCAGTTTTAAAGAAAAAAAGTACGCCAATGAACAAGTTAAACATGTTGCTTTATGTTAGTGAAAGAATTACAAAAATCGGTTGAGTAGTTCTTGAGTTGCACTACAACGTAGATACGTGAGAAGCCTTTTATATAATAGTATAGATATAGATATAAACAAAACAACTTGTCTGTTTCATAACCAGTGTTGCCACTTTCTGTGTAATTACACAAAACGTGTGTAATTTCGAAACGATTGTACTGTCTATGTACTGTGAGCATTTTGTGTAATTTTGTAGTTGAAAGAAAAAAATAAATGGCAGCTTTATCATGAAATGAAAAAAAAAATTGTGGATGCACCACTTCACCACAATTTTTTAACTTTTAATTAAGATTCCATGAGAATCTTGCGCCAAGATGTGCAGCACCATAAAAGAAGTAATTAATAGAATACGACATCCACATCTTGTATCGCTATGTGACGTGATTGGAGCCAACTTTCCTATTCAAGAAGAATTTTTTAGCCAATAGGATCAGTTGGCTTCAAGTATGTCATGTAGCGGTAAAACATACAGATGTCGTTAACTACAAATTCTTTCATTCATGGTGCAAAACATTATGCGAATACTTTCTGATCTCTGAAAACTCTGGTAGATTTATTTTGGTACTGGTGGTTTTACAAAAATATCTTATTATTGCAAAAGCTTCAGATAGATTTGTAAATGCATCCTTTTTCTAATATTGTATTTAAATCAAATATGCTTCAAGCAAGTCATTGTGGTCAGTAGAACTGAAGAGGGAATCAAGGATATGATTATTTTGAGAATGAACCTGGTAGTTCTAACGAATATTGTCCTATTATTTTCTACCAATGCTAAAAAATAATTGTTCTGATACAATAAAAACCGACATTTTTTGTTAAAATTAACGTTGTTTTTAACGTTTGATAGAACACAAAGACGAAAAATTGTTATATCATTTTCTCCGAAACGAAATAAATTTTTTTCGAATTTTGAATTAAAATTTTTTTTCTTTTTAATTTCGCTTCAACGAAACAAAAAAATATTTTGGTTTTCGTTAAAATAAACGTTAACGTGCATGCCTGCTTTTAATACTTCTATTTTCAAATGTTTTGGTCGAACAAATATTTAGTATGCATATTAAAGAATTGTGAGACTGACAAAAGAAATAGACTAAAGGCTGATACAATTCCTAATTTTTGTCAAGGAAGGAATAAATAGCAGTGGAGGATATAATTTTATTTTGTTTATTTGTTTTGTTATGTTATGTTATGTTGTATTTGTTATGTTTATCTTGTTATGTTTAATTCTTGAATAGTTCATTTAAATGATTTGTTTTTTATTGTTTTGTTAATATTCTTTTAATACGAAAATAAAAGAAAAATATACGAAAAATAAATAAAAATTTTGTGTAATTTGACCAGAATTGTGTAATTTTGGGAAATCTTTGTGTAATTTTGAAATATTTTTGTGGCAACACTGTTCATAACAAAACACCTTGTGTAAATTTCATTTTTCGATGCGCGGAGAGAAATTACTTCTAGAGCTACAACATTTTTTGAAACATCATTTCTTGTTCTCTTTCTACTGCTTCCTGTACTTTGTTGTTTTTGTTTTTGTGATCGTTTAATCGCACAATTAACAACTTGTATTTAATTGTGTTTATTTAGCAACACAAGTTGGTGTTGCACCGATGATCTTCAGCCACCTACAGCTTGGGAGAGTAAATAAAAGCAATTTATTTAAAAAAATAATTATTTAGGTTAAAGAAAAATTATGAAGTAAACACCGTCTGGCAGTTTATTTTCTCGCTTCAAATATTTTTTTTAATTTTTTTTCAAGTTTGATTGGCTAATCAGCTGTGGTCAACATCAAAATTCCCGGAATAATATTGTTTCTTAATTTATTTTTAATGTCGTCCAAATAAAATGAAGAATACTCTCAGATGTTTGTTTCTTATTCTCAAACATGTATGAAAGTGTTCTTACCCTGTTGGAATATGAATCCTCAAAGATGAAGTCGGCTTCAAAGCCGTCTCGAAGACCAAATACGCATACTCAGTGTGAATGCTGACTTTTTGAAAGACAAGTCATTATATTGTCAGCAACAAATAAATAAATAAATTTTAAGAAAACAAATGAAATTTCTCTTACAAAAAAAACAACCATGCACAGAGAGCGCATGATTTTGTTTATTTTATGCATCCGTTCTACAATACATGAGCGCATGCCGTCTTTGAAGACATTTCAAAAATATGTCTTCCAAGCCAAAGTGGAATTTTGTTTGAAAATGTCTTCAAAGACACCCATGGCATGTCCCGAAGACGTCTTTGAAGACTGATGTATCTACACTCAGAAAAATATCAACTGTAATATTAACAGTCGGCCACTGTTATTTAACAACACTGTTCGATGAAATGATTTGCGTTTAAGTAAACAATTTTCTTTGTTGAATGAACGTTCAAAGTATTTTTGTGTTGTTAAAATTATCTGTTGAAATATTTTTGTGTTGTTGTTGAATTGTCTATTTTTCCTAAGCAATAGTTTTTAGATGTGTTTTGCTATATTTATATTATCGTTGCCAATAGCTCAGTGGAAGTGCACTAAACTGTCATACGGGGGGACGTGGGTTCGAACCTTAGTTGTGTAAGTATCAATAATTGTAATTTAATAATTGAAATAATAATAATTCTGTTTCATTAATTGTTTGGTCAAAAATAGAATTCGAAATAAAATGCTTACAATCTTGCAAAAAAAAATTGCAAATTTCATTTTTTATTTAAAAAAAAATATTTTAAATAAAAAAAATTTTTTTGTTGGCCTTGCCGGACTTGAACCGTGGACACTCGAGTACTGGACGCATACGTTAGCACACTCGGCCATACATGAACTTTCAAACCAGTGATAAAATTTCAATAAATAAGTTTTTATACGGGTTTCGTGTTCCATAGACCAACAGTCAACCGACTGTTGATTTGAAAGTTTAATTTGTTGGATGGTATTTAACAGTGAAATCTGTTATTTCAACCCATGATTTGTTTCATATAACAGCATTTTTTCCCTGAGTGTAGTTCCTGCTGGGTTGTTATGAAACAATCCTTATAAATCACATATAGTGTCTGTGCATACTTTCAAGCTAAAAATTGTTTCGGACAAAATAACTAAAAAACTTTGAAGAGCACTGCAATACCAAGAAATAATTACAGTTTGAATGATAGAAGGTGTGAAGCATGATGCTTGTCTTTTATATATAAAAATCATTATTAAACAAAAATTTCAATAATATATAAAATGAGTAAAATATATCACATAAAAACAAGTAAAGAAAGTTTAAAGTCAGTCTAGGCCGACTATGAAATACCCTAAACGTTAATTTCCAAAATACAATAATTTTTTTGAAATTGGGCGTGTCCATGGGCAGATGAAGCTTATATTTTATATGCATTTAAATGTTGACGAAAAATTTACGCATACCAAGTTTTATTGCTGTAACTCACAGTTAATGCCTTTATTGTGCTTTCGCTATAGGCGGTGGGTGTGTTCATGGACGGATTACTCCCAATTTTTTATCACACCTTAGTTTTGGTATAAAATGCATACATACCAAATTTGATCTCTCTATGACAAACATAATCTTATACATTTAGTTTTAAACGTTTTGGGTTGTATGGGAGGTAGGCGTGTCCGTGGGCGCATGACGTCCATTTTACAAAACCATCTTTGTTTTGTTATAAAAAACATACGTGCCAAATATATACACTTTTCTATATCGGACTTGCTGATTTCTAGACATTACAAACGTTTGCACAAAATTAATATAACCTGACCTTTCAGGTTTAGGGTATAACAAGTAAAGAAAGTATAAAGTCGGTCTAGCCCGACTATGAAATACCGTAAACCTACTTTTTCAAAATACAATAAAAGTATTGAAAATGGGCATGTACGTGGGTGGATTAAGCCTATATTTTATTTACATTTTAATTTTGGTGAAACATTTATATATGAAAAAAAAAAAAACAAATTGGCCATTTCAGCCCTTGAAAGGACTTTGACGGATCTTCTTCGATGATAAATTGTGTTGTATGTATTATTAAATTTTTGCACACAATTGACCGAGATCTGAACCTACATGTCTTATGCCGACTCCGAACGGCTAAAATGCATGTTCTCAATAAGCATTACATGGCATTATTTACTCTCTAAGGTTTGCCATTGTCTGCAGAGAGGTGGTGACCGATCAGAAAAATTTTTTTATTGAACAAACTTTTCGCCGTGACTGTGGATCTAACCTGGGGATTACGCCCAACTTTTGAACACATCGTAATTTTGGTATAAAATACAAACATACCAAATTTTATCTCTATGAGACAAACGTAAGCTTATTAAATGAGTTTACTATTTTTTGGTTGTATAGGAGGTGGGCGTGTTCGTGGGCGCATGACGTCCATTTTTCAAAACCATCTTTGTTTTGTTATAAAAAACATTTATTTTAGCCCCTAGGTAGCCAGTACAAGTTATACTTCTGTCTACTTTCTTTGCATTCAACTGGCGAATTTGACGTGGAGATGTCATAGAAAGGAGTCAATTGCTACCTTTTACATTCCCATTCTCTAGCCACGTCACTAGTTCCACAGGGCAAGCTTATTCGCTAGTCGGCAATATAAAAAAATTAAAACCTAGCCATTGAGAAATCCATCTTCAGTTAATTTTTTTTTCTTATTAATATTTTGTATTCATGTTGTTCATTTAAATTGAAAAGCCTCATATATCATGTTTTTTCCGAAATAGTTGCTTTGAATTATATCAGTCATTTTCATGAGAGAAAAACGTAAAAAACATAAACAATAAGCAGTACGAGCATGAAATTGATTCAACTGACCAGTCTATGCATTACCTAGGGTCAGAAAAGTAGCTAGTACGAATAGAACTAGTGAAATAGCTAGTGATAAGTAGACAATTGGCTACTCTCAATACTGGCGGGTTATTTATTGAGTTTCCAATTTGTGCATTGTATGGGAGGTGGGCGTGTGCGTGGTTGAATGACACTCATTTTTTAAAAACATCTTCGTTTTGTTATGCAAAACATACGTACCAAATTTTATCTCTCTAGATTGTAGATAAGCTTATTTATTGGGTTTTTAATTTTTGCATTATATGGGAGGTATGCGTGTTCGTGAGCGAATGACTTCCATTTTTCAATGACATCTTTTTTTTTGATATAAAATACATACATACTTAATTTTGTTGGTGTAGGCTAGTTATGAGCTTCCCAATCAACCATTTAGAAATAGTGCTTGGATTAAGCTTACATGCAATACAAAAAGCAAGCCTTATCCAAGCACGCTTGAAAAACACTTGCCCAGGTAATAAATTTCCAAGTTCCTTTGTATAACTATTGCGTAAAACACAAAAAGCAAGTGATGCACAATAATACTTGGAAAGGCTTGCATTAAGTAAGTGTTTTGCAATCATCCTTAGAAAACGCTGACAACGGTAATAGTTCCACAACTGTTCAAAGTTGTGATGCTCTTATATATACATACATAAATGTATTTTATTTTCATTTTGTTCGCTCAGCAGCCATAAGGCTGACGGCAAGCTGTTAGAGTGTCCGACTCATATGCGGTGGATCGCGCGTTCGATCCCTGGTGTAGCAAACACAAAAATTTTTGAAGGCATGCAATTTTTCATATAAATATATGCTTCAATTTTAACACACAAAAATAAAAAATAAATAAAAATAAAAATGTTCCGGTTGGGAATTGAACCTTGGATGTCCAAATCACAACAAATCAAATAACCAGTGGCTTACCAACTGAGCCACGGAATGAAAATTTTTCGCGAGTGCTAATTGATGTGTTGAATGTAGCACACTTGGAAAAAGGTTATTAAAACACTTATATCCAATTGTAAAAACAACACTTGGATTAAGCTTGAAGTAAGGAATATTATTCCAAGGGTTCACTTTCGTTTATCCTACAATTACATGTAAGCGTTCTACAATAGTAAATGAAAGCGTTATCCAAGCTTGAGGCTTGCGCTTGTAAGCTTGTTTAAAGCTTATTCCAAGCTTGTTTGGCCGATTGGGTTATTAATGCAGTTTTCAATTTTTGCGTTGTATTGGAGGTAGACATGCCCTTGGGCGGATTCCAAAACTATTCAATATTACAGATTCATGGGTTCAAGTGAGCGTCGGTACCGAGTTTCATCTAATTATCTCAACTCCTTCTCATTATCCTGTCTTTACGGACAACACACAGACGGGCAGACGGACGGACGGACGGACGGACGGACGGACTTGGGTAGCTTGACTCACGTGGTGATGCTGATCAAGAATTTTTATACTTTACTATAGCGGACTCGCTTTGTTCTCTGCATTCCAAACGTTTGCACAAAGTTAATATATCCTAACTTTTCAGGCTAAGGCTTCCGTAAAAATCCGTTCTTGGTAAGAATGCCATGTTCTTATGTTAACTTTTATATACCGACTGAA